>OX463843.1:3915307-4438256 GCA_949825065.1 Odontocerum albicorne
AAAAAATCGAAGACGGCTCTGATGGACATACCGAAAATTGAGTACCAGCGGTGTTTCGAGGATTGGATCAAGCGCTACTGGCGTAAGTGCGTTGCAGTCGATGGGGAGTACTTTGAAGGGGACCATATCGATTTTGATGAATAAACTTGTATTTTCGATTTTATGAATAAAGTACTAAAACTTTTTGATCAAGGTAGTATATTAAAAATGATGTTTTATTATAATATAGTATATTGTATTAAGAAAATTGAAAGTTCATTTAAACTTAAGTTACAAAAAAATGTAGCGCTAATACCTTTTAAATAAACTAAAATTTGAAGCTTTCTAAAGATTATTTCGAATAATATTAATATTTAATCGAATAACTTTCCATTTTTAAAAAACTATTTATTTTTTCTCGAAAAAAAAAAAAAAGCAATAATTATTGAAACATTGCTTCAATGGACTGTTCGCCGCCTATGACCATGAATAATTGACATATTTCTGAATTAAAATTATTTTTTATTATTCTCATCAGATTATCGATTTGATAAAATATTATGTATGTTTTTATTATCTACTCCTAATATTGTTATATGATAAAAAGAAAACTATTTTCAACTATAATCACATCATATCATTTTAAGTAGGAAAGTTATCTACTTAACATAAGTCCAAATAAATAACATGTTATAATAAAATTTCTAATTTTAGTCATTTTTGAAGCTTCATATGAATTTATTTCGAGTATGAATAATGCTTTTAAAGGCATTTGAGACCAAAGAGATTGATATTATAAATTAATTTTGTTTTTTTTTTCTTTTCTATTTTTTATCTACCTTGTTAATTTCTTGTTTGTTTTAAAGTAATTTTAGAAAATCCATTTTAAATAATTGTTAATATTTTTAAGTATGTTTTATTTAAATATAAACGAATGTTGGATGACTACACTACAGACTGTCTGATTGTAAAATATGTGTTTGCTATTGTTACATATTAAATATACATGAATATTTGTGATTTATAGTTAAATATTTATTCCATCTTTCTTATTTAAATAATCAATGTTATTTAGTATAATAAATCATATTGATATAATCGTGTATTTTACGGAAAAAAAAACTAATTTTTAAATCAATACCAAAAATAAGCCAAAAAGACAAAAAAGAGGTAAGTGTTGATCTGTGGAAGTTTAAAAAAAAACTCAAATGTCATCGGAGATTTTATTTATTAACTATAGTTCGGAAATTCTAGGATGAGTCCTGTGACAGCTCACAAATTTGACCCAATACAACCTTGTAACGATGTTCAGTAATTTTATTGTAATTATTTTATTAACTTTAATATAAGCCTCAATTCTAATAAATAGCAAGTTATTTAGGTAAATACATTACATAAGGTTGTATTGGGGCAAATTTGTGAGCTGTCACAGGACTCATCCTAGAATTTCCGAACTATAGTAAAACAACTCTTGAACAGTTTTCGCTACAACTTGTGGCTCAACTGTGTAACAAATGCAGTTGCAACGTTCCCTCTCTAAGGTGTGCGCGTGTGCGGCCGCAACATCTGTTAAAAATTGTTCTCACACATGTTTCCATCTTCCGCACACGTCTCAAAGAAAGTAACTTATTTTGCCTATTTTGTTTTGCGCAATTACATATTTTATTTGATATTTTATGATGGGTACTCAGATTCCTTTCTTTGAGATATGCGCCGAACATGGAAACACCATATAGAGTTCGTGCGCTGTAAGGAAAGAATAGCGTAGAAGGGTGACCATGATTTTTTTATTTATGATATCTTCAGATTATTAGGTTTATTAATTTATTATTCATTTAAAAATACAGAAGTGGATTTTTTGTTTAGAGCAAATATTTGTTTATTTATACAGAAATAGAAGGTTTTATTTATTTCTAAGAAACCTTATATTTTATTTACAAATACACAATGGACGACGACCTATAACGATACAAAGAGGGCGACCTCCGTGGCCTGGTGGTAAGACACTTGACTGCCGATCCGGAGGTTGCGGGTTCGATCCCCGCTGGAACCCAGATTTTTTTAAATAGGATTCCAGTCTGGTTAACACTTAGACCTATAAAAACATCTTTCTGGTTGGTTGGAAGAGATTGCCACATGGTAATAAACTCTGCAGGTAAAAAAAAAAAAAAAAGGAAAATTATAAAGAAATCGAAATGTTGATTTGTTTTTTTAGAAACGTATTGGTTAAGAAACACAGTAAAGACATTTTATTAAACATAATAATACAACATAAAAATACAAAAAGAACTTTATTTATTATATTGGGTGTTAACATAAGTTGTTCCATGTCTTTCAGGTCGAAATTACCGTCTTTGAAACGTAAAAACCATCGACGAGCTGTCCTTTCATTCGTAGCATCTTCACCGCACACTTCGCAAATATCGCGAGCAGCTTTGGCTGCTTTATTCCCTCGATTGAACGCGAACAGAAGGAGGTGTCGAAAATGCTCACTTTCGTCTACTTGACATTTCATTTTGAAGGCTTGTAATCAAACAAAATAACATATGTAACGTAAAAGCAAACACAATATCTTGTAGAGTAGAAGATTTTCTTTCGAATGACGTATAACCTTTACCATTTTGTTTTACTTTTGGTGCTCATTTTTAAATTGGAAAAAAACAGACACAACTTATGTTAACACCCAATATAATAAAATAAAAACGTGCCTTGGTAATGCAGTAAATAAATGCGTTCTGCATTGAAAATAAATATATGCGTTAATGCAAAAATGTGTCAATGATACCAAGACATGACAAAAAATAAAGAAAGTTACTTATACCAAAAAATCTAGTTACGTGTTCCTGCAATATCGGCGACGATATAATAGATAACTCAGTGCAGGGTTTTACTGCCCTCATAAGCAAAAACGCAGCTAATGGCAAAAGTAAAGTTTTGAGAAAACTGTACTTTCATGTTTTTCATTGCTGCTTAAAAATGTTGTGATTCATAAACAAAAAAACAGTAAAATGTGATTCATAAGCAAAAATGCAGCAAACGCATAAGCACTTGCTGTCTTTTTACTTATGAATCACATTTTACTGCTTTTTTGTTTAGAAAAACCTAGCATTTTGTAAAATTAAAGAAGACATTATGTCGATTTTTTTATTGAAATAAATTGTTTTCTGTAATTTTTTTTATCGATTATGGTTCAGAATTTGATATGGGATATTGCCTCATACTTAGTTAAATTTCAAATTGTTTCCCGTTAGCTGCATTTTTGCTTATGACGGCAATATAGCAGCACTGGAATTGTGACTAGTGGAAAACACCATAACTAAAGGTATAACCCTTCTTGGACAAACCAGATTTATACCAGTATGCCCATACTTGATTGTTATACCAGTATGCCCATAGATTGCACACAATGGAGTGACAATCATAGTAATCTGTGAATAATTGCCGAATTATAGTAAATGCTTCATTGTGTTTCATTACCAATTACTACATTAACCCTTTTAACCACAGCCTGTTTTAATGGGTTAATACATTTTTTCTCAAACTTTTTAACATTGCGACTCCAAACATTTCATTGTAGATGACACTGAATGATTCTCGATTCATTTGTATTGTGTCAATGGATGATGCAGAACAGAATATGACTAACATCGGAACCGAATAGGAGATTTCCATTTAAGTTTACATCTTTCTGGTTTCCTAGAACGCGTCCAAAACGCATCTTGTACGGGGAAGTGGTGGGCAAGCGAAGAGTTTGTGGGCAGAGGAAGCGCTATAAGGACAGTCTGCGAGAGTCGCTTACTTTGTGCATGAGGACTGGGAGCAGGTGGCTCGGGACCGTGAGGGGTGGAGAACCGTATGTTTTCGGGCTGATGGCGTCTCAGCGGCTAGACATGTGAGAAAGTCAGAGCGCTGCGAACATGCGTCAACATGGCTAGACGGCTCAGCAGGGTCCATATGTCTGTGGCATCCAGAATCGGGCTGTTCTCTCACAGAAGATCACACGATCGACATGGGAGAACGGTTCAGGACTGACGTTGGGAGTGGCGAGGGGATCCTCGACTGCGAGGCCCGGCAATGACGATGACGACATCTTTCTGGTTGATTCTAAGAGATAGCCACATGGCAATAATTCTGGAAAGTTATATACCCCTTTTTTTTGGATGGTAAGACACACTGGACCATAAGACGCACCCCAAATGTGTAAGACAATTTTTAGAAAATAATATTTTTAAACTAAAATATTTACCTGTTAATTTTGAATTGTTATTAGCATAATTTTTACCAGCACCATTAAGTTCATCTTCACTCATCTCAGCACTGACATATGAAAGAAACTTGCATTTCATTCACAAGCGAGCCAACAAGTTTACGCCAATTTATCGGTGGTGTCGGGCGTCTGTATTTGTTTTGCACACTAAACGAACTGTCACATTACTACAAAATACACTCCTTGTGAGTCAATACAATACTGGAAGCAGTTGTAAAATTTTTTGAAGCACTCCTGAAACTCATTCTTCGGAATTGCCTCCAAAATCGCGATCGAATACTTCTGGATGTCTGAAATCGTGTCGAAACGCTTTCCTTTCATCGCCAATTTCAATTTCGGAAATAGCCAGAAGTCGTATGGAGTCAAATTGGGAGGTGATCGAGCACCACGATATTTTTTTTGGCCAAGAAATCGCATTCAATCTTTCTTTTGTGCGCCGGTACGTTTTCGTGCAACAAAGACCATGTTCCCGGTATTCGAGTCGAACTCGAAGAATCCTGGCCCATAAACTATTTAAAACACCCAAATACACATTGACGTTCTCCATTTAACTTTCTGACGTGAATTCCTTATGGATAATTCATTTAGAATCAAAGAAAACGTTAAGCGGTTTTGATTCGTCTCTTCTGCATGCGCCGCACTTTCTTCGGTTTCGGATATTGTGGACCCTTCCATTTCGAGCTCTGGCGCTTTGTAAGTGACTCATGCTGAGAGCACCATGTTTCATCACCTGTTACAATGCTTGAAATGAAGTCTGGATCCGTATCAGCCGTTTTTGGTAAAGGGGTTTAGCGTGTGTCCTAGTAGGGCGTGCTGATGATGATGTTGTTGACATCACTGTATTCGCTTTAGTCGAATTCTGTGTTCCTTTTCGTTCGGGGTCATCAATTTAGCGGGATGCTTGCTGATACGTCGTGATGATCTTGATTTGTTTTGTATTTAAAATATAATAAAATACGTCGATTCAGGAATGCGAAAAAGTGAGAGTGAATAATCGATAAATAGTAAACAGCGATGAATGGTCAAGTGAATAATAACAAGTGCTCTTTATTTGTCGATAAGTAGGTATATATACAATTTCAGAACGGGGCGCGTGAATGCGTCCGCGGTATATCTTGATCTCACTCCTGTGCGCGCCGAGGTGGTCGCAGGCGTTGCCAATGATATAGTGGGTAGAATATTTATTGCCGAAACGGTGAGACAACGCGATGCGCTCTCTTTCTACCGTGGAATGCGATGTAAATATTATTTGCGTGTAAACAGTATTGACGTTCTGGTATGTGATCTTTGTACATATTCAAAGGTTGATTCATCGGTCGTTGACCGTGCATGTTGACAATATTTAGGGATATCGGTATTCCCTACAGAGGTATGCGGCTGAAAAAAATTTGGAACCCTTGATCTAGAAGTCACTGCAAAATTAACAAATTAAAATACATCTGTATTTTAAACTGTTAATCGTAGAAATAGAGATTTTTCGGGAACAATAATAAAAGATTTTTTTTGCATTATCACTCTTTAATAGGAAATCTTGAGTTTATGTATTATACAAAATTCTATTAAATATTGTATTCTAACCAAATATACAATCAGTTACTTTTTATTATAAATGTAATGATGAAATAAAGATGTGAATAATAATTAAATGTACAGGGTCTTTCAATAGGCACGCTCAATTTTCAAATGTAAATAAAACAAGTTGTGTGTGAGATATCTACTCGATTTTTTTTTATTTGAAAGAATATTTTATGGCGTTAAGTATGAAATATAACGTCGTTCAAATGTCCGCCGCGGCTTTGCTTAATGTCACGTATTCGGGAGGTCTAATTTTCGATAACTTTGTCGCATAAATCTGGCTGAATTTGCTGGATGGCGTTCGTTCTGTTGACTTTGAAGGGATCAATTGTTTGCGGTTTATACGCATAGACCTGCGATTTAAGATAGCCCCAAAGGAAGAAGTCTAAAGGTGTTAAATCTCACAATCTCGGTGGCCAGTTCACCTTAAGTTTCTGGATCAGTTGGATTTTATACGGATGCAGAACTAAGTCCCGACGCAAAATTCGCCAAGTTGAAGTTGCAGAAAGGCCAAGTTCTTATGAACGACGAGAAATTGATTGCCTCGGATTTTCCCGTACATTCTCACGCACGACAGCGATGTTTTCAGCAGACCTTGCGTTTCGGTGACGTACGGGTGTCGGCTGATTATTTATCGAACCGGTTGACTCGAATTTGGCCACCAAACGTCGAATAGTCGACTCGGCAGGACGGTTGTGGCGAGGATAAAACTCACGTAATGCGCGGAACGTTTCTCGAACGGAGCACTAATTTTGAAAATAAAATTTGATAATTTGCACACATTGTTCAACGTTATAACCTTCAATGGTGATTTGCCATACACTACTGAACAATTCACAATAAATTTGACAGATGTTGCTTTAACAACATGGCCGCTATAACCTAACGAATTTCGAGCATCCCTATTGAAAGACCCTGTATAATTGGAGTTCAGGAATAAACAAATTTAAATACTAAACCTAACTTCTAAAATACACAACTCAGATATCTTTCATAAGAATAAACAATGAATAATATCCTTGGACTCTGTAACCATAACATTACAAAAATCTCTCAACAATACAAAGATATTATCTTTGTATTGTTGAGAGACAAAGATATTATCTTTGTATTGTTGAGAGATTTTTGTATATTATACAAACATTTGAAATCACCCAAGAGTATGTAATACAGTGTAACCCGGATTTTACATTTTCTAGAAAAAAAATAAAATAAGAAATAACATGAAATGAGAGACAATGCAAATTGAACGATAAGATTTTTTATATTAGTATTATGATTATGTTTTTAAACAAACATACCATCACGCCATTTCCCCATCGGGATAGGCAGAGGACAGACCACCAGAGTTTCCTATCTCAACACACATCCTTAACCTCTAAAGGAGTATGGCCGTACGGCGAGCGAATTTTTAACTCAAGAGAATACTCTCTTGAGAACATACCGTGTACGTCCATACGGACGTACACGGTATGTTTGATGTTTTTATTCCCGAATACATAAATTTATCCATAACAGACATGGCTCAAATGTTGGCATTATCTTTGAAATTATTTTGTATATGGCGGCCGCAATTACTTTTTTTATTTGTGAAAAATATTTGTTAGTAGAAAACTAACAATTTGGTAAAAAAAAAAAAAACAAACTGATTTCACTGAATTATGTTAATAAAAACTGACTTGAATTTTTTTTTGTGTAATCAATTTGGGAAACTGTAAAAGAACCAGTTGAAATAAAAAAAATTAATGTACAGTCAAACCTCGGGTCACGAACGCCTCTAGTCACGAACAAATCGGCTTACGAACACAATTTCACAACAACAAATGTTGACTTGACCTGCATACAATGCCTCGGCTCACGAATTAGTTGTAACGGCGCATTACGCAATTACGCATTAGTTGTTCTCAGGTGCACGCGTTGTGAACATTGTTTGTCATTACGTTCGTTGTTCTTGATACAATATTTTTTTGCTTTTTATATATATATATATATAATATACAGTATATATAAAATATATTTTGCATTAAATTAACCCTCATTATGGCTCTCAAGATAATTAATTTCGGTTTGCGAACATTTCGGCTCGTGAACGGAATCAAAGAACGAATTAAATTCGTAACCCGAGGTACCACTGTATTCGTAACCCGAGGTACCACTTTAGTGCAACTACCTTAACCCTTTTAATTCCGATTATCGGCCCCAACTGGTGTATGCGAAAAATCCCACGGGGCAGATCATCGGCCTCAAAGTTTTCATACAAGTTTTTGTGTTAAATAAAAAAAAATATAAATCATTTTTTTTTTATGAAATATGAAAACTACTTATTATTTTAAACTCTAGAGGGAGGTGTCCACAAAAAAAATAGGTTTTAAAACTATATATTAACTGAGATAAAAAATAAAATACAAACTACTGTTTTTTTTTTGCCAAAAAATACTTAGGATTTTTTGCACATTTTATGCAAAATATGCTGGGATTAAAAGGGTTAAACCATAGTGAAAACCAACATATTTTCTTTATTTAAATAAATAGTTATAACAAGTTACAACCACAACTCCACAACCATTGCAAAGCACTCCAATTACTTCTATATATAGTTACATTAAAGATTTAGTGCAGGTTTATATAAATCGTTCCAAAATGCTTGGACATTCAATAAGATATAAAGGTCAATCATTTTTTGCACAAAACATGAATAACTCAAAAAAAGACATGAATAACTCAAAAAAAAGACATGAATAACTCAGAAACGACATAAATAACTCAAAAAGAGACAAATTCATACTTTTATAAATAATTAAATAGATAAGTCATACATTTTCTTATTCTCTCAACTGTGTGTGTGAAGTAAAGTAAAACATTCCTTAATAAAAATAATCTCCGCCAAAAAGTAAAATCAATTGTCAACTTATAATTAACCCTATGGAACTGTTAATTAATTATACTTCAGAAAATGTAGGATGGGTCCTGCGACGTTTTAAAAGTCATGTCTCAAAGGGATGGGGTAAAATCGTTTTTTTTTTACAAATCGAATAGTTTTTTTATAAATCGAAAAATTGTTTTTCTCTAAACTGACGTTTTAATTCATAATTTTCATTATACTGTCTTTCTAATGTATCGTATGATTTGTATCTATCTTTAAATTGGCCAAGATCCACTATGAATTAATACTAATTACGAACATTTAATTTTAGGTATAAAAAAATCAAAAATCCCATTATCGGTTACCCCATCCCTAGCCATTGCAGACTAACATAGTGACTTTTGACAAACGTAACCAAATATTATTTGATTTTAACAAACTGCCACATTTTTGCTAATTTGTAACAAGATGTATTAATTTGTCATTATTGTTAGTTTTATGTAATGCATTTACCTAAATAACTTGCTATTTATTAGAACCGAGGCTTATATTAAAGTTGATAAAAATAATTAAAATTACTGAATGTCGTTACAAGGTTTGTATTGGGGCAAATTTGTGAACTGTCACAGGAACCGTGCTACAATTTCTCAAGTATAATACATTTATTTTACTGATCTGTAAAGATTACTGGACAATGATACCATAGATAGCGCAGCGCGTAGGATCACAGGCCTTGTATTTATTAAATAAAACATTTTTTAAATTATATTAAATATAGTTTACCGCCTCAGTTAACCGTAACTGTTGCCTGATGATCCAACAAAACTGTTGCCTAATGATCCAACAAAACTGTTGCCTGATGATCCAACAAAAAACACAGTGAGAATAATGCCTGTACTATTTTTTTGAGGGGAATAGCACTGTTAACATTCTAAATATAACTTGTGTATGAGGATTGTATGGTTGGTATGCCTGGCCTGTGGAACGTGGCAAACTAACTGTGATGGTTGACTTGTGTCTGAAGATTGTATGGTTGGTATGCCTGGCCTGTGGAACGTGGCAAACTAACTGTGACGATTGACTTGTGTCTGAGGATTGTATGGTCGGTATGCCTGGCCTGTGGAACGTGGCAAACTAACTGTGATGATTGACTTGTGTGTGAGGATTGTATGGTTGGTATGCCTGGCCTGTGGAACGTGGCAAACTAACTGTGACGATTGACTTGTGTATGAGGATTGTATGGTTGGTATGCCTGGCCTGTGGAACGTGGCAAACTAACTGTGATGGTTGACTTGTGTCTGAGGATTGTATGGTCGGTATGCCTGGCCTGTGGAACGTGGGATACTAACTGTGACGATTGACTTGTGTATGAGGATTGTATGGTTGGTATGCCTGGCCTGTGGAACGTGGGAAACTGTGACGATTGACTTGTGTATGAGGATTGTATGGTTGGTATGCCTGGCCTGTGGAACGTGGCTAACTAACTGTGATGATTGACTTGTGTCTTGAGGATTGTATGGTTGGTATGCCTGGCCTGTGGAACGTGGCTAACTAACTGTGATGATTGACTTGTGTCTTGAGGATTGTATGGTTGGTATGCGTGGCCTGTGGAACGTGAGTTAGTTGTAGACAGGACAGGTCTTGTCACTTCTTAAATAGGTAGGACCTATGAGTGTTAGAGAAACAGCCATCATATTGACTTGATAATGTTCCCTAAACGTTAAAAAAAACGTAAAAAAACCGATCAATTCGAAAGACCTTTTAGTAGAAAGCTTAGTATTAATTCAGATCATTGCAATAAAATCTGCATATCAACTGTATAACAATTAAAAAACCCAACATGAGGTTATTCTTAATTTAACTAACAGCCTCAACAATAAGTTCTCAAACAATAGATACTATAAGTTCTCATACAATAGATACAATAAGTTCTCATACAATAGATACAATAAGTTCTCATACAATAGATACAATAAGTTCTCATACAATAGATACAATAAGTTCTCATACAATAGATACAATAAGTTCTCAAACAATAGATACAATAAGTTCTCATACAATAGATACAATAAGTTCTCATACAATAGATACAATAAGTTCTCATACAATAGATACAATAAGTTCTCATACAATAGATACAATAAGTTCTCAAACAATAGATACAATAAGTTCTCAAACAATAGATACAATAAGTTCTCAAACATTAGTCTCCTTACTTTTATCTTAAAGATCTGCTTTGCTCAGTATTATCTCTTGATATTCTCAAAAGGAAACTATTTAAAATATTTTTACAAAACTTACGGAATCTACTCTGCCGTCATAAGCAAAAACGCAGCTAACGGGAAAAAAATCATAAATTTAAGTATGAGGCAATATCCCATATTGAATACTGAACCATAATCCATAAAAAAAAATACAGAAAATCATTTATTTCAATAAAAAAATCGACATAATGTCTTCTTTAATTTTACAAAATGTTAGGTTTTTCTAAGCAAAAAAGCAGTAAAATGCGATTCATAAGCAAAAAGACAGCAGGTGCCTATTGCGTTTGCTGCGTTTTTGCTTATGAATCACATTTTACCGTTTTTTTGTTTACGAATCACAACATTTTTAACCCTGAGAGATGGGCGCACTGCTATAGCAGTGGAAGAAATTTGTTCTACCCTTGTATTCTAAATGAATATCATTCATTTAGAATACAAGGGTACATATTCTAAAATATATTTATGTTGTAAAAATGTTTGTTTTTTGTTTTTTTGTTGTTTAAAATAAATATTTATCACGAACGTCCAAATCGTAAATATATCTCAGCACTAGATAGACAATTATATTTTTTTCTCGTAGCGCTCTCAGGGTTAAGCAGCAATGAAAAACATGAAAGTACAGTTTTCTCAAAACTTTACTTTTGCCATTAGCTGCGCTTTTGCTTAAGAGGGCAGTACTATCTATCTCACAGAACTTTTATAGATTATAGATGAACAAATATTTTTTGTGAATCTATAATCTATAAAACTACACGAATTCTAAAAAAACAACACTTGTAGAAATAATAGGTAAAGCGGAAAGTAATGACAATTTTCATTAGGCGTCACGTTGAAACCAGTTTGCCACCAGTTACCGTTGGGTTAATACGTCGTGGTTGGTATCGTTTTGAAGCTCGATTAATATCCTTTCTGTTTTGATGTTTTTTTTTGGTTTTGGTCCAAAGTACAAAACTGCAAAAGCCAGAGATTGAAGAGACAAATTTGCGGTATTTTATGCTGTTTTTATTCGATAAAGGATTGAAGTCAAAATAAGCTACCCAGACCATCTGCGATATTTATAGAGACATCTTGAATCCTCGGAAGTGCCAAAGATGGTTTCAAAAAATTGAAAGTTGTGAAAGGGAATCGAAGGACAAACCAAAAATAGGAAGACCTCTTAAAATCGACGATGACACTTTAAATTCATTAGTGAGGTCCGATCCGCGTAAAACCATCAAGGAATTGTCACAAGATATCGGTTGTCCATGAACAACAGTGAAAAACTATTTGAAAAGGCTCGGAAAACAAAATAGACAAGGAAATTGGGAGCCGCACGAACTTTCTTCAACGGCCATGGAACAACGAATAACAATCTGTTCATCTTCACTCTTAGATATGAAACTGATCCATTTCTTAGAAAATTTATTACTGGGGATGAGAAGTGGGTCCTTTACACCAATCCGAGGAGAAAAAAAACCAAAAAACATTGGTTTTTGACAAATCAGGCAGCTGTGTCTACCCCTCAGCCGATATTGACTCTTGGATATTTTGGAAGTTGGATATTTTGGAAGTTATTCATTATAAATTACTAAAATCTGGTCAGACTGTTACAGCAGATGTGTATTGTGCCCAAATCGAAAGATTAAAGGCAGAACTGCTTAAAAAATGATCAGTTTTAGTAAAGAATCAGAGAAGAATTCTACAACATGATAATGTAAGACCACACGCAGCAAGGATTACGCAGGACAAAATAAGAGAGCTAGATTTAGAAGTTCTGCAGCATCCACCATATTCACCTGATATTGCACCTTTGGATTACCGTCTTTTTAGGTCGATGGAACATTCCCTTCGAGACAAAAAATCTACGAATTTCGAACTAGTCCAAAATCACTTGGAGTCATATTTTACCGTAAAACCGCCAGAATTATACGAATAAGGTATTAAAAAACTGCCTATTCTGTGGAGGAAGATCATCGGTAACAACGGTAATTATTTAACGGAATAATATTGTACAGTTTTTGTTTAAATCCATTTTTTGTCGCATCAAAAAAAATTGTCATTACTTTCCGCTTTACCTATTATAATGAGAGCATCCCTACCAAAAGAGTTCAATATTTAAACACACATAGCTTGAATAATATTGTCATGATTCAAAATTAAATTAAAAATAACTATTAAGTATCAATATTTTAAAACGTTTTAAAAAGGAGTTCAACTCACATCACCTAAGCTAACCAAGCTTTCTCTCACATCACCTAAGCTAACCAAGCTTTCTCTCACATCACCTAAGCTAACCAAGCTTTCTCTCACATCACCTAAGCTAACCAAGCTTTCTCTCACATCACCTAAGCTAACCAAGCTTTCTCTCACATCACCTAAGCTAACCAAGCTTTCTCTCACATCACCTAAGCTAACCAAGCTTTCTCTCACATCACCTAAGCTAACCAAGCTTTCTCTCACATCACCTGAGCTAACCAAGCTTCTAACTTGCAGTGTTATCAAGTATAAAATATTTAGTGAATGAGTTGTAGGACATAATAAAGGCCATTTTGTCATTGAATTAGGACAATTCAAATTTATTACACACATACGTACATACCATCACACCATCTCCCTATCGGGGTAGACAGAAAGGAGAGAACTCCAGGCTTTCTTATCTTATCGCAACATGCATATTTCACCTCTTCTACATCCATACACCGTATACAATTCCAACGATTTCAAACTTTTCACATTTCCTTTCAAAACATCATACATTTGATCTTACCATACTTTCCTCGGTCTTTGTCTAAGGCTAAGGCCACATCAAAGTGCTTCGCACAAATTCATTTGACATTTGGGAACGGTTGAGTCAACAAACGATGCCACTCTCAAAACTAACAAATTTCATTACAACTTAACATCTTTATTTACTTCCTGTGCAACTTCATTCCAAAGTGATTTTATTACAGGTACATTTTTGTATGATTTGCTCGATGGGTTCCACAAAGGCTCTCTTTTATATACAGCTGTTATTAAAACTTCCGTCATCTTGTAAAATCACTTGGTGACACAATAAAATTAACCAGCACGTCTGTTCGCTAGGAGATTCACTCGGTGACTAATCGTCATGTAGCGTGGCGCAAAACGTGCGGTGTGGTCATTGCGACAGTATGCGATGCGTTGGTTTGCTAGGATATGTCGCCTAACTCGCAGTGTAGCTCTAAACACCAAGCGAGGCTCCTATCTGTGTGGCCTCGGCCTAACACACCTGTATACTAGTTTTGTTAGTCTTTCTTTGTTCATTCGTTCTACGTACCCAAACTCTTGCTAACTCATCAGTCTTAAATTCATATTTATCCCTAATTTATTGATTCTGTATTCTGTCACCACAAAGACGGAGGGTGTGCCGCGGATGTTGACCATAGAATAAGTGTGGAATGGATGAAATTTAGATCGGTAACAGGAGTCTTGTGTGACCCAAAAATGCCTATAAAACTGAAAGGAAAGGTATACCAGACTATCGTTAGACCCCCAATTGTGTATGGCTCAGAATGCTGGACTATGTACAGCTCCTGCTCTAGGCAACTTGAAACGGCAGAAATGCGAATGCTCAGGTGGTCGGCAGGAGTATCACTGAAAGATAAAATTAAGAGCTCACGCACCGACATAAACAGTAAGCGGGAAGAGCGACAGCTGAGATGGTACGGACACATTGAGACGGAGACCACCAGACCATACTGTAAATAAGGCAATGTCTGTGGATCTTCCTCGACAGCCGTCAAGAAGAAGACCAAAGAACTCCTGGATGACTCGATGCTCCAAAATCCTGCAGATAAACTCTCGCTGTCCCCCCCTGTCCCCCCACTCGCTGTCCCCCCCTCTCTAAAGTTTGACCTACTGCCGCTGCTAATAAAAAAATAGCAATCATAACAATATATTATAATACAACTCATGAAAATATGGCCCATCAGCACTACTAATCATATAATGGAGAATTATAACAATATACTATAACACAAGTTATGTAAGATGGACTCTCACTACTCCCTCTAGAAAGTGGCCTACCGGCACTACTTACAATATAATAGAGCAATTATAAAAATATACTATAATACAAGTTATGTAAGATGGACTCTCTTTCTCCTCCCTCTACAAAATGGCCTACCGGCACTACTGACAATATAATGGAGCAATTATAACAATATACTATAATACAAGTTATGTAAGATGGACTCTCTGTCTTCCCTCTACAATGTGGCCTACCGGCAATACTAACAATGTAATAAAGCAATTATAACAATATACTATAATACAAGTTATGTACGATGGACTCTCTCTCCTCCCTCTACAAAGTGGCCTACCGGCACTACTTACAATATAATGGAGCAATTATAACAATATACTACAATACAAGTTAAGTAAGATGGACTCTCTCTCCTCCCTCTACAATGTGGCTAACCGGCATTACTTACAATATAATGGAGCAATTATAACAACATACTATAATACAAGTTATGTAAGATGGACTCTCTCTCTTCCCTCTACAATGTGGCCTACGGGCACTATTAACAATATAATGGAGCAAATATAACAATATACTATAATACAAGTTATGTAAGATGGACTCTCTCTCCTCCCTCTACAATGTGGTCTACCGGCACTACTTACAATATAATGGAGCAATTATAACAATATACTACAAAACAAGTTAAGTAAGATGGACTCTCTCTCCTCCCTCTACAATGTGGCTAACCGGCATTACTTACAATATAATGGAGCAATTATAACAACATACTATAATACAAGTTATGTAAGATGGACTCTCTCTCTTCCCTCTACAATGTGGCCTACGGGCACTATTAACAATATAATGGAGCAAATATAACAATATACTATAATACAAGTTATGTAAGATGGACTCGCTCTCTTCCCTCTACAATGTGGCTAACCGGCATTACTTACAATATAATGGAGCAATTATAACAACATACTATAATACAAGTTATGTAAGATGGACTCTCTCTCTTCCCTCTACAATGTGGCCTACGGGCACTATTAACAATATAATGGAGCAAATATAACAATATACTATAATACAAGTTATGTAAGATGGACTCTCTCTCCTCCCTCTACAATGTGGTCTACCGGCACTACTTACAATATAATGGAGCAATTATAACAATATACTACAATACAAGTTAAGTAAGATGGACTCTCTCTCCTCCCTCTACAATGTGGCTAACCGGCATTACTTACAATATAATGGAGCAATTATAACAACATACTATAATACAAGTTATGTAAGATGGACTCTCTCTCTTCCCTCTACAATGTGGCCTACGGGCACTATTAACAATATAATGGAGCAAATATAACAATATACTATAATACAAGTTATGTAAGATGGACTCGCTCTCTTCCCTCTACAATGTGGCTAACCGGCATTACTTACAATATAATGGAGCAATTATAACAACATACTATAATACAAGTTATGTAAGATGGACTCTCTCTCTTCCCTCTACAATGTGGCCTACGGGCACTATTAACAATATAATGGAGCAAATATAACAATATACTATAATACAAGTTATGTAAGATGGACTCGCTCTCTTCCCTCTACAATGTGGCCTACCGGCAATACTAACAATATAATGGAGCAATTATAACAATATACTATAATACAAGTTTTGTACGATGGACTCTCTCTCCTCCCTCTACAAAGTGGCCTACCTGCACTACTTATAGTACAATATAATGGAGCAATTATAACAACATACTACAATATAATACAAGTTATGTAAGATGGACTCCTCTCTCTTCCCTCTACAATGTGGCCTACGGGCACTATTAACAATATAATGGAGCAATTATAACAATATACTATGATACAAGTTATGTAAGATGGACTCTCTCTCTTCCCTCTACAATGTGGCCTACTGGCAATACTAACAATGTAATGAAGCAATTATAACAATATACTATAATACAAGTTATGTACGATGGACTCTATCTCCTCCCTCTACAAAGTGGCCTACCGGCACTACTTACAATATAATGGAGCAATTATAACAATATACTACAATACAAGTTAAGTAAGATGGACTCTCTCTCTTCCCTCTACAATGTGGCTAACCGGCATTACTTACAATATAATGGAGCAATTATAACAACATACTATAATACAAGTTATGTAAGATGGACTCTCTCTCTTCCCTCTACAATGTGGCCTACCGGCACTACTAACAGTGTAATGGAGCAATTATAACAATATACTATAATACAAGTTATGTAGGATGGACTCTCTCTCCTCCCTCTACAATGTGGTCTACCGGCACTACTAACAATATAATGGAGCAATTATAACAACATACTATAATACAAGTTATGTACGATGGACTCTCTCTCCTCCCTCTACAAAGTGGCCTACCGGCACTACTTACAATATAATGGAGCAATTATAACAATATACTACAATACAAGTTAAGTAAGATGGACTCTCTCTCTTCCCTCTACAATGTGGCTAACCGGCATTACTTACAATATAATGGAGCAATTATAACAACATACTATAATACAAGTTATGTAAGATGGACTCTCTCTCTTCCCTCTACAATGTGGCCTACCGGCACTACTAACAGTGTAATGGAGCAATTATAACAATATACTATAATACAAGTTATGTAGGATGGACTCTCTCTCCTCCCTCTACAATGTGGTCTACCGGCAATACTAACAATATAATGGAGCAATTATAACAATATACTATAATACAAGTTATGTACGATGGACTCTCTCTCCTCCCTCTACAAAGTGGCCTACCTGCACTACTTATAGTACAATATAATGGAGCAATTATAACAACATACTACAATATAATACAAGTTATGTAAGATGGACTCTCTCTCTTCCCTCTACAATGTGGCTAACCGGCATTACTTACAATATAATGGAGCAATTATAACAACATACTATAATACAAGTTATGTAAGATGGACTCTCTCTCTTCCCTCTACAATGTGGCCTGCCGGCACTACTAACAGTGTAATGGAGCAATTATAACAATATACTATAATACAAGTTATGTAGGATGGACTCTCTCTCCTCCCTCTACAATGTGGTCTACCGGCAATACTAACAATATAATGGAGCAATTATAACAATACACTATAATACAAGTTATGTACGATGGACTCTCTCTCCTCCCTCTACAAAGTGGCCTACCTGCACTACTTATAGTACAATATAATGGAGCAATTATAACAACATACTACAATATAATACAAGTTATGTAAGATGGACTCTCTGTCTTCCCTCTACAATGTGGCCTACGGGCACTATTAACAATATAATGGAGCAATTATAACAATATACTATAATACATGTTATGTAAGATGGACTCGCTCTCTTCCCTCTACAATGTGGCTAACCGGCATTACTTACAATATAATGGAGCAATTATAACAACATACTATAATACAAGTTATGTAAGATGGACTCTCTCTCTTCCCTCTACAATGTGGCCTACCGGCACTACTAACAGTGTAATGGAGCAATTATAACAATATACTATAATACAAGTTATGTAGGATGGACTCTCTCTCCTCCCTCTACAATGTGGTCTACCGGCAATACTAACAATATAATGGAGCAATTATAACAACATACTATAATACAAGTTATGTAAGATGGACTCTCTCTCTTCCCTCTACAATTTGGCCTGCGGGCACTATTAACAATATAATGGAGCAATTATAACAATATACTATAATACAAGTTATGTAAGATGGACTCGCTCTCTTCCTAGTACAATGTGGCCTACCGGCATTACTAACAATGTAATGGAGCAATTATAACAATATCCTATAATACAAGTTATGTAGGATAGACTCTCTCTACAATGTGGCCTACGAGCACTATTAACAATATAATGGAGCAAATATAACAATATACTATAATACAAGTTATGTAAGATGGACTCTCTCTCTTCCCTTTACAATGTGGCCTACCGGCACTACTAACAGTGTAGTGGAGCAATTATAACAATATACTATAATACAAGTTATGTAGGATGGACTCTCTCTCCTCCCTCTACAATGTGGCCTACCGGCAATACTAACAATGTAATGAAACAATTATAACAATATACTATAATACAAGTTATGTAAGATGGACTCTCTCTCCTCCCTCTACAAAGTGGCCTACCGGCACTACTTACAATATAATGGAGCAATTATAACAATATACAATAATACAAGTTATGTAAGATGGACTCTCTCTCCTTCCTCTACAAAGTGGACTACCGGCACTACTTACAATATAATGGAGCAATTATAACAATATACTATAATACAAGTTATGTAGGATGGACTCTCTCTCCTCCCTCTACAATGTGGTCTACCGGCACTACTAACAATATAATGGAGCAATTATAACAACATACTATAATACAAGTTATGTACGATGGACTCTCTCTCCTCCCTCTACAAAGTGGCCTACCGGCACTACTTACAATATAATGGAGCAATTATAACAATATACTACAATACAAGTTAAGTAAGATGGACTCTCTCTCTTCCCTCTACAATGTGGCTAACCGGCATTACTTACAATATAATGGAGCAATTATAACAACATACTATAATACAAGTTATGTAAGATGGACTCTCTCTCTTCCCTCTACAATGTGGCCTACCGGCACTACTAACAGTGTAATGGAGCAATTATAACAATATACTATAATACAAGTTATGTAGGATGGACTCTCTCTCCTCCCTCTACAATGTGGTCTACCGGCAATACTAACAATATAATGGAGCAATTATAACAATATACTATAATACAAGTTATGTACGATGGACTCTCTCTCCTCCCTCTACAAAGTGGCCTACCTGCACTACTTATAGTACAATATAATGGAGCAATTATAACAACATACTACAATATAATACAAGTTATGTAAGATGGACTCTCTCTCTTCCCTCTACAATGTGGCTAACCGGCATTACTTACAATATAATGGAGCAATTATAACAACATACTATAATACAAGTTATGTAAGATGGACTCTCTCTCTTCCCTCTACAATGTGGCCTGCCGGCACTACTAACAGTGTAATGGAGCAATTATAACAATATACTATAATACAAGTTATGTAGGATGGACTCTCTCTCCTCCCTCTACAATGTGGTCTACCGGCAATACTAACAATATAATGGAGCAATTATAACAATACACTATAATACAAGTTATGTACGATGGACTCTCTCTCCTCCCTCTACAAAGTGGCCTACCTGCACTACTTATAGTACAATATAATGGAGCAATTATAACAACATACTACAATATAATACAAGTTATGTAAGATGGACTCTCTGTCTTCCCTCTACAATGTGGCCTACGGGCACTATTAACAATATAATGGAGCAATTATAACAATATACTATAATACATGTTATGTAAGATGGACTCGCTCTCTTCCCTCTACAATGTGGCTAACCGGCATTACTTACAATATAATGGAGCAATTATAACAACATACTATAATACAAGTTATGTAAGATGGACTCTCTCTCTTCCCTCTACAATGTGGCCTACCGGCACTACTAACAGTGTAATGGAGCAATTATAACAATATACTATAATACAAGTTATGTAGGATGGACTCTCTCTCCTCCCTCTACAATGTGGTCTACCGGCAATACTAACAATATAATGGAGCAATTATAACAACATACTATAATACAAGTTATGTAAGATGGACTCTCTCTCTTCCCTCTACAATTTGGCCTGCGGGCACTATTAACAATATAATGGAGCAATTATAACAATATACTATAATACAAGTTATGTAAGATGGACTCGCTCTCTTCCTAGTACAATGTGGCCTACCGGCATTACTAACAATGTAATGGAGCAATTATAACAATATCCTATAATACAAGTTATGTAGGATAGACTCTCTCTACAATGTGGCCTACGAGCACTATTAACAATATAATGGAGCAAATATAACAATATACTATAATACAAGTTATGTAAGATGGACTCTCTCTCTTCCCTTTACAATGTGGCCTACCGGCACTACTAACAGTGTAGTGGAGCAATTATAACAATATACTATAATACAAGTTATGTAGGATGGACTCTCTCTCCTCCCTCTACAATGTGGCCTACCGGCAATACTAACAATGTAATGAAACAATTATAACAATATACTATAATACAAGTTATGTAAGATGGACTCTCTCTCCTCCCTCTACAAAGTGGCCTACCGGCACTACTTACAATATAATGGAGCAATTATAACAATATACAATAATACAAGTTATGTAAGATGGACTCTCTCTCCTTCCTCTACAAAGTGGACTACCGGCACTACTTACAATATAATGGAGCAATTATAACAATATACTATAATACAAGTTATGTAAGATGGACTCTCTCTCCTCCTTCTACAAAGTAGCTTACCGGCACTACTATCAATATAATGGAGTAATTATAACAATATACTATAATACAAGTTATGTAAGATGGACTCTCTCTCCCCTCTACAAAGTGGCCTACCGGCACTACTAACAATATAATGGAGTAATTATAACAATATACTATAATACAAGTTATGTAAGATGGACTCTCTCTTCCCTCTACAAAGTGGTCTACCGGCACTACTAACCATATAATGGAGCAATTATAACAATATACTATAATACAAGTTATGTAGGATGGACTCTCTCTCCTCCCTCTACAAAGTGGCCTACCGGCACTACTAACAATATAATGGAGCAATTATAACAATATACTATAATACAAGTTATGTAAGATGGACTCTCTCTCTTCCCTCTACAAAGTGGCCTACCGGCACTACTAACAATATAATGGAGTAATTATAACAATATCCTATAATACAAGTTATGTAGGATGGACTCTCTCTCTTCTCTCTACAATGTGGCCTACCGGCACTACTAACAGTGTAGTGGAGCAATTATAACAATATACTATAATACAAGTTATGTAAGATGGACTCTCTCTCTTCCCTCTACAAAGTGGCCTACCTGCACTACTTATAGTACAATATAATGGAGCAATTATAACAACATACTACAATATAATACAAGTTATGTAAGATGGACTCTCTCTCTTCCCTCTACAATGTGGCCTACCGGCACTACTAACAGTGTAATGGAGCAATTATAACAATATACTATAATACAAGTTATGTAGGATGGACTCTCTCTCCTCCCTCTACAATGTGGTCTACCGGCAATACTAACAATATAATGGAGCAATTATAATAACATACTATAATACAAGTTATGTAAGATGGACTCTCTCTCTTCCCTCTACAATTTGGCCTGCGGGCACTATTAACAATATAATGGAGCAATTATAACAATATACTATAATACAAGTTATGTAAGATGGACTCGCTCTCTTCCTAGTACAATGTGGCCTACCGGCATTACTAACAATGTAATGGAGCAATTATAACAATATCCTATAATACAAGTTATGTAGGATAGACTCTCTCTACAATGTGGCCTACGAGCACTATTAACAATATAATGGAGCAAATATAACAATATACTATAATACAAGTTATGTAAGATGGACTCTCTCTCTTCCCTTTACAATGTGGCCTACCGGCACTACTAACAGTGTAGTGGAGCAATTATAACAATATACTATAATACAAGTTATGTAGGATGGACTCTCTCTCCTCCCTCTACAATGTGGCCTACCGGCAATACTAACAATGTAATGAAACAATTATAACAATATACTATAATACAAGTTATGTAAGATGGACTCTCTCTCCTCCCTCTACAAAGTGGCCTACCGGCACTACTTACAATATAATGGAGCAATTATAACAATATACAATAATACAAGTTATGTAAGATGGACTCTCTCTCCTTCCTCTACAAAGTGGACTACCGGCACTACTTACAATATAATGGAGCAATTATAACAATATACTATAATACAAGTTATGTAAGATGGACTCTCTCTCCTCCTTCTACAAAGTAGCCTACCGGCACTACTATCAATATAATGGAGTAATTATAACAATATACTATAATACAAGTTATGTAAGATGGACTCTCTCTCCCCTCTACAAAGTGGCCTACCGGCACTACTAACAATATAATGGAGTAATTATAACAATATACTATAATACAAGTTATGTAAGATGGACTCTCTCTTCCCTCTACAAAGTGGTCTACCGGCACTACTAACCATATAATGGAGCAATTATAACAATATACTATAATACAAGTTATGTAGGATGGACTCTCTCTCCTCCCTCTACAAAGTGGCCTACCGGCACTACTAACAATATAATGGAGCAATTATAACAATATACTATAATACAAGTTATGTAAGATGGACTCTCTCTCTTCCCTCTACAAAGTGGCCTACCGGCACTACTAACAATATAATGGAGTAATTATAACAATATCCTATAATACAAGTTATGTAGGATGGACTCTCTCTCTTCTCTCTACAATGTGGCCTACCGGCACTACTAACAGTGTAGTGGAGCAATTATAACAATATACTATAATACAAGTTATGTAAGATGGACTCTCTCTCTTCCCTCTACAAAGTGGCCTACCTGCACTACTTATAGTACAATATAATGGAGCAATTATAACAATATACTATAATACAAGTTATGTAAGATGGACTCTCTCTCTTCCCTCTACAAAGTGGTCTACCTGCACTACTTATAGTACAATATAATGGAGCAATTATAACAACATACTACAATATAATACAAGTTATGTAAGATGGACTCTCTCTCTTCCCTCTACAAAGTGGCCTACTGGCACTACTAACAATATAATAGAGCAATTATAACAATATACTATAATACAAGTTGTGTAAGATGGACTCTCTTTCTCCCCCCTGTCTACAATGTGGCCTACCGGCACTACTTAACAATATAATTGAACAATTATAACAATATACTATAGTAAAAGTGATGTAACATGTACTCTCTTTCCCCCGCTTAAAAATATGGCCTACCAGCACTACTAATGATATAATAGAGTAATTATACAGTATATTATAACACAAGTTATGTAATATGGACACTCTCTCCCCTCAATAAAAAATGTCCTACCACTGCTAATAATAATACGAGTATAAGAGCTATTATAAAAATATATTACAATACAAGTTATGTAATATGGACTCTCTCTACCCCCTCTCTAAAATATGGCCGGCCACCTCAACCAGGTCGGCCACCTAAACCAGGTCGGCTACCCCTGCTTTATATGACGGAATACAATGCTGTTTCAGAAATATAAACAATTTAAAATATGTTTTTCATATGGAACTAATAATATATATAAGTGTAGAAAAGAAAATTCAAATAAAAAAGGTTAAGTAATAAAATTCAAATTAGGGGCAGTTCCCATTATAAATCTCTTTAACCACTTGACAGTTTTGCCCGAGCGGGACTCTGGCACGAACTTTCTTTTTACACTGACGAGCCCGAGCCTCGTTCGGGTAAATCTTGTTTCGACTTGTTGGGAGTGTTTCTCCCGAGCGTCGTTTGAGCAGATCTTGTTTACGCCGAACGAAATATATTTTCGTATAGAATTTATTCGTTCACAAGTTCGTCATTGTGTTACGTCGCGTGTTAAAAATCCGTGGACTGTTAAGTGGTTAAGGAAATACTATTAAGCAAAATATCTTATTTTTCTCTATGACAAATATTATCAATCTCATATATAAAAGATTCAAATAAATATGAGAAAACACATAACAAATATTTATTTCTCTTTTGTCTTTTCAATGCTTACAATTCATAATGAATATAATCTACATCAAAACCTCTCTCTATAAAACTATGTTGAAAAGTGATGTACATAAAATAGAGTAATTCTGGGAGAATTAGTAATGTAAGAGTGATCAATGCAAGAATAGAGCGAATTACGGAATTTCCCTATCTGGGAAGAATGATTTTCAGACTCGGTAAGATGCGAGATAGATATTAACCCTTCCTGTCCTGTGATAAATAACTAGTACACATTGCTTCTAAACACTTTAACCTTTCCTTCCCTGTGTTGGGTATCTTCTACACGTTGCTTCTAATAACCATCAATATCTCTATAAATATTATAAATACAAGGTTAAGATTTTAGGTATTCCTCCGTAATATATTTACGCGTTGATTTAAAAAATAATATTAATAATAATCAGAATTTATCGACTACATCGAGGTGTTTTGTAAAGATCGAAAACAAATTCGCATTTAAACGCTGCGAGTGCCTCGTCTTGACGATAGGTGAATAGTATGCGGGAAGCGCGACACTATATTCGCATCTCACTCTTGCATACTAGACTGAATTGCGAGGAGCTGAATTGTCTCAACGTCGCAAGCAAAGGCGTAAGCGCCGGGGTATGCGACTGACGTTCCGCGCCACTAGTAGCTTCTAAGCTTGCAACGAGACTAGATCTATGCCCGTTTCGTGAGCGTTGCCAGATGGTTTTTTAATGTTTTCAGCAAATAAATCTCAATTATTATAATTTTTAACTTCAATTATAATTAATTAAGGGGATTATCTATGAATGTTCTTATTTTTCCCATTTAAAATCTCAAATTTTTTATTGCGTACTCACTACCCAACACCGGAGCACGCGTATTATTTTTATCACCGTAAGGCAAGGGTTAATATCTCTATAAATATAATAAATACTGGGTTCAGATTTTAGGTACCATATTCCTCCGTAATACATTTACGCATTGAACGGATTGTAAATATGGATTGAAGTCATTATTACACTTTAGACACTTTGTAAGTCTTTATCAGAAATGAGAACAAATGAATCTACGTTATTGAAACTCCATATAACGTATATGTCACTGAAACTCCATATAAACACTCATCTCTCCACCGTTTGTCAACAAAAGATATTGTGTTTCTTCGGACATATATCGAGATTCAAGTCTAGAAAAGACTCATGCTGAGAAATGTTTCTAGTAGGAGATCAAGAGGCTGCACACCCATGTGTTGGACTGACCAGACCAAGGACATTATTAACCCTTCCTGTCCTGTGATGTGTAACTAGTACACATTGCTTGTAAAAACATTAATATCTCTATAAATATAATAAATACTGGGTTCAGATTTTAGGTATTCCTTCGTAATACATTTACGCATTGAATGAAAAAATAATATTAATAATAATTAGCACTTATCGGCCACATCAGAGATATTTTGTGAAAATCGGGAATAAATTCACCGATACAATCAAACGTCTGCCAGTGTGTGACGTAGGTATATTCATTCTAAAAAACAGCTATGGGTGAGGAAGCGACGCTATTCACGTCTCACTCTACTTCGGTATATGGGAACGCAAGAAATAGAATCTCAGTTCGCTCGCTCAGTAGCTCGCGGGCTTTCGTTCGAGGTGGTCGCTTTACCCGTTTTATGAACGTTGGCTGTTTTTTTTATGTCATGTTTTCAGCAATTAAATTTCAATTATTATCACTTTTGACTTCAAATTTAATTCATTTAAGCGATTGGCTATAAATATTCTTATTTTTCCTATTTTAAATCACTCATTTTTACATGTGTATTGAATACACAGCACAGGAATGCGCGGATTTTTTTAGCACAGGAAGGGAAAGGTTAAAAGGAAACAAGGATAATGGTGAATTTTCAAGAATTATATGGTAGTGCCCACATGTATGGAAATGTGTAAGAAACGCATGGATTGTAAAGAGTATGTGGTATCATAATGTGTAATTGACTAAAAAATGTTCGGTTTAAGGTAAGTTGATTATAAGAGATCTGTATTTCTGAACAAAGTTTTATATAATCATGTAATAGAGTAAAAGTCCGTTCATTTGAATGATGAAAAATCATAATTCGTATTTTTTGGCATTTTATAGATCCCGAATTGATTATTCTTAATTAATTGTTGATTATATCAAATAAAAACCAGCGGCATCATCATATTTATATAACGAGTGAAAAAATAACAAGTTAATCTGTGTAAACAAGTACAAATGTCAAACAAATGACAATTATAGAGCCCGTGACAATTATAGAGCTTGTGACAATTATAGAGCCCGTGGTAATTATAGAGCTTGTGACAATTATAGAGCCCGTGACAATTATAGAGCCCGTGACAATCATAGAGTCCGTGACAATTGAAGAGTAAAGACAAACTCATAAACCACTCAAGAGCCAAAAAATACGTAAAGAATTATAAGAAAAAAACTGTGCGGTATTTGAGTAAACTACTTGCGGAGGTGTGCCCAGTGACATCTTTGGTTGTAAAACAGAATCACTTTTAGGTTGAATTCACATATATGCCATTTATGGGTATATTGTCGCTTGTTGATACTGTTTTTCCATAAAACAAAAATCAAAATATGGTTATTATGTGGTTTATGAGTTTAACTCTTCAATTATAGAGCCCGTGAAAATATCCCCACATATTTTTGTTCATTTTCCGTCACAAACTTAAATTCATATTTTAGCGACCGTGTAATTCACAATTCATATTTTAGCGACCGTGTAATTCACAATTCATATTTTAGCGACCGTGTAATTCACAATTCATATTTTAGCGACCGTGTAATTCACAATTCATATTTTAGTGACCGTGTAAATTCACAATTCAAATTTCAAATGGACTTATGCTAAATAACAAGTTATTTTAAACGTGTTCGCCTTATAAATTATAAGCAGATGTTTTTATTATTAAATATCTTAATTAAAAACTTTTAACAACACGTGACAATACTTAAATATTAAAAATGTAAAAATTAAAGTCATCCCATTTGAGTCACTTTAGGATTAAGAGATTAGATGAGTAATCGATTATGTTAATTTAAATAACAAGTGAAGTATATTTAAATAACAAGTGAAGTACATTTAAATAACAAGTGAAATAAAATGTTGAAAAACATAATTTGAAACTTCGTTTATCTTGGAGTAATATTTGGTTACTATTGTAAATTGTGCCAGTAAAATAAATAACTGTCAATCTTTAATATCTTTTGTGGTGATTTTTTTTAAATTTTAATTTGATCAAAATTGTACAGATAAAACTAGGAGGGGATGTCAATAAACTTGCAGAATTAAGGGGTTAAGGGAGGGGGCGGTAGTGTGGCGGCATGCGCATGTTCCGATAATATGACTCATTATTAGTATATTCACCAAGTTTTAAGTCTAATCTTGACAGAATTGTTTAAAATATCGACGGGAGAGTACGTCTAAAGTTAATAAAATCCCAAGTATGGAAAAATTGAGTATCGTGCCGCGATTAAGTTTCTCACAAAACAAGGGAAAACACCTCGAATCATTCTGGAAGAGATGTTAACGGTTTACGGGGACTGTTGCCCTGGAAAAACTATGGTTTACAAATGGCATAGTCTTTTTATACAAGTTTAGCGAATGTCCTTGAAGGACGCGCTGATGATTTTGATTGTTTGGTATTTAAATAAAATACGTCAATTAGCAATGCGGAAAGAGAGAGTGAATGAATCAATGAATAATAAATAATAATTAATGATGCTTTATTTATCGGTAAGTGGGTATTTATACATTTCAGAATGGGCGCGGGAGTGCGCCCGCAATATATTTTTATCTCGCTTATGTGCGTGCAGAAATGGTCGATTGAAATATTGCAGACATCGCAAATAATATTGTGGATAGACAATTTGTTGGCGAAAACGGCGAGACAGCGTGATGCGTTCTCTTTCTACTGTGGAATGTATCGTAAATAGTATTTGTGGGTAAACAATTTCAATGTTTTGGTATGCGACCTTTGGACATATCCAAAGGTCGTTTCGTCGGTCGTTGACCGTGTGTGTTGACAATATTCAGCGACGACAGTAGTTCCTACGCAAGGAAGAGAACCGATTGAAGATGAGCTCCGACCAGGATGGCCTGTTGAGGCCACTTCTTCAATCGTCAAAAAAGTAGAAAAGCTTGTGCTGCAAGATACCCGCCTAAACAAACAACAGCTTGTAGAGATGTTTGGAGTATCACCTACAAACATTTTAAATATACCCCATCAGCATCTAGGGATGTCAAAAGTCAGTGCGAGGTGGGTACCCAGAATGCTCACGCCACTTCAAAAACAACGCGTCGAATGTTCACAACAGTTTTTGGACCTCTGCAGAAACAACAAAGATGAGATTTTGAACCGAATCGTTACTGGAAATTAAATTTAGGTTCATAATTATGAGCCTGATTCGAAGCAGAAGTTTATTCAATGGCATAAAAAGAGCACACAGCCCCTTAAAAAGTTCAAAGTGTCGCAATCGAGTGGAAAAATTATGACATTTTTTTGGGATGCGGAAGTCATACTGCTGATAGATAAAGATATGGGCAACACAATAACTGGAGAGTACTTCTGTGGTCTGCTGATGCAGTTAAAAGAATCTGTGAAGGAGAAAAGGAGAGGAAAATAGAAAAATGGGGTGCTGCTTTTGCATGACAATGCACCCGTGCACAAAATCAATTCTGCATTGGCTGTTTGATATTCACAACTGTGGCTTACAAACGTTACAACACTCTCCCTACAACCCAGACCTGGTTTCAGTCCGATTATTATTTGTTTCTAAATATGAAAAAAGAACTCCGAGGTGAAGAAGTTAAAAGTGCAATTTCAGCGTATTTTAAGGGCAAAACTTATTTTTTTTTGTAGGTATAAATAAGCTTATTGAAAGATCTAAAAAATGTCTTCGGGTTAATGGTGAATATATTGAAAAAGGAAATAAATGTTTTTTCCTCTTCATTCCGCGAATTTATTGACCTCTCTTTGTATATTAGATTGACCAAAAATAACCACAAAAATAAACATTGACTATGAAATCAACAAAATGGTTTTTTTTTCATCATAAATATACAAAGAAACTAAGTCTAAACTTTTATTTCAAGTGTCGGAGAATACAAAAAGATTTTTTTTTTTCATCATAAATATACAAAGAAACTAAGTCTATACTTTTATTTCAAGCGTCGGAGAATACAAAAGGATTTTTTTTTTCATCATAAATATACAAATAAACTAAATCTATACTTTTATTTCAAGGGTCGGAGAATACAAATTTTTTTTTTTTTTTTCATCATAAATATACAAAGAAACTAAGTCTATACTTTTATTTCAAGTGTCGGAGAATACAAAAGGATTTTTTTTTTCATCATAAATATACAAAGAAACTAAGTCTATAATTTTATTTCAAGTGTCGGAGAATACAAAAGGGTTTTTTTTTTTTCATCATAAATATACAAAAAAACTAAGTCTATAATGTCAATAACGATGGAACACCCCAAAAATTAGCGCGATTCGCACGAAAACATTGTAAATAATAAATTAACATATTTCAAAACCCAACCTTTTCATTTATCTTTTAAGTGATGATAAAATCAAACTTAAAACAATAGAATTACATAAAAAACAAATCAATTTTGACAATTACATTTAACGTTGTTTTTATAATTTATTCATTCATTAATAGGTGAAATTCCATTTATTAAAGAAAAATCCTTTTGTAAAAATATATTCGATTACTTGTCCCTTTCATCTAGGGTTTTTTTTTTAGTCCATTTAAATTAAGGTATTTTGGTAGATAACAAAATATTTAATAATCATGTAAAATTATCAATATCAATTACAAAAAGAATTACTTTAATTCAATGAAAAATTGTAATCCTTAAGGGAATAAAAATATTCTCAAATTTTAAACATATTGCACAAGTATACGGGTGTTTTGATAAGATGAAAATTAAAAGAAAACCGATACAAAGTTATCATCTATACTTGAGAAAATGTAGGATGGTCCCTGTGACATTTGAAATGTCACGTCTCAAAGGGATGGGGTAAAATCGTTTATTTTTTAACAAATCGAATCGTTTTTTTTTATAAAACGAAAAATTGTTTTTCTCTAAAGTGACGTTTTAATTCCTAATTTTCACTATACTGACTTTCTAATGTATTGTATGATTTGTATCTATCTTTAAATAGGCCAAGATCCACTATGAATTAATACTAATTACGAACATTTAATTTTACGTATAAAAAAATCGAAAATCCAATTATCGTATAACCCATCCCTAGCCATTGCAGACTAACGTAGTGACTTTTGACGAACGTCACCAAATATTATTTGATTTTAACAAACTGACATATTTTGACTAATTTGTAACAAGATGTATTAATTTGTCATTATTGTTAGTTTTATGTAATGTATTTACCTAAATAACTTGCTATTTATTAGAAGCGAGGCTTATATTAAAATTGATAAAATAATTAAAATTACTGAACGTCGTTACAACGTTGTATTGGAGCAAATTTGTGAACTGTCACAGGGACCATGCTACACTTTCTCAAGTATACACATTTTTATTTCTTTTCCTATTTACACTATTTTTAAGTGCATCTTACTAAAACTTTAATAGAAGTGAGATAAAAACTAGTTTAAGAAGAAAGTGTTTGTGTTGTTTGAATAGCTTAAATCATATTTTAAATTTCATATTAGGTCGAATGGATAAAAAAAAAAGTCTCGCAAGCAGATATCTGAATGCAAAGAAAATTAATAAAACATATTATAAAAACGCAGTGTAAAAACAATTTAAACTGAACTCTAATTAAAGTATGCCTAAAATCTGACAGTTTTGACAGAAAAAGTTATTTTGTCTTCATTAACCCTTCCCTTACGGTGATAAAATTGAAACGCGCGCTCCGGTGTTGGGTAGTGAGTACGAGATCAAAAATTAGCGATTTTAAATCGGAAAAATAAGAACATTCATAGATAATCCCCTTAATTAATTACAATTGAAGTTAAAAATTATAATAATTGAGATTTATTTGCTGTAAACATTAAAAAACCATCTGGCAACGCTCACGGAACGGGCGTACGTCTAACCTATTTGCAAGCCTAGAAGCTACTGTGGCGCGGAACGTCAGTCGCATACCCCGGCGCTTACGCTCATGCTTGCGACGTTGAGACAATTGAGCTCCTCGCAATTCAGTGAAGTATGCGAGAGTGAGATGCGAATATAGCGTCGCGCTTCCCGCATACTCTTCACCTATCGTCAAGACCCAAGATCGAGGCACTCACAGCGTTTAAATGCGAATTTGTCTCCGATATTCACAAAATACTTACAATGTAGTCGATAAATTCTGATTATTATTAATATTATTTTTTAAATCAACGCGTAAATATATTATGGAGGAATACCTAAAATCTTAACCTTGTATTTATAATATTTATAGAGATATTGATGGTTATTAGAAGCAACGTGTAGAAGATACCCAACACAGGGAAGGAAAAGTTAAATTTCATATTAGGTCGAATGGATAAAAAGAAAAAAAGTCACGCAAGCAGATATCTGAATGCAAAGAAAATTAATAAAACATATTATTAAAACGCAGTGTAAAAACAATTTAAACTGAACTCTAATTAAAGTATGCCTAAAATCTGACAATTTTGACAGAAAAAGTTATTTTGTCTTCATTAACCCTTTCCGGTTCTATGTCGAATGTCATTCGACATCGATTTTATTCCAGTGAGTCCTATGTCGAATGTCATTCGACATTTTTTTTTTTTTTTTTTTTAACCTGGCGAGTTTATTGCCATGTAGAAATCTCTTCGAAAAAATTTCTTGTGAACATAAATATAGTTTTATTAAAAACAACCTTGTGAACATAAATATAGTTTTATTAAAAACAACCTGGATGTTTTGTTTTACCCTGTAATTCTGTAAATCTTTTGTGGACCTGATGGAACTTTTTTTTTTTTTTTTGTGGACCGGAAAGGGTTAACCTAATTTTAAACGATTACTCGGAAAGACGCAAACATTTTATTGCGGAAAACTTTTTCTCTTTATTTAAAAATTTGAGATAACATTTGCAAGTTAAATATCGTGAAGTCACACTATAAAGTGAGTCGGTAATAATTATGGATTTCTATCCAAGTTCGTAATCGATTAAAATAAGTGAAATTGGACTATCTTTTTATCAAAAAAAAAATCACCAGCAAGCCCTAGTTAGTGAAAGGCTAGATTATCTTGTTAGACGCTTTGGAATTAGTTGAAATCGTGGAAATCTTTTTAGGAATTTTAAATTAATTTAATAATATCACAAGTAATTTACTTGATTTCCGAAGAGTAAAACTGATTCTTCAATATTCATTTGGTCCATTTAATATTTCCGAAGAGTAAAACTGATTCTTCAATATTAATTTGGTCCATTTAATATTTCCGAAGAGTAAAACTGATTCTTCAATATTCATTTGGTCCATTTAATATTTCCGAAGAGTAAAACTGATTCTTCAATATTAATTTGGTCCATTTAATATTTCCGAAGAGTAAAACTGATTCTTCAATATTCATTTGGTCCATTTAATATTTCCGAAGAGTAAAACTGATTCTTCAATATTCATTTGGTCCATTTAATATTTCCGAAGAGTAAAACTGATTCTTCAATATTCATTTGGTCCATTTAATATTTCCGAAGAGTAAAACTGATTCTTCAATATTAATTTGGTCCATTTAATATTTCCGAAGAGTAAAACTGATTCTTCAATATTCATTTGGTCCATTTAATATTTCCGAAGAGTAAAACTGATTCTTCAATATTCATTTGGTCCATTTAATATTTCCGAAGAGTAAAACTGATTCTTCAATATTCATTTGGTCCATTTAATATTTCCGAAGAGTAAAACTGATTCTTCAATATTCATTTGGACCATTTAATATTTCCGAAGAGTAAAACTGATTCTTCAATATTCATTTGGTCCATTTAATATTTTTTTTTATTACATCTGTCAAAATAAAGTAAGCACAAAAAAATTACTAAGAAAATAGCAAAAATACATTGATCCCGTGCAATATTTAGGAATACAAAAAATGTGTCTTTTAGTTAAGTTTGTGAGTTACGAGGTATTTAGGAGCAGGGCTGCGCGTGCAACATCCCAAGCACAGCCGTCCAGGGCGGCCGCACACCGCGGCAAAGGCGCAGACGGAACCAGAGCACGAAGACGCTCCAATTTGATAGCGCGGTGAACGTTCCAAGAAGCAAATTCCAGTGTCACCAAACAGCTTTCAGGGGAAACCTATAAATGTGAAATAAAAGTTATTATGAAATATCTCACTAGATGAAACAGAGGAATTACAGTAATTTATTTTGATACAAGACATCATTATTGGAGGTAAAAATATCTATACTTAAGAGGAATATTTTTGTCACATTTAACATATTGAATATTTTTATTTATCAGGTCTGTAAATATGAAACCGGAATTTCATTATTAGAAAATACACATTTATTGTATGAAAATGGTAAAAAATATTTCATTCCAAGTATTGCCCATCGCTAGCTACACATTTTTCCCCATCTCTCTGGCAATTTGTGGATGCCACACCAAAAAAACTGTCCCTCTTTTGATACAAACCAATCATCGAGCCATTTTTGTACATTTTCTTAAGAAGCGCTGCTCAGCAAGTGCGTATCCCATCGATGCAAATAAGTAGTAATCAGATGGAGCCAAGTCCGGTGAGTAAGCCGCATGTAAAAGTATTTACCTACTAAACGCCTCAATCGTTTCCTTGATCGGTTTCGCTGTGTGCGATGGTGCATTATCACGAAGCAAAATCACTTTGTGTCGCCTCTTTTGATATTCTGGTCGTTTTCCACGCAATGCTCGGTTCAAATCCATCATTTGTTGTCGGTAGCGTTCAGTAGTAACGGTTTTGCCAGGTTTTAGCAGCTCATAATAGATAACACCCTCCTGATCCCACCACACACAGAGCATTGTCTTCCGTCCATGGTGATTTGGCCTTGCAGTCGATGTCGCCGGTTTGCTCGGAGTTACCCGTGATGTTTTACGCTTAGGACTCTCGAAATATATCCATTTTTCATCGCCAGCCACAATTCGATGGAAAAATTATTTTCTTTTGTACCTGGCGAGCAGCATTTCTCAAGTGGTTTTTTGGTTTTCCCGCTGTCTTTCATTCAATTCATGTGGAACCCATTTTCCCACCTTCTGGATCTTTTCCGTGGCTTTCAAACGTACGGAGACGGCTTCTCGTGTCACATTTAATTGATCTGCGAGTTGTTGTCGCGTTTGAGTGTCATCCTCATCCGACAATGATTGCAATTCGGCGTCTTCAAACTTTCTCGGTTGTCTTCCACGTTCTTCATTTCTCACTTCAAAAACGCCCCTTTTGAATTATTTAAATCACTCAAAGCACTGTGATTTACCAAGAGCATGCTCACTGTAAGCTTCGACAAGCATTCCATGCGATTCCTCAGCAGTTTTCTTCAAATGGTAACAGAAAATCAATGCTGTCCGCAAATCGTAGTTTTCAGGCACAAAAACAGACATGTTCAACGCTATGAAAACATATGTCGCTGTATTAAACTTGTATTGTTGCGAGTTAAAAGTCTTTGACAAATGTAAACATAAGAAAAAGGCACCAATGACGCGGTTTGAGTCCCTACATTGACAACTACAGCCATCTATGAGCTAATTCCGGTTTCATATTTACAGACCTGGTAGATGCGGTAATGATACAAAGCTTTCTCGAGATTGTTTAACTTGACAAGATTAATTTTAAATAGTTTTTTTTTTATTAACCCTTTCCGGTCCTATGTCGAATGTCATTCGACATCGATTTTATTCCAGTGAGTCCTATGTCGAATGTCATTCGACAATTTTTTTTTTTTTTTTAATTTTTTTTTAACCGTGCGAGTTTATTGCCATGTAGAAATCTCTTCCAAAAATTTTCTTGTGAACATAAATATAGTTTTATTAAAAACAACCTTGTGAACATAAATATAGTTTTATTAAAAACAATGTAATGTATTGTTTTACCCTGTAATTCTGTAAATCTTTTGTGGACCTGATGGAACATTTTTTTTTTTTTTTGTGGACCGGAAAGGGTTAAAATATAGGTGTCCAAAATCTCCAAGTACCAGAAATTTAAAATTGGTGTGTGTCTTATGGTCTGAAGGTAGGTGATAGATAGGTGGTAATAGATACCTATAGAAAATAATTCAAAACAAAAGATTATCCAAGCATTTCTTTTATAACTATGCATGTATTCAATTTTACGTACAGCACCCGGCGGTAAGTAATACACACCGGGCTTAAGAAAGAGACTCTCGGCCATAATCGGCTAACTTCGGCTTTGTAGAGCGTCGTCTCCGTCATTTTTTCTCTTTTTACCATTTGATAGACCTTAAAACAGAGGTCTGTATGTACATAATATGAATTGGATTATGAAAAGTCAAATACCTGATGATTTAGCACTTTGCACATGATGCGAACTTCATCAGATTCCGTCCCCCTTTGCCTTCCACAAGGCTTCTGATCAGCAAATTCCAATAAATCTTCCACTGACACTCGATCCGGTGAACCTGAAATCCCAGGTTCGTAAGTTTAATAATAATAAAAGAACAATTTATCTTCCACTGACACTGACTCTCGATCCGGTGAAGCTGAAATCCCAGGTTCGTAAGTTTAATAATAATAAAAGGACAATTTATCTTCCACTGACACTCGATCCGGTGAATCTGAAATCCCAGGTTCGTAAGTTTAATAATACTAAAAGGACAATTTATCTTCCACTGACACTCGATCCGGTGAATCTGAAATCCCAGGTTCGTAAGTTTAATAATAATAAAAGGACACTTTATCTTCCACTGACACTCGATCTGGTGAATCTGAAATCCCAGGTTCGTAAGTTTAATAATAATAAAAGAACAATTTATCTTCCACTGACACTGACTCTCGATCCGGTGAACCTGAAATCCCAGGTTCGTAAGTTTAATAATAATAAAAGGACACTTTATCTTCCACTGACACTCGATCCGGTGAACCTGAAATCCCAGGTTCGTAAGTTTAATAATAATAAAAGGACAATTTATCTTCCACTGACACTCGATCTGGTGAACCTGAAATCCCAGGTTCATAAGTTTAATAATAATAAAAGGACACTTTATCTTCCACTGACACTCGATCTGGTGAACCTGAAATCCCAGGTTCGTAAGTTTAATAATAGTAAAAGGACACTTTATCTTCCACTGACACTCGATCCGGTGAACCTGAAATCCCAGGTTCGTAAGTTTAATAATAATAAAAGGACACTTTATCTTCCACTGACACTCGATCTGGTGAACCTGAAATCCCAGGTTCGTAAGTTTAATAATAGTAAAAGGACACTTTATCTTCCACTGACACTCGATCCGGTGAACCTGAAATCCCAGGTTCGTAAGTTTAATAATACTAAAAGGACACTTTATCTTCCACTGACACTCGATCTGGTGAACCTGAAATCCCAGGTTCGTAAGTTTAATAATAATAAAAGGACACTTTATATGGCGCCATTGAGAGAGAGCAGACTCTCCTCAAGGGCACTCCAACACGGGACTCGAACCCATTATTATTGACAAATATTAAATAATAAATATATACGGATAGAAGGGCTAGTTAGTGGCTACCGCTATTAGATTAGGTATGTTCTCGCATCTGCATATGTCAAGAAAAACATATCTGGTAAACTTACCAAGGGAAGATAAACTACAAAGAAACCTTTGTAGCTCTTCCGATATGTGATATTGGAGCGTTTGAAGGCAGAAATTGCAAAAAACCGGCCCCATATGAAGAAAAAAGTTCTCTTTCATCAGGACAATGCACCGTGTCACAAGTCGATGGTAACGATGGCCAAATTGCACGAGTTGAACTTTGAATTGCTTCCGCACCCACCGTATTCTCCAGATTTGGCCCCAGGCCACTATTGGCTGTTCGCAGACCTCAAAAAGATGCTCCAGGGAAAGAAATTTGGCTCCAATGAAGAAGTGATTGCCGAAACTAACGCCTATTTTGAAACCAAAGATAAATCGTTCTACACGGCCGGCATAGAAAAGTTAGGAAAGCGTTGGAATGAATGTATCGCTCTTGAAGGAGACTATGTTGACGAATAAAGAAGAATTTTGGCAAACAAATGTTGTTTTAGTAGTAAGTCCAGGGAATTATTGATCGATGTGTTAATAAGTTACTTGTTGCCTCATACATGATATTTCTCAAAAATGTAAGTCCGTCACTTTTCAAAATACCAAACTGTCACTGAAAATCAGTCATTTACCTTTAACGAACATGTAAGGTTCGTCACTGTTATCACCGATGCTCCTTCGCTGTAACGACCAGTCCACGTCCTTGTGTTTGCCTTTGTGCGTCAGGACTTGGGTATCTTGCGATTTTGGTTTGTTCTTCTTTGGCGAAAGTGATTCACTCGTCTCGTCTGTATTCTCTAATTTAGTAATAGCGGCATCACCGTGAGCTGGCGGCTCCTCACGTTTGATCGATACTAACATATCTTGAGATTGCAAGTCAGTCTTAATTTTATTGAATAGCGCGTGTTGTGATAATTCATTCCCGGGATTGCCGGAATTCTTCGAAGAAAAATTTTCCTTATTCTCTAAAACATTGTTGGTCTCGTCGAGGGATTTATTTTCTAATTTCATAAAAGGATTTACAGAGCAACTCGGGCCATCTATATATTCTAAGTTAGCTATATTGTAAAAATTCAACGATGCATCTTGTTCCTTTGTTTTTTTCTCTTTGGCAGAATCAGAGGCATATTTCGAAACATCAGCTTTCGGAGATAGAGAATTGCCTTCGAAATCAGAATCTGAAGTAACACCGTCGCAGCAATCTACCGAATTAAAATTGTTCTCGATTTGATCTTCAAATTTAAGAGAAGGCGGATCGAATGAATCTTCATTGTGGAATGAAAACTTGTACGAAATATTTTGGTACTGGCCCACGCTAGAATTCACGGTACCGCCTGTGGTTTCGTTCCGGTTGATTAATTCATTATGTGCCTCGGAATTTTCGTATCTTTCTTCGGACGGTCGATTACGTTTAGTATTCGTATATTTCTCACTCTCCGTCGAAGACTTCAAAGAATGCTCGGTAAGAAATTGAGGGTTTACACGATTTAATGTTCTTTGCAAATTTGAGTCTTGAATTATTAACGGATATTTGCGTGTGTGCCTTTTACGAGAGCTCTGAGAGGACGCATTGCGATCTCTTGGCGGTAGAGGTAGTGGATTGTTGTTCTCCATATTCTGAAAAATAAAACACTTTAATAAGTTTAAAGTTAACCAGGAAGATTAAACAAAGCTTCATCAAAACAGAAAATAAAAAGTGAATGAGAAATTAAGTGAACACTTTGGTGAGAATAGCTAAATAAGATGGTTGCATTCTACCATTAATTAATAAGATGGTTGCATTCTACCGTTAATTAATAAGATGCTTGCATTCTACCGTTAATTAATAAGATGCCTGCATTCTACCGTTAATTTTAAGAACCTTTTCATTTTTATGATTTTGTTGAATTGAACTTAGGTTGCCCAATTGCTTGGTATGAATTTTAATTGTTCGACCACACTACTGTGTACTAATTAGGTAACTCGCTTGATATGAACGCTAACCATTTGACTACACTACCGTGTACTACTTGGGTTGCCCATTTGCTTGGTATGAATGCTAACCGTTCAACTACGCCACTGTATACTACTTGGGTCACCCACTCGCTTGGTATTAATGCTAACAGGTGGACTACAAACACTCGCTTGGTATTAATGCTAACCGTTCGACTATGCCACTGCGTACTGCTTAGATACCCCACATGCTTGATATGAATGCTAACCGTTCAACTACGCCACTGTATACTACTTGGGTCACCCATTAAGGTACGAATTCTAATCGTTCGACAATACCATTGTGTACTAACTTGGGTCACCCACTTGCTTGGTACGAGTATTAATGCTAACAGGTGGACTACAAACACTCGCTTGGTATGAATGCTAACCATTCAACTACGCCACTGTATACTGCTTAGATCACCCACTTACTTGGTATGAATGCTAACCATTCAACTACGCCACTGCGTACTGCTTAGATCACCCACTTGCTTGGTATGAATGCAAACCGTTCGAGTACGCCACTGTGTACTAACTCTCTAGTCACAATCATACACTTCAATCTAGTAAGAATAGAGATAATAAAATTTGTCAAGTTAACTTATAAATTTTATATAAATTAAAATCCTTACCGCAATTTTATTTTTCCGTGTAACAGTATCCAAAGATGTGCACTGGTCATCTAAATTGCACTTTGTCAAGCTGAAAAATCAAACAATAAAATGAAAATGTATCGATACACGTTTCCCGTTTATTATTTTCCTACACAAAATATTATTTTTACATTCACCGATTTTCTTTCATTTCACCCTGAATGGGCCCGTTCTTCAGCAATGAAACAACACTCTTTCACGAGCCTCTGTTCACTGTAACCATCGATATCCTGCCCACATCTGCCCGATTCCAGTTTCTCCCCAGTCAGGCTCCTAGGCTGTACTTCTAAATAAAACTTGAAATCATTGCTTTCAAACGACTAACATCTAAGACAAGGGATTGTCAACTTTTATTAAATTGTACCATTTAAGTGGGGAGTGAGCAACGACCTCGTGTCGGCAAATATAGACAGGGACCGAGCGTTGGCCGGAATAAGCTGACCACCAACTTTCGTCTGTTGTTTAGGGCACCCTCTTGTCCTGGAGAAGTAAATAACCTCCAAAGGCGGAAGAACTTTCGTGGTCAACGGCATAGGATGTGGAAAGAAACGGGAAACTACCACATTAAAGGCCCAAGTGGCATCCCAAGAACCAGCAAAACATGATTCAATCTCAATATGGAGGAGAAGAGTTGAAATTGCAGCAAACCAGTCTTAGGACTGCAACCACGGAGAGAGACCATTTAATGAACGTTACAAAAAGTGACAATCCACCAGTACCCCTCTCGCCCCCCTCCTACACCCCTTCTTCAATCATTGGCAATTTTGTACATTGCCCTCTTTAACCCTTCCTGTCCTGTGATGTGTAACTATTACACATTGCTTCTAAAAACTTTAATATCTCTATAAATATAATAAATACTGGCTTCAGATTTTAGGTACCATATTCCTCCGTAATACATTTACGCATTAAATGAAAAAAATAATATAAATAATAATTAGCACTTATCGGACACATCAGAGATATTTTGTGAAAATCGGGAATAAATTCACCTATACAATCAAACGTGTGCCAGTGTGTGACGTAGGTATATTCATTCTAAAAAACCGCTATGAGTGAGGAAGCGACGCTATTCACGTCTCACTCTCACTCTACTTCAGTATATGGGAACGCAAGAAATAGAATCTCAGTTCGCTCACTTCTCTCGCTCAGTAGCTTGCGGGCTTTCGTTCGAGGTGGTCGCTTCGCCCGTTTTGTGAACGTCGGCCGATGTTTTTTTTTCATATTAACAGCAATTAAATTTCAATTATTATCAGTATTGACTTCAAATTTAATTAATTTAAGCGATTGGCCAGGAATATTCTTATTTTTCCGATTTTAAATCGCTCATTTTTACATGTGTATTGGTGTGTATTGAATACACAGCACGGAACGTGCAGATTTTTTTAGCACAGGAAGGGAAAGGTTAATTACTGTATAATTACTATACGTGAGAATTTGAGTTTATAAAAGTTATGTATACAACAAAAATTTACAAATACATATAGGAAATAATACCTCCTATAAGTTCAATACATATTATTTGCATAATCTAAGGGTGAAATTTAAAGAAACTTTATATAGGTACTTTGTCTTCGTCAGAATGATGGAATTGTGGAATTTGAAAATTTCTCATATAAAATTTTTCAAGTCCACAATACTGCCGTCATAAGCAAAAACACAGCTAATGGGAAAAAATCAGAAATTGAACTAAGTATGAGGCAATATTCCATATCAAATTCTGAACCATAATCCATAAAAAAAATACAGAAAACCATGTATTTCAACACAAAAATCGACATGTCTTTTTTAATTTTACAAAATGCTAGGTTTTTCTAGGCGAAAAAACAATAAAATGTGATTCATAAGCAAAAAGATAGCAAGGTATGCATTTATAAGACCTGTGTACGATCTATCCTCACATATGGCATCGAAGCGAGGGCGGACACTGTCAGGACAAAAAGTATGCTAAGGACAACGGAAATGAGAACTCTACGCGCTATTGCTGGGAAGACTTTGCGTGATCGTGTAAGGAACACCACAATCCGAGAGGTCTGTGAGGTCCAAGATGTGGTCAGATGGGGACGACAGCGTCGACGATACTGGTACCGACATGTACAGAGAATTAATTCCACAAGAATTCCATACATAGCTCTGCATGGGGTGCCGGATGGACGGCGTCCGCCAGGGAGACCCCCGAAACGATGGAGAGATAGCTGGAGCTCAGCATCACAGGAGGACAATCCTGCAGTAACAGACTGTTGAGAGTCTACAGAAAGTTTAAGAATAAGAAGAAGAAGCAAAAAGACAGCAAGTGCCTATTGCGTTTGCTGCGTTTTTGCTTATGAATCACATTTTACTGCTTTTTTGTCTATGAATCACGATATTTTTAAGCATCAATGAAAAACATAGAAGTGCAGTTTTCTCAAAACTTTACTTTTGTCATTAGCTGCGTTTTTGCTTACGAACGAGGGCAGAATAGGTGACAACTTTGATATATGAGAATGGAACACGGTGGAGACTGATGATAGGAGCTGAATAAATGCTGTAGATGTAGATGCGTGCATTGAGAAGAATACACGGAGTGACAATGTATGACAGAATAAGGAATAAAGTGATAAGGGATGGATATAAACTTAAGGCTGATTTGTTAATATGAATAAGAATACGTTCAGATGGTTCGGGCGTGTGGAACGAATTAATGAAGAAAGTCCATCGAGACACTATAGAAATGACTTCAAAAAGAATTTTTTACCTGTTATCCGATTTGGCAGGCAGCAACTTGACCATATTACGGTGCGAGGAGTTAGGTTGGCTGCCTTGCTTCTGACGTATCTTCATTAGGGTGGTCACAAGTTTCGCGGGCTGCTCCACCAGGCTCTCGTAAGCCAACCGGCTCTCTTCTGTGAGGCTCGACTGTCATTGGGAGGAATCAGAGGTGCGGGGAATGGAACGAAATAAAAAATGGAATAAAATAAACAAATAATAATTTAAACTAAACTATAAAATAAAAAGTGCTGTCATCATCATACCATATTGGATTAAGCAGAAAGATCTTCGTTACACTTTATCCTAGCATACTTATTTTGCGTATGTCACATACGTAAACCATGTCATGCATACTCTTCTATTTTAAAGACTTGGTACTCTTTCCTCTTTCAGGATTTGATTAATATCAGCCGTGATATTTCATGTTTCTAGGTTAACCTTTCCTTCCCTGTGTTGGGTATCTTCTACACGTTGCTTCTAATAACCATCAATATCTCTATAAATATTATAAATACAAGGTTAAGATTTTAGGTATTCCTACATAATATATTTACGCATTGATTTAAAAAATAATATTAATAATAATCAGAATTTATCGACTACATCGAGGTGTTTTGTAAAGATCGAAAACAAATTCGCATTTAAACGCTGCGAGTGCCTCGTCTTGACGATAGGTGAATAGTATGCGGGAAGCGCGACACTATATTCGCATCTCACTCTTGCATACTAGACTGAATTGCGAGGAGCTGAATTTTCTCAACGTCGCAAGCAAAGGCGTATGCGCCGGGGTATGCGACTGACGTTCCGCGCCACTAGTAGCCTCTAGGCTTGCAAATAGGTTAGACGTACGCCCGTTCCGTGAGTGTTTTTTAATGTTTTCAGCAAATAAATCTCAATTATTATAATTTTTAACTTCAATTATAATTAATTAAGGGGATTATCTATGAATGTTCTTATTTTTCCGATTTAAAATCGCTAATTTTTTATTGCGTACTCACTACCCAACACCGTAACACGCGTATTATTTTTATCACCGTAAGGGAAGGGTTAACACTTCTAATACCTTCTACACTATTAGAATATATATGGCCAAACCGTCTCAATACTCCTTGCTTCCTCTATAACACTACATCTTCTTTGAATCCACATTATTTCTCAATTTCTTCATCCCTTATATCATACATTATTTTCCCACACATTCTACACGACACTCGCATTTCTACCATATTAATATTGCTTCAACCAAGCTCTATGAAGCCATCATGAGCAGCCAGCTCCAATTAGTAAGCCCACCATTCACTCTTAAGCCTCTTGCAACACTTCTTTCAATATCACATCAACCTCCATGGCCTGGTTGATAAGAAGCTTGTCTGCCGACCTGAGGGTTTCAGGTTCAATTCCCGTTGGAACCCAGAATTTTTTAACAAACTATTCCAGTCAGTTTTCACTCGAAGCCTCTTGAAAAACTTTCTGGTTGATCGGATTGGTCAGAGATCACCATACGGCAAAAAGTTTGGCAGGTTATATTGTATATAACAAAAGTTTAATAAAATTATTCACCCTTCTTTTAAAGCTCAACAAGGGAGCATAGGGAGGCCACCAGTCTTCCTCAGAGCGGTTTTGGGTGGCGTTGGTAATCTCCCTCCACGACATTCTTAACGCTCTGACGTCCTTGTTATAGGAAGGGTACACCGTGAGAGAGGGTCTTCCAGACCGTCGGGTCCCCAATGGACAGAAAAACAGCGCTCTCCTCGGCCAACTATCATCGGGCATTCTCAGAACAGTCCCAGCCGGGACCATCGCCTCTCCCGATTTACAGAGAGGACAGACCCCTGCCGGGTGCGCCGGCTCACAGCGTCACTTGTTATGTGGTCATACCACCTAACTCCCAATATCCTCCTGAGATACCTGTTTTCAAAACTAAGTATCTGGCGCTCCTGAGTCTCGGTGAGATGCCAAGATTCACAGCCGTACAGGAGGATCGGGATGACACATGCGTTAAACAGTTAAGCATTTAGTTGTGACACTGAATCCAGTCAAGTTCCAATTCCTATCCATGTCGTTAAACGCCCCGCTGGAAGCTCCGAAGCGGATGGGCAGCTCCGTCCGGAGATCACCATTGGATGTGACGGTGGCATCCAGGTATCTGAATTTATTCATCTGGGGGATCCGGTTGGCGTTAATCATCATCGGCGCGCCTCCATCCGGACATGTATCGTTGCACATGTATTCTGTTTTACCGGCGTTGACTCGAAGGCCCCGAGACGCAAAGAATTATCACATAATCTTGTGGTACTGCGCTGTAATCCACTCACAGAAACCATTAACATGTTCACTGCGTATAAAATACTTAATGTCCTACAGAGACGCTGAAAATTCGCGAATTTTTTAAAAACCATAACTTTGTTAAAAATCAAATTCTACTTTCTTCAAGTGTCTTCAAAACACATGAAACCGGCGACGAATCCTTATCGGGAGACATTTATGAGTGCACTAAACATTCAAGGCTATTTCGTATGGACACGGGAGCCGTGTTTGACGCAGTGAACGTGTTAATAAACTATCTGATGTGCACATGCTTCCGAGATACACACATTCCAGTTTCAATCTTCTGATTTCATACATGTTTTTTACTAACTTTCTCAATTACCGTAACTTTCCACTTTTCAACATTCATCTGAGTCACACCTTTTAAAAGTGTCGTAAAGGGTGTTAAATCTATAAACACTCTCGCCAGGCGAGGCCAGGGTGAATTGCCTACTTAAACTAAAGATCTAAATAATATACATAAAACTACAGGATAACAGATAAGCAACATATTAAAAAACCGTATTGTATATTTAAATATATCAGTATTGTAAGTCTCTGAGATATTTAACTATCGTATCTGAGAAATCGCAATAGACTTAATAAAATATTTTTATATCTGAGATATAAAAATATTTTATTAAGTCTATTGCGATTTATATACAGTCCCTGTCGAATTCATTAAGTGTCTATTGATCCGCAATGATGCTGTTTATTCATCGCATTTAATTCCTTTCCTATATAATTTTTTTTATATTCTAGCATCTTGAAACAATAAGTATTGTCGGGAAGACATTGACTTTTCATTGCGCTTAACCCTGAGAGATCGGCGCACTGCTATAGCAGTGGAAGAAATTTGTTCAACCCTTGTATTCTTAATTGAATATCATTCATTTAGAATACAAGGGGACATAGTCTAAAATATATTTATGTTGTAAAAATATTTGTTTTTTGTTTTTTTGTTGTTTAAAATAAATATTTATCACGAACGTCCGAATCATAAATATATCTCAGCTTTAGATAGACAATTATATTTTTTTCTCGTAGCGCTCTCAGGGTTAATATATACACATATTTCTTTTACTTAGTTTGCATAGGGTGTTAACATAAGTTGTGTCCGTTTTTTTTTTCAAATTTAAAAATGAGCACCAAAAGTAAAACAAAATGGTAAAGGTTATACGTCATTCGAAAGATAATTTTCAGCTCTACAAGATATTGTGTTTGCTTTTACGTTACATATATTATTTTATTTCATTACAAGCCTTCAAAATGGAATGTCAAGGAGATGAAAGTGAGCATTTTCGACACCTCCTTCTGTTCGCGTTCATTCGAGGGAATAAAGCTGCCAAAGCTGCTCGTAATATTTGCGAATTGTACGGTGAAGATGCTATGAATGAAAGGACAGATGGTAGATGGCGGTATACAGTCATGCGACTACAATTCATCTGCTCAGCCGATTCTAAGGTGGTTTGAAGGGGATCTTCATGAATAATATGGTTTAAGCGGTCCTCATCGAAGTCCGCTGTTCGTCCGGAACGCTACATGTCTTTTAGGTCAAAATTATCGTATTTGAAACATAAAAAACATCGACGAGCTGTCCTTTCATTCGTAGCATCAATCGAAGGAATAAAGCTGTCAAAGCTGCTCGCGATATTTGCGAAGTGTACGGTGAAGATGCTACGAATTAAAGGACAGCTCGTCGATGGTTTTTGCGTTTCAAAGACGGTAATTTCGACCTGAAAGACATGGAGCGTTCCGGACGACCGGTGGACTTCGATGAGGACCGCTTAAACCATATTATTCACGAAAATCCCCTTCAAACCACCGTAGAATTGGCTGAGCAGCTATACATTCTGCAAATGCAGCAGCTCAACAGTGCAATTCAGCAAAAAAGGCCGGATCGGCAATATGGCGTTATTCTGCAACACGATAACACCCGCCCTAATATCGCCAATATTACGAAAAATGCCATTCAAACGCTTGGTTGGTAAGTCCTGCCGCACCCTCCATATTCTCTACACCTCGCACCGTCTGATTTCCACCATTTTCCAGTCGCTTTCAAACAATTTGCGGGGCGTTTCCTTCAATAATGACGTCGAATTGCGGACATGGTTGGACAAATTCCTCGAGTCGGATGGTTTTTATTGCACAGACATTGAAAAACTTGTAGAACGTTGGCAAGAAGTTGTAAATAATGAAGCAAAATACATTATTGACTAATTTGTTGTAAAATAATGAAGGAGAATACATTATTGACTAATTTGTTGTAATTTTTTTTTGTTGTGTCCCCTTGTTCTCTTCATTTGGAAAAAAACTGACACAACTTATGTTAACACCCAATATTTATCTATATTTGCTTTTCACGCGAATATCAAAAGTGATGTATGGTTTGGTACGGTGCGCGCTGTCCGCATGTAGACGGTCCCTTAACATGTTAACACGTTGAGTGCCGACGCACAAACAACTCACTACTACAGGTGCCGGCGGCAGACTGACCAATAGAAGTGACATACTGATATTACGCGCAAGTGCGTGATAGGGACCCAGCGCTCTCCTCTCATTACGCACCAAACGCGTAATCGGCAGTCAACGTGTTAAGAACCGTGTATATTATTGAAATATTGTATCTTTGAGAATTTTCATGTTGTAACTTACATACTTATATGTTTAATTTTTTTTACAATATGATTGTGTGTGTGTTTATATATATTTTTTGCAGTTTTTCAATTTTTATTTCGGTTGTAATGAATGAAGCACTCATCGCTTAGGCCTCGGCCACATAGGTAGGAGCCTAGCTTGATTAGTACCCAGAAAAAAAATCTAAAAGTACAGACGACCTCCGTGGCCAGGTGGTAAGACACTTGTTTCAACATTTATCAAAGTTTCATACCAAATTTGAAGGCAATCGGTTGGATAGAACTTGAGATTTTATGTCGACCAGGTTGAAAAAGGTAGTTTCGAGAAAAATACGTTTAAATTTTTGAGATTATTGTCCGAGTCATACCGGTGCGGCGTAATTGCTGCCTCATTTATAGCTATAACTTGAGAACATATTCTTAACGGTATAAACTTGAAAATAATGCTTAAATTTTTTTTTTTCATATTTCTAAAGTAGAATACTCCCTTAACACGTTCACTGCGTCAAACACGGTTCCCGTGTCCATACAAATATTTTGTATGGACACGGGAGCCTTGAATGTTAAGTGAACTCATAAATGTCTCCCGATAAGGATTCGTCGCCGGTTTCATGTGTTTTGAAGATACGAAGTAATACACTTGTATATGATGTTTCAATAGAAAGTAGAATTTGATTTTTAACAAAGTAATGTGTTTTCAAAAATTCGCGAATTTTCAGCATCTCTGTATGACATTAAGTATTTTATACGCAGTGAACGTGTTAATGTATTGCTCTAATGTATTTTGTTTCATTTTGCAGAATGGAATGTAGAATTTTGGAACAAACTGCCCAATAGTGTAGCGAGTACTGCGACATTGAATCAGTTTAAAAAACATCTGGACAAGTTCCTATACACAGACCAAGAAGTGCTGTTTTGCTTTAGCTTCATGAACATATGACAGTGAAACTTAATACAGGTAGTCGTCGACTTACGACCTATGCTTCTTAAGACTGTTCGACTTTACGACCACAATTCACGATCGGTTGTCCTATGCGCATCGCGGTCAGTATTAGCTGCGGCTTCGTCCAATAAGGACGTGTTGTCTTGTTATAAGAATTTTTTAAGCCATTCCGAGATGTCTACAAAAAGGAGAATGAAAAGTTCTTGCACATTTAGAAGACATGGACCCAAACATGGAACGATTTGCAAGGATTGAACGGGTGGCACACGACGTGTATCGCCAATATCGTGAAATATACGAGGAGAAGAAGAAACAAACAATCCAGACAAAGCTCACTATGTTTATACAAAAAAATAAACAAGCGGCCAATAAAAAGTTTATATGTATAACAAACACCTGTATTTTGTATTTTCATGTGCTTTATTAATATAATATTTAACCAATTTTACTGAAGTACAATTTTTTACTTAACCTCTCCGTGAGTACCGCCCCAACCGTGGGCCCATGAAATACTGAGTCAGATAGCGTATGGCCCCGTGGTTGGGGCGCAGTGTTTATTTCTGGAATATTCCCAGATTATGTCAGGATTTGGACTACCAATGACATCTATTGATGATAACACACAATTAAATAATTTATCGGCTAGTTACATGTTTTACCAACTGAACAAACGATGTTTTAAAGTTTTCAAGAAGTTAATCCTGACAAATGTAAAAATAAAAAACAAAGCAATACGTAAAGATATTGGAATATCAGCTGCATGCTGATATGATATGATAAAGAAAACAAAGACAAACTCGAAAAAGAATAAAAAAAGAAACCATAGAGAAACCCGATAAATGACAGTGGTGATACACCGATTATAACAAGAACATAGAATACAGTCTTATAATATCCTCACGCAATATATTTTACACATGTATGGAAATTATTGCATAAGCCGACTTACGACCAGGTCAACTTACGACCAGTATATCGAAACCGATTGAGGTCGTAAATCGACGACTACCTGTATAGATATTAACAGCATACTACCTTGATCAAAAAGTTTTAGGACCGGCCACCGTGTGGCGCTGTCAGTCACCCGATTGGAATTCTTTTATTTTTGTTAGGTTACGAAATCTATCATCGACACTTCCCTCTAAATTTCAGCGTCATAGCTTGACATTTGTAAAAGTTACGCTGTACTGAGTACATCTACCTTTGTGCGTGTTTTCAATTTTTTTCAAGTTTGAAAATGGCATCAAATGTGCATCAATGAGTTTGCATTAAATTTTGTGTGAAAAACGGATTTAACGGTCCGCAGACATTGGAAATGTCGGAGAAGTGTTTTTCGGTGGCACGAACGCTTCAGAAGTGGTCTTAGGTCGGTCGAAGATGACGAACGCAGCGGCAGTCGAAAACCGATGAAAACATCGATAAAATCAAAGAAATGTTGGCCGAAAACCGCAAATTGACCATCCGAGAGCTGGCAGAGAACTCGAACATCGCTTATGGATCTGCTCAAGACATTTTGGTTAGTGATTTGGGCCTCAGACGTGTCGCTGCAAAACTGGTGCCGAAAGACCTCAATTTCATGCAAAAAAAGGACCGCGTTGAAATCGCGAAAGACATGATTTCCACGAGTTTTTGACCAAAAACAACAAGACTACTATCCAGCAGCCTTTGAATTCACCTGATCTGGCTCCCTGCGACTTTTTCCTGTTTCTTAAAAAACCGCTTCGCGGAACGCGTTACAGCGCCCGAGAGGATGTCATGAAAAAGACGGCTCTGATGGACATACCGAAAATTGAGTACCAGCGGTGTTTCGAGGATTGGATCCAGCGCTGCTGGCGTGAGTGCGTTGCAGTCGATGGGGAGTACTTTGAAGGGGACCATATCGATTTTGACGAATAAACTTGTATTTTCGATTTTATGAATAAAGTCCTAAAACTTTTTGATCAAGGTAGTATGTGCCGCGTGCATGTCTATAATGAGAATATAATAATAAAATCACAATAAATAAAAGACTCTAGTTTTTTTTGAAGAATGTTTTCTTTTCATTTCATTATTTTGAACTTCAAAGAGGATACATTATTCACTCTCATAAAATGTTTACAAAAACGGAGATCACCTTTACGAACCGATTATCACAAAAATAATCATCGTTTATAAAAACATAAATCAATTCTTACAAACTAGTGTAGAACATTCTGACATTGTCGTTCGCTTTAATTTAGTTAATCCTACAATGCGCGATTTTTTTAAATTAAAAAATAAAAATATATTTATGCATTAAATATGTACTGGAACATGAAAAATACAACAAAACATATTTTTTTTTGTTTTTATTTATTTATATTTAAAAAAAAGAGTATGGTTCACATATGAATCACTGCGCATTTGTAAGTTAGTTATATGATATAAATGAAATTATATATTTAACTTCACTTATTTTAGACATATGTACTAAAGAATAAAAGAAAAAAAAATCGATTACCTTGATCACCAATAACAAAGTAATTTGATTTCAAACTGAAACAAATCACAAAAGTCATCTACGTGCAACAAGTCAAACTTCAACTTCCAAATTGACCGGTAAAACAGTTTTCTATTAAACCTATGTGGTTTTAAAGCATGGAGATTATTGTATCATATTAGTAACAGCGCATGAGTCGTTGTTTATACCACTCAACACAAAAATATTTAGATAAAACTTTGGTTGATTCACATGTGCATCATTGCGCACTGTAGGGTTAAATTAAGAAGTCAACTACGGTAGAACTGTTCATGCATGAATATTCAAAAGATACTAGAGATGGATTTTAGTGAAATATTATACAAGGTTCGTTGATATTTTAAGCCAGGGGTCGGCAACCTTTTCAGACTTACAGGTCACGTTTGACTTTAAATTTTAATAATATGGCAGCAACTGTTTAAAATAGGGACTGTAAAAAACACTTCATTTTCAATTTTTATTAATTCAATTCTAATGTAATAAATATTTAAAATACAAGATATGAAACAAAAATGTTTTATAAAATCGAATAAAAAAATATTACAAAAGGATTATTAATAAAAAAGTGTTTATTTCTCACTCTTTTATTATATGGTGTGACTTTTATGGTTGTATTTTATTAGCTAGCTTTTCTTATATGGTGTGACTTTTATGGTTGTATTTTATTAGCTAACTTTTCTATGTCAACTTGAAAGGGGTTTTCTGATTTGTATTTTATTAGCTAACTTTTCTTATATGGTGTGACTTTTATGGTTGTATTTTATTAGCTAACTTTTCTATGTCAACTTGAAAGAGGTTTTCTCATTTGTATTTTATTAGCTAACTTTTCTATGTCAACTTTAAAGGGGTTTTCTCATTTGTATTTTATTAGCTAACTTTTCTATGTCAACTTTAAAGGGGTTTTCTCATTTGTATTTTATTAGCTAACTTTTCTATGTCAACTTTAAAGGGGTTTTCTCATTTGTATTTTATTGGCTAACTTTTCTATGTCAACTTTAAAGGGGTTTTCTCATTTGCATTTTTTTTTAATCGAATCATTTCCAGTAAGACATTATCAAAAATCTTGAAAATTCGAAGAGTTATGAGGGTTTATAGTCGAGCGCGCCGGTCTAAAAATGACGTCTATTGTTATGGCAGCAGCCTTATTTTCCAAGAATTCTCGTCCAATAGGATATCTTGGAATGATAAATTGATATTTACTTTGTCGGGATATTTAAACAAGTTTATATGGCCCTGGAATTGCTGATTAATAATAAATTGAAAATATTTACTTTAATTTGTGTAAAAATCGCACTTGAAACTTTAAACGCGTTTCCTGAAAAGTCTCTTTTTTTAAACTATTCCCCGTTATAACTCCAAAACTAATTAACCTATTTTAATGAATAAGTACTCATTCCCTTTTTTATACCTCTCTCTATAGCCGGTACTAGAATTATTTCAATCGATTCATTTCTTCAATTTTTTTCACTGCTCGTAAGTAAAAAAAAAATGAATTTTTCATTTCAACAAGCCGCCATTTTTTTCGAATTATTATTTCAAATTATTCTAGTACCGTCTATAGCCACATGCTTTCTGAGTAAAACAGATTTTTTCTTTAAATTTTCAGACTTGTACAACAGTCACAATTACGGGCATAATGGACCCCCTCCATGTGCGGGCGGCCTGGCCTTACTTCCGACTTAATAACAACAATAATATTATTTTTTTTATCGTGAAATTTTATGACAATTTTCTTTAAAGATAAATAAATATGTCTAAAAAAAAAACTATTTAAAAAAATAATTAGTTCACTGAAAAATAAATTTTTAAAATCATCGATTTTTCAGCCCACGAAATGAGAATACCTCCTTAAAACCTGTCACCGACTGAATTTTCTATTTGCAAACTAAAACTGTTCGAAATGGCACTAAGTTGGAATATAGGCTGTATAAAAATATTTATTAATTTATAACGCATATAAAATTTAACATTCGAATGATTTAACATACGGGCCATACATAATATTAGTATGGGCCAATGTTGTGTCCCTGGGCTGCCAGTTGCCATCCCTGTTTTAAATCACCTTTTCTAACATTTAAAAATTGATTTAACATACGGGTCATACGTAATAGTATGGGCCAATGTTTGTGTCCCTGGGCTGCCAGTTGCCATCCCTGTTTTAAATCACCTTTTCTAACATTTAAAAATTGATTTAACATACGGGCCATACGTAATAGTATGGGCCAATGTTTGTGTCCCTGGGCTGCCAGTTGCCATCCCTGTTTTAAATCACCTTTTCTAACATTTAAAAATTGATTTAACATACGGGCCATACGTAATAGTATGAGCCAATGTTTGTGTCCCTGGGCTGTCAGTTGCCATCCCTGTTTTAAATCACCTTTTCTAACATTTAAAAATTGATTTAACATACGGGCCATACGTATTATTAGTATGGGCCAATGTTTGTGTCCCTGGACTGCCAGTTGCCATCCCTGTTTTAAATCACCTTTTCTAACATTGAAAAATTTCAGAAAAAAAGACAGTTAACACAAAGACTACGGCGGATTGATCTATCAAAGGACTGGGTCAATCTGACATGAGGAAGCTAGAATTAAGGGTAGTAACAGCTACATTTAACACTCAAATTCTATATTAATAAATGTATCTACAAAAATATTCTTCATCACACAAATAGACAATTTCGCATCAGTTTTATTGCTTGTTTCAATAACTAATTTTAAACCCCACATGTTTTATAAGTGAGCATAGCCCACTTATAAAGGGTCTTTCAAATTGAGCGGGTTTTTTAATTCTTGGATAAAACACAGATGGCGTCGCGAACTTGCCTGAGTCTTGTGACATTTGAGAAGTGTAATGTATGGCATTTATAAAAAATGGAGTCGTATACAATATAGTATAACAACGCGTTCAAATTGAGAATTATTGTATCTATTGTAATCTCCGGAAACGGTGATGTTAATTGTGCCACCAAGATCATGTGATCTGACACCGTTGAACCATTTTCTCTGGGGTTACGTGGAAATCCAGGTCTATAAGAATGACCCCCGATCAATTCCTGAGCTAAAGGATGAAATTATTCGCATTATTGGCGAGTTTAAACTGCAATTATGCCAAAATGTTATAGAAAATTTTGACACGAGAGTGGACATCTGTGTAGCTGCAAGAGGTGGACATTTGGCGGATATTGTTTTTTTGTGTTTAAATGTTATACATTATACTTCAACGACCAATAAAAAGTTTTTTGAAATCAAAGCAAATTGTGTGTTTTATTCAAGAATAAAAAAAAATTTAATTAATTAAAAAAAAAACCGCTCAATTTGAAAGACCCTTTTACAAATGTGCGTTTTTCTGAAATTCTCAATGAAAAGATGTTTTCAATAGTTTTAATATACTCGTATAATATAAATGGTTTAAATGTTCCTAATATAAGTAATATAATAGGGCAAGTACATTTTTAAATATTAATTAAAATAACTCGGTACCATATTCATGACAAATTCATACTTATTTTTCATATAAAAAAATGGGCAAATTTACCTCCACATACAATAGTCACACGCCACAAAACATCCTAATAGGACACAATATGTACTAAGAAATACACGTCCATTAATCTGAAGGCCACCACTCCGTAAGTTGACGGTTTACAGGTTGATTGTTCTTCATCTTGTGGCGGAATCATTCGTAAAGACTATACTCAAGAAAATGTAGCATGGTCCCTGTGACGTTTGAAATGTCATGTCTCAAAGGGATGGGGTAAAATAGTTTATTTTTTACAAATCGAATAGTTTTTTATACTATTTTTTTCTTTTCTCTTTGGTACCAACTGTAACGACATTATTTCATGATATAACAGCTGATAACATCTTGAATTTTTTTTTTTTTTTTGTAAATTCTGAAATCATCAATAAACAAACTTAAAAAATGCATAGCCAAAAATGTTTTGAGGTTTTTTTTTATTAAGTCTTTAAAAACGCCCGAAATTCACACCTCTATACTTGAGAAAATGTAGCATGGTCCCCCCTGTGACAGGTCCCCCCTGTGACAGTTTGCAGTTTGTGACAGTTTCCAACACAACCTTGTAACGACGTTCAGTAATTTTAATTATTTTATCAACTTTAATATAAGCCTCGATTCTAATAAATAACAAGTTATTTAGGTAAATACATTACATAAAACTAACAATAATGACCAATAAACCCTTTCCGGTCCAGAAAAAAAAAAAAAAAAAAAGTTCCATCAGGTCCACAAAAGATTTACAGAATTACAGGGTAAAACAATACATCCAGGTTGTTTTTAATAAAACTATATTTATGTTCACAAGGTTGTTTTTAATAAAACTATATTTATGTTCACAAGGTTGTTTTTAATAAAACTATATTTATGTTCACAAGAAATTTTTTGGAAGAGATTTCTACATGGCAATAAACTCGCCAGGTTAAAAAAAAAAAAAAAAAAAAAAAATGTCGAATGACATTCGACATAGGACTCACTGGAATAAAATCGATGTCGAATGACATTCGACATAGAACCGGAAAGGGTTAATACATCTTGTTACAAATTAGCAAAAATGTGGCAGTTTGTTAAAAATCAAATAATATTTGGTGACGTTTGTCAAAAGTCACTACGTTAGTCCGCATTGTCCAGGAATGGCGTATACGATAATTGTATTCGGGTTTTTTTTATACTTAAAATTAAATGTTCGTAATTAGTATTAATTCACAGTGGATCTTGGCCTATTTAAAGATAGATACAAATCATACGATACATTAGAAAGTCAGTATAGCGAAAATTAGGAATCAAAACGTCAGTTTAGAGGAAAACAATTTTTCGATTTATAAAAAAAACTATTCGATTTGTAAAAAAAAAAACAATTTTACCCCATCCCTTTGAGATATGACATTTCAAATGTCACAGGAACCATCCTACATTTTCTCAAGTATAGAGTAGAATATCCCCTTTAGAGAAAGAATACTATATAAATATGTCAGTAACTATAAACCAAAACAAACATTTGAAAGGTCATCATTTGTAACTATCACAAAACTAATATTGTTTTCCTGACCGAGTTGTGGAATCTTGGAACAAACTGCCCAATAGTGTAGTGTGTGCTGTAATATACTCGTATATCCATTTACACAAGTTGTTACACTCAAACTAAGAAGTGATGTTTTAATGGTGATTTGTTTTCTTTTCAATTCCTTTTTCTACTTCATGAGCACACGACAGCATATGGAAGTTAACCTTTCCTTCCCTGTGTTGGGTATCTTCTACACGTTGCTTCTAATAACCATCAATATCTCTATAAATATTATAAATACAAGGTTAAGATTTTAGGTATTCCTCCATAATATATTTACGCGTTGATTTAAAAAATAATATTAATAATAATCAGAATTTATCGACAACATCGTGGGTATTTTGTGAAGATATCGGAAACAAATTCGCATTTAAACGCTGCGAGTGCCTCGTCTTGACGATAGGTGAATAGTATGCGGGAAGCGCGACACTATATTCGCATCTCACTCTTGCATACTAGACTGAATTGCGAGGAGCTGAATTTTCTCAACGCCGCAAGCAAAGGCGTATGCGCCGGGGTATGCGACTGACGTTCCGCGCCACTAGTAGCCTCTAGGCTTGCAAATAGGTTAGACGTACGCCCGTTCCGTGAGCGTTTTTTAATGTTTTCAGCAAATAAATCTCAATTATTAAAATTTTTAACTTCAATTATAATTAATTAAGGGGATTATCTATGAATGTTCTTATTTTTCCGATTTAAAATCGCTAATTTTTTATTGCGTACTCACTACCCAACACCGTAACACGCGTATTATTTTTATCACCGTAAGGGAAGTGTTAACAGCATTTTTGCTGTCATAATAAAAATACATTGTCATTTCCGAAACCGACATTACAGAGCGCTGACACTTCTCGATAACAATGTTCAGTCATAAATCATACAACTAACATCAAGTACTTTTAATCAGTCGAACGTGAACATCACAGAATAATACATAACAAATATGTAAAATAATTTGTTACATCAAGAAATCAAAAATACTAATGAAAAAGTGAAATGAACATTCTCAAAATATCACTACACACAAACTACATCTAATTTATAGAAAATATCACTTTAAATATTAGGTGTTAACATAACTTGTGTCCGTTTTTTTTTTTCAAATTTAAAAAATGAGCACCAAAAGTAAAACAAAATGGTAAAGGTTATATACATACGTCATTCGAAAGAAAATTTTTTGCTCTACAAAATATTGTGTTTGCTTTTACGTTACATATATTATTTTATTTGATTACAAGCCTTCAAAATGGAATGTCGAGTAGACGAAAGTGAGCATTTTCGACACCTCCTTCAGTTCGCGTTCAATCGAGGGAATAAAGCTGCCAAAGGTGCTCGCGATATTTGCGAAGTGTACGGTGAAGATGCTATGATTCTCTGTCATTGTAGATACCGGACTGTTAGTGCATCGTGCGACAGAGACGACGCACTACAAAGCCGAAGTTAGCCGATTATGGCCGACAGTCTCTTTCTTAAGCCCGGTATGTATTACTTACCGCCGGGTACTGTAGCATACTTTCACGGCATTTCCCTTACTTTCCCATCTCGACACAAATATGTTGTTTCTGGGCAAGGCGTGATGGTATACACATATTATTTTATATGATTACAAGCCTTCAAAATGGAATGTCAAATAGACGAAAGTGAGCATTTTCGACACCTCCTTCTGTTCACGTTCAATCGAATCAACGTTCGACAATTGATTTTTGTTGTTTTCACTCAAAACATGTGGAACCCAAGCGCCGAACTTCTGTACTTTTCCCATTGATTAAAGATAGCGATATACAGTCATGTGACTACAATGCATCTGCTCAGCCAATTCTAAGGTGGTTTGAAAGGGATCTTCATGAATAATATGGTTTAAACGGTCCTCATCGAAGTCCCCTGTCGTCCGGAACGCTCCATGTATTTCAGGTCGAAATTACCGTTTTTGAAACGCAAAACACATCGACGAGCTGTCCTTTCATTCGTAGCATCTCCACCGTACACTTCGCAAATATCGCGAGCAGCCTTGACAGCTTTATTCCCTCGATTGAACGCGAACAGAAGGAGGTGTCGAAAATGCTCACTTTCGTCTACTCGACATTCCATTTTGAAGGCTTGTAATCAAATAAAATAATATATGTAACGTAAAAGCAAACACAATATTTTGTAGAGCAGAAAATTTTCTTTCTAATGACGTATATAACCTTTACCATTTTGTTTTATTTTTGGTGCTCATTTTTAAATTGGAAAAAAAAACGGACACAACTTATGTTAACACCCAATATTAAGAATCTTAAGGGATATATGAGAAATTTATGAAAATATTTAGAAAATGAGCGTAAAATAAATTCAATTATATTGTAATTATACGAATGAAGGATTCTACGCTCAAGAGTATAGTAAACATTATTTCTAAAATCTTCAATATTCAACGATGTTTCAAATCTAACTTCATTAACAAGAGAGAATATTTGTGAATATTTTTTTTTAGTTAATGTGCTTAAATCTCAATTAGTAATCTACAGTTTCAAACTTTATACCAATAGTCAAATGTTAATTTTATCGAATAACTTTTAAAATAAATAAATAAGTTTAATCTGAATAATGAAATATGAAAATAAGTTTCTTTTTATTGGACACAGAAATTTGATTACATAAAAATTTTATGTTGATTAATTTAATTCAACAGTCCGACACGGGTTCAACACTTACAATAAGTATGCTAATGTGTACGTATCAACATATGTTCTTTGTCTCGTGGGTGGAGAGAGTGTTCTTCTACAGCAGAGACATCTCCCAGTCCACAAAGATATCAGTCTACAAGGCTGTCGTCCTCACCACGCTTCTCTACGGATCTGAGACGGGTTTCTTATAGAACGCACACTCAAAGCCTCCAAATGTTCCACCAGCGTGTACTTTGCCGAATCCTTCGGATCCATTGGAATGATCGTGTCACAAATGTTTCGGTCCTGCAACACTCCAACTGTAAACCTATAGAGGATATGGTTGTGAAGGCGACCGGGCATGTGATACGCATGGGCGATCACAGACTCCCAAAACACGTCTTGTACGGGGAAGTGGTGGGCAAGCGAAGAGTTGGTAAGCAGAGGAAGCGCTATAAGGAAAGTCTGCGAGAGTCGCTTACTTTGTGCGGGGCGCCTGAGGACTGGGAGCGGATTTCTCGGGACCGTGAGGGGTGGAGACCTGTATGTTTTCGGGCTGATGATGTCTAAGCGGCTAGACGTGTGAGAAACAGTCAGCGCGCTGCGAACATTCGTCAACATGGCCAGGCGGATCGGCAGGGTCCATATGTCTGTGGCATTTGTGGCGGAAGGGAGTGCGCGCATCTAGGATCGGGCTGTTCTCTCACAGAAGATCACACGATCGACATAGGAGAACGGTTCAGGACGCACGGTTGAGAATGGTTCAAGTTCGACGTGGGAGAACGATTCAAGTGGCACCCATAATAAACAAACTGGGGGAGTTCAGATTGCGGTGGTACAAGGCACATCGTTAGAAGACCTGTTAGCCAATCGTTACTTAAACTGCAAGTTGACGGGAGAGAACGAAGAAGTTGTCTAAATAAAAGATGAATGGAATGGTGTAAAGGAGAATGTCCGAGCGCTGGGAGTGGCAACGATATCTTGCCCACGTGGTACGGTGGAGCTAAGAGGAAAAGGTCGTATTGCAATTTGTGAACTTTCACAGTTTGAAGCAATTAATCTTTGCCCGTATGAGTGAACACTTTGGTATTTGTAACAAGATCCGTTCCAAGGAATCACGTGGGTATCCCACATCTGAAAAGCTTTGAGACCCTACGTGATGTTTGATGATTTAGTGTCCACACCCCCATTATTAATTAACCCCTATTTTACATATAAAAGTGTATTCTGATATGATTAAATACATTAACAGGCATGTGCACTTTTCTAAGTTTATAATATAAATGTTGCATTACTACTACAAAAAAACTCAGTGACCTAATTATATTTTCGACAACACCAAGTTGTGTGGTATTTTTAAATAAACTGTTACAAACTTTGTGATTAACCCCTCAGGCTCGTATGCCTAAATCATATTTTCAGTCCCAAGGAGGTTCAATATTTTTTTATGGAGATATAGGTTAAATTGATATTAATATTTTATATAAGGTTTTATAGCATAATTTAATTCAATTAACACTTATAGAACCATTGGAATGCTTTTTTTTTTTAATCAGTTAAGATCATGGGTCGGCAACCTTTTGTTGTAACAGGGCCAAATATTTTACGTGGGGATTAGTGCAGGCCGCACTTGGGGCTTATGTCATTACAGTATACCCTACAATATTTGTGTACAAATATTTTAGTTTTGAAAATAAAACGCTAATTATATATTTTTACGTCATATACGTGACTTGAATGTATCAAAAATTGAAATCGTTTGTGTATGCCGACAGTTAGGTGTCACTGTCGGCATACACAAAGGCATATGCCGACAGTTAGGTGTCACTGTCGGCATACACAAAGGCATATGCTGACAGTTAGGTGTCACTGTCGGCATACACAAAGGCATATGCTGACAGTTAGGTGTCACTGTCGGCATACACAAAGGCATATTCCGACAGTTAGGTGTCACTGTCGACATACACAAAGGCATATGCCGACAGTTAGGTGTCACTGTCGGCATATACAAAGGCATATTCCGACAGTTAGGTGTCACTGTCGGCATACACAAAGGCATATGCTGACAGTTAGGTGTCACTGTCTGCATACACAAAGGCATATGCCGACAGTTAGGTGTCACTGTCTGCATACACAAAGGCATATGCTGACAGTTAGGTGTCACTGTCGGCATACACAAAGGCATATGCCAGTTAGGTGTCACTGTCGGCATATACAAAGGCATATTCCGACAGTTAGGTGTCACTGTCGACATACACAAAGGCATATGCCGACAGTTAGGTGTCACTGTCGGCATATACAAAGGCATATTCCGACAGTTAGGTGTCACTGTCGGCATACACAAAGGCATATGCTGACAGTTAGGTATCACTGTCTGCATACACAAAGGCATATGCCGACAGTTAGGTGTCACTGTCGGCATACACAAAAGCATATGCCGAGAGTTAGGTGTCACCGTCGGCATACACAAAGGCATATGCGGAGAACTAAAGTTTGAATCTATTTTTTTATAGTAATTGAGTTATTTGAACGAAATCGTTAAACTATTGCTCTTATAAATAGATGATAAAACAGGGCACTGTTTTCGTCCATCCTTGTGTGGGATTTTTGGTGCGCGTGCACGGTGCACGTCATACGTCCCTGTGGGGAGTTTTGATGCGCATGCGGTGCACGTCATACGTGCCTGAAGGGTTAAAGAAATTAAAGCTAAGAAAAGACATATATAAGTATTATATATATAATGACTAGATTACATTTGGCATTTATTAAACAGTTTATATCACTTTATTCAATGAAATATTAATCTCACCATTATATGTCGTATGAAAAATAATTGCTAATTTTTGAATTATTCATTTGTGTAGTGGACACTTTTTCCAACAATTTTATTTTGATTTTTTTTCATTCATCAATTCATAACACAACGTTAAAAATATTGAATTTATATCTTTTCAAATCATATGATTAGAAATCAAATTGGGTTAATTGAATTTTTTTCTTTACTCCCTTGACCATTGATTGATTGATTGATGTTCATGAAAACACCTGCAAAAACCATGTTGGAATTTAAAAAAAAAAAAAAAAAAAAAAAAAAAAAAAAAAAAAAAAAAAAAAAAAAAAAAACAAACAATTCCCGTAAAAATTTGTCAATGAATCAATAAAACCATGGGCCATATTTGATAACCTTAATAAGTCTCCAATGTTTTTTTATGTTTTTTGTTTGTGCATAATACACAGACCAAAATGGTTTATGCAAATAAATTCCACACATCGTACACACAATTCCAAACTTTAATAAACTGCGCTTACTAATTAATGGCGTTTCGGTAAAGAGGTAACACATATGTCATCAATAACTTATTTGTCAGTTTGAAGTTTTTCAACACTTGTATTCCTGAAATACAGACATCAGGTAAATTTTAAAGGTAAACTTTGAATATAGTACATAAATTATTTATGCATTCAAAGTTTACCTTTAAAATTTACCTGATATCTGTATTTCAGGAATACAAGTGTTGCAAAACTTTAAACTGACAAATAAGTTGTTGATGACTTGTACCTCTTTACCGAAACGCCATTCAAATGATCAAATATATGTCATATGGTAATATTTAATTAAGAAAAAAACCATGAATTAACCATGAAATATTTTAGAATAATCAATAACACATACGAAAGCATTTAATCAAAGCCCTTGTTCATGTTGAAAATAATCACATCATTTTTACTGAGGCGTATTTTTATGAATATTGCATATTGACATTATTTGTCAGAGGGATCTAGAAAACTGCCAAATGTACCGGTCTCCATTGACCATTCACATCAAGATCTAGAGGTGCCGGTAATATGTTACCAGCCTATCGCACACTCGTGTGACAAAATTATCTAATTAATACCAGTTGGAGTTTCAACATGCACTATCCCTAGTGATTAGAAATCCTTCAGGCAATTATTATTGTGTATATTTGAAGAAAAAAAAACTATAGTAAATAAAAGGAAAAATAAGTAAAGAAAAAAAAACTTATTTAATATTTTTGTGTTCACCACAGGTTTATTTTTGGGTTTACAACCGGTTTCGAAGACCACCATCTTCATCGTCAAGTGAAGATAAACTAAATTCCTAAACATACATTTCCTGTACAAATGTAAATAATATAAGAGGTAGGGCGAGAGAAGTGGGGAGGGATGTGATTCAATGGTAAATGGGGCGGGGAAAAAGTGAAAATGAATCTTTCGGGCGGGCCAGGGTCTGGATATCCAAGGGGGTGGATTTTAAATAGGAAACATATTAAGCAGAGGGCTATTATTAAAATTGGTTTTGGTTATTGATAATATTTAGACTTAATTTTATACATTTTTTAATCTCGAGAATTTGTAAATTGTCAACATGCAATCCCCCTCGGCTTATGTGTAGAATCCGCAAACTACGATTGATATCGAACGAATAGTTATTTTCAATTCGGTGGTTAGCGAACTCTGAAAAATTATTTTTGTTTAATATGCCTCCATACCCTGACCTGCCCTAAAGATTCATTTTCACTTTTTCCCCGCCCCATTTACCATTGAATCACATCTCTCCCCACTTCTCTCCCCCTACCTCATTCCTCTTATATTATTTACACTTGTACAGGAAATGTATTTTTAGCAATTTAGTTTATCTTCACCTTACGATGAAGACGGTGGTCTTCGAAACCGGTAGTAAACCCAAAAATAAACCTGTAGTGAACACAAAAATATAAAATAAGTATTTTTTTTACTTATTTTTCCTTTTACATAAAACATGGCATCACAAAGTGAAACTAGTCTTTTCGAAAATTGAAGAAAAAACCTGTAGTAAATAAATCTATATTTATTTTTGAGTATTTGCATTATCGATACTTATGTTGAGTTTATCAAAGATTGGAATAGTATTTGCATTATCGATACTTGTGTTGAGTTTATCAAAGATTGGAATAGTATTTGCATTATCGATACTTATGTTGAGTTTATCAAAGATTGGAATAGTATTTGCATTATCGATACTTATGTTGAGTTTATCAAAGATTGGAATAGTATTTGCATTATCGATACTTATGTTGAGTTTATCAAAGATTGGAATAGTATTTGCATTATCGATACTTATGTTGAGTTTATCAAAGATTGGAATAGTATTTGCATTATCGATACTTGTGTTGAGTTTATCAAAGATTGGAATAGTATTTGCATTATCGATACTTATGTTGAGTTTATCAAAGATTGGAATAGTATAAATTTATATTTGCACGTTGATTTACATAATTTTTTTTAAATATTTCAAAAATATTAGATATGCCCCATCCGTCTTCTTAAAATCAAATGGAAAATATAAACTATACAGAAATCAAAACAAAATCTGGATTTGGACCAGACATTAAGTGACATCTATGGAGCGGGACTTGGAGGAAATCCGGCCGCAAAGTCCATTTTAAAGTCTGGGTACTCCGTAGACTCATTGCTGGAGTCAGAGGAGGATGATGGCGATCTCTCGGGCATATTCAAACCGTCCCCCATGACGGGCCTCCTCTCATCCATATACCATTGTTTTGTATTGTTAGCGGCAAAGTTGGCTCTGCCTAAATCGTGGGGTATAAACATGCCATTCTTCAACACTCCAGAAGCACTTATTGCCTCGGGCCAATCGAAGGTGCCCGAAACGTGCGAAGACTGTCTGGTATTACCGAGCTGGCCGGCGCTATTCATTTTAGGAGAGCCGGATGAAATACTGTTCAAAAAATTTTGAGATGGCGGTGGACTTTTTCCAGTCAGTTTGGAAATATCGAAATTGGACGATTCCATTCCGTATCCAGGATGGAGATGATGATTAGCGGGAATCACTTTTGTTTGTGTCCTCGGATAGCCGTAATCAGTTTGAAGTTCTCGCGGATCTTGGTATATCGCTTGATTCATATGTGTCCTTATTTTGGGAGGATTCATCATCGTATTTCCCAATATATAATCAGAGTTGGCCGATTCGTATTGGAAGTTGTACGGCTCAACGTAATTGCTGGGATTATTCTTTGGAGCGTGAAGGGATGTAAAGTCAGCGGAGACCTTTTGAAAGAGCTGTTTGTGATATTTATTTTCGAAACCCGTGTTCCCGCCCATCATAAAGTTCTGTGGGACACTTCGAATACTTGAATTGGAACTGGAGAACTTCGAAGAGATTTGATTTGGACCAACTTTATATGTATTATGTTGAACGGGACGTTCCCTACTTCTTCTGCAAGACAACTGCCTGACGTGCTTGGTTTTGTGCGCTGTAGTCTTGTTCATGATCAAACGTATGTCACATTCGGAGTGGCTGATAGAATAATCCATCACCGAATCACTGTCCGAGGATGAAGTATCGACATCGTACACTCCCGGGTTGTACGATTGCCTTCTGAGATTCCGGGCTTTGATAGACTTGGAACTTATCATCTTGGATGTGGGAAAACGTGGTATCGCCGCACTTTGCATTGCATTCCTATCGGAGAAAGAAAGAGCTCTCGGTCTACAAGTACTGCGGTCATTTTCTTGATTGACGGCATTATTTTTTTCAAGGATTTGATGAGCCGAATGAATACTTGTGTTCGAGTTGTGCACAGCCGTATTAAAGAGTGTTTTATTATCAAAACCGTAATTTTTAGGTGCAGCAACCACATATTTCTTACCATCGATCTGTTGAATATAAAAAGTGTTCCCTTCATTGAAATTATTTGCGTTCGTACACTGTTCGTTCTTTTTAGGAATATCATCGTTTGCTTTAAAAAAGTTATCGTTATTTTTCTTTTTCCTATTGATACTTCCCGATTTCGAAACAATTTTCGTATAATTCTCATTGTATAATTTCGCAGATCGATTATCTGGCTCGTGGAAATAGGTGCCATTTTGCAAACTGCGCGGACTGTAAACTTCCATATTATGTTCGAAGCCTCTTTCGTATTCAGTTTCTATTGTTTCGTTATTAGCATTTGGAAAAATGAAAAAATTCCCAGATTGGATGGATTTAGGAGTCAGACTAGCATTCTTAGTGTTATATTGAGGACTGTTCGGAATGTTCACGGTATTGTTGGAAAAGAAGCCCGCTTTAGACAGACTACGGTCGATAGTCTCCAAAAGATCATAATTTGACGAGTTGAAATTACCTTCGCTTTGGATACGTGAACTTTTGAAACTACCGCGAACATTGTCTCTTTTCAAAGTGTCGTTATTATCGTACGGTTGTTTAAGATACTGATCCTTATCATATTTATTACGTTCGTTAGAAATTTTATCTAATATAGGAGACGATGAATGTTTGGGTTCAAAATTGTATTTCGAATTCTTCTTGGTAAGAGTGTCCGATGAATGGTCATCGTTTAACGTTAAACCATTATAACCCTCGGTAAGCGTATCGTCATTTAAACTATGTGTATTGTCATCAAAGGACAGTTCCTTGTTCAGCGAAGTAAGCGTTCCGCATCCCAAAGAGGATACATCGAAACCGATAGAGGAAATTTCACTCAGATCAGAATAAGATGTTATATTCAACGGTTTCGTTAACAATTCTCTGGACTTGGCAAAACAAAATTCCGCAGAAGCTTTGTCCCATAAAGGCAATCTCAGAATATTGTGCGAAATAGAATCAACATCATTACTGGCTATAGAACTTAAAGATTGCAGTGAACACTGTAATTTCTATATAAAAAATATATATTTCAAATATACGATACGAACAAAAAAAAATAACCAAAAATCAATTTCAATAAAATAAATATTATAAACATACGATAAATAAAAGGATATTGTCGAATTTGGTATCAGGGGAAAAGGTAAGAATATCAATATGAATATTTTGTTTTAAAAGAGATATTAATTTTAAAAAACATAACATGATAATTATTACAGTCTGTCAAGAAAGAGTAGAAATTAATAAAATTGGAACTAAAAAAATTATAACTTGGCAACACCAAAATTGACTGTCATGTCACATTTGTTTATTACGTTTACGCGCGAACTGCTAGTATGACTGGTATGTATTTATGTTTTTTAAATAATTATAAAAAATCTTTAAAGTTTAGAAATCATTCACATATATTTCCAGTTGATTTTTGTTAAAAAGTTATCATTTCTGAGGATATGTTATGTTATGTTTACATAGTTTGACAAATGGTATAACCCACATTTTTGTGAAATTTTATGAGATTTATATTTTCATCATAAAAGTTATATTACGAACATAAAGGTTATGTTACCATTATATAACACGAATATGTCGTGTATCAGCATTAATGTTTTTTTTATTTAAAGGTAAATCAAAAAGCATGGTAAGACGATGTATTAAAGAATACGAAGAAAATGGGGAAAAATTCACAACTCCAGGCAAAAAAGGAAGGGTCGCCCTAAAAAAGAATTGGACGATTTCAATATCGGTGCCATTCGCCAACAGATTCAAAACTTAAAACAACTTTCAAAATTTATTTCAAATTTTCCTTAATTAGCTTAAGCAAAATGATTTTTTTAACTCAGAAATTCAACGGAATACTATTTATTATACTCTTTTTATATTAAATTGTATATTATAGGTAAGTTCATCAAAACGGCTAGTGTTTATTCTTTCCGTCAATTTTTTATTTTGTGGCTTAGTGCATTTTTGCAATCAGCTATACACAACTACGGTGTTGCCAATCAGGCGATCGCAGCGCCCTCATTTATTTTCAACTCTTTTTTGACACACTGTACATATTCAAGAAAAACAAATAAATTGGAGAAAAAAAAACCAAATCTCAAATGTAACATTTTTATGCACGCTTTATATTTAAAATGAGAAAAACTCTAGTTGTAATAAATTTCAGTGAACTGCGTTAACCAGTTAACACAATGAGACTTGGCTGGATAAATTGATCGCAACAAAAACCACTTATGATATTTTCCCACATATAAAGATTTTTTTTCAAGTCCCGATAAAACCCCATAAAAATAATTGTTTTTTTTTCCAGTCAAAAAAGATGTTTTTTTGTAATGGTTTCCTCCTTAAGATGTTTAAATTGAATCTGCATACAAAACTATTAATTTTAATCGCGAGAATGAAATATCTTAAAGTAAATACAGTTGATGTTTTAAGTCAGGATCAAAATACAGACAACAAATGTGCCATTTTTTTTTATATAAACACAAATTGATAGGATGTGTTTATTGATTTCCACCAATAATTATTACTTGAACACCTTAAAAGGGTTTCACTGTACATTTAAATTTGACAGAATTATTATCCTACAGCAAACTGAAAGCCAAAACTCATATTTGTTAGAAAATCTATTTCTGAAAATACAGCATTACATTTTTTTTTTTTTGTACTCAATTTTTTAAGAGATTTTTCAACACAAATTTATGTAATAATGTAAAAAAAATGCTTCTTTGAACTGTAACCTTTTTGCAAAGTGTTTCCTAAATTTACTTAAAAATTTGATATATTTGAAAGTTTGATATATATACAAAGCATATAGACAAATATGTGATCCAAAAATGCCAGTAAAGTTAAAAGGAAAAGTATACCAAACAATTGTCAGACCCGCACTCCTCTATGGCTCCGAATGCTGGACGATGTATACCTCTTACTCTAGGCAACTAGAAACTGCTGAAATGCGCATGCTAAGATGGTCAGCAGGTGTGTCCCTAAGAGACAAAATAAGAAGCTCACACATTCGTGGAAGCCTGGGTGTTACAGACATCAACAGCAAGATGGAGGAGAGGCGATTGAGATGGTATGGGCACGTTGGACGCAGAGCACCCGATCACATTGTGAACCAGGCAATCTCCATGGATCTTCCTCGAATAACAACCAGAGGAAGACCAAGGAATTCATGGGTGGTGCAAAGAGATAACCTGATGCAGAGGCACGGTCTGGGGGACGTAGTCCGGGACAGAAGAGCATACAACCTGAGGATGAGGAGAGCTGACCCCAACAGTCTTCGCAGACAATGAGTTGGGATGGAGCCAGGGAGAGATATAGACAAATATAGCAAGTTTGTCTGTTTGTATATACGAGGGTAGTCCAGAAAGTAAAGAATGATTGCGCAACACGCCCTGCGACGATCCCCCACCACCGTGTTCGTATGCGCCCCAGTTAGCTCCTTCCCCCGCTTCAGTGCGAGTCAAGTTTTGTTGCTGAACGGTCGTGCGTCATTGTTCAGTAACCTTTCAAAATGGCTGCGCCCATCAGAAAATCCTGCCAAATGTGAATTGCTTAGTGTCATTCGTTTTCTGAATGCACAAAATGTTTGGCCTATCGAAATATTATTCAGAGGCCTATTGTGAAACTCTTCAACGACTTAGACGCCCCATCCAAAACAAGAGACATGGAATGTTGTCGGGGAAGTTGGTTTCGATTTGTGACAATGCGCGGCCTCGTGCATCAGCACGAGCACAGCGAGAACTTCAACGTCTTAAGTGGGAAATTTTTGGAAATCCTCCTTACAGCCCTGACTTGGCACCGAGTGATTTTCACTTATTCCCAAAACTAAAGAATTTTCGTTGGAAAACAGTTCGCAAACGATGAAGACCTCAAACAAGAAGTGACTTCCTGGCTCAAATCTTTGGCGGTAGAAGAGTATAACATCGGAATTAAAAAATAGGTTCCACGTTACAATAAGTGCTACAGCTTGACAGCTATGGCGACTACATTGATAAATAGAGTAAGGTACTGTGACTTTGTAAATAAAGTTTTGTGTTGATATTTTTCATTTTTATTTAGTTATGCCAAAACGTTCTTTACTTTCTGGAAGACCCACGTATATTTAACTTTTTTAATTTTAGCTTTGAATTATTATTCAAGCATATTTTTCCAATTCACTCTACTAATAGTTAGGAAATTGTATTTTTTTTTTCATTTTCATGTATAGATAGATGCCCTCAAAATAATGGCTGTTTTGATATTTCGAAACAAAAAAGCTTGTTAGGTTTTTAAATTGGTTTTGACGACTAATACATCTGAATTTGTTTAGTCATGATTTTTATACGTATTTTTTATGCTTTACAGGTGTAGTTTTTGTACTTGGAAAAAAAACCATTCCACTTTTTTTCAAGACCTATGGAAAATGTTGTCTGCCGATCCGGAGGTTGATCCGGGTTCGATCCCCGCTGGAATCCAGATTTTTAAATGGAATTCCAGTCTGGTTTTCACTTAGGACCCATTAAAAACATCTTTCTGACTGGTTGGAAGAGATTGCGACATGGCTATAAACTCGCCAAGTGAAAAAAAAAAAAAAAATAACTTAGGATATTTTACTGTATTTACAAATACTACTTCAGATTTTGGAGAATTGGGTGGGTTATAATTTTTTATGTTATATTAAGAGGTATTTATTAACATTTTCTGATAATTAAAAAAAAAAACTGAATTGATTTACCAAGGAATCTGGTCGTGTATTATTATTATTATGATATTCTAGAGAAATATATTATTAACCACTTCATGCTCGGGTTTTTTTCAAGAAATTGCCCAAAACTGATCGATTTTTTTTCTTGCATTTTAAATATCTATGTATAATTAGAAAACATAGATTTTTTTCCTTTTTTAATTATTTGTTGTAAAAATCGTAAAAAACTAATTTTAAAATTAACAAAATACAATATACAGTGAAAGCCCGTTTTTACGTTTTTGAAGGGACTGATTAAAAAAAACGTAATTGGAGGGAAAACGTAGATTCGGGGTTAGAAAAAAAAATTCGCGATTTTTTATTATCGTAGCCAAAGTTGTAATGGGTATCCCCAAATCACGCGTGAGCGAAACACGTGAACAAACGTGTTTATTCACTTTTTCGAGAATTTTCCTTTTCTCTTGAATCCATAATGTCTTTCTTTGCTGAGACTTATTTGAAGGGATTCAACGAAAAATGAAAAAAATGTAAATTGACCCACGAAATACACAATAATTGAAAATTTGAAATTGTATGTACACGACCGACACGTTTAAAACACAAGCACAGATTGACCTGCCTATACAGTCTGCCTGCCTCTGATTCGCTAAATTTCCCACCAATTGCATCGTACTCCACGACTCGTGTAACCTTAACCACGAGCGCTGCAGGTGCACACGTGTCTATAAATAGAAACAACATATTTCTGCTTCCTTATATTCATTTCAAATATTTTAAATCGTCGCGCATTTAATGAAATATGTTTATAGATTGATTTGCATTTTAAATATTTCAAACGTAAATTGCGGGAAATAAAAACGTAAAAGCGGATACTAAATGTACTAAAATAAAACGGGATTGTAAAAATTGAACGCAAATAGCGGGAAAATGTGAATTCCTGCCCCGTTAAAAACGGGGTTTCACTGTGAACGTATTATTTTGACATAAAAATCGTAAAAAAAAAACGAATTTTAAAATTAACAAAATACAATATAAACATATTATTTTGACTCAATTTGTTATTATTATAAGATAACAAAAAGAATACAGTATCCAAAAATCACAACACGATAATTATAACGAAATTATTTGCAAATTCGCCAATAATGTGATAGATGCACAAGCCTCGATGATTGACACAATACTGACGATTTATGGCACACAAGACTGATACAGGCCACGTGCCCCCAATCTATTTCTATATGTATAGAAATCCCACATTTGCGAAAGCGAGCATAAATCCAAGTGACCACCCGGTATGGGTACGAGCGCGGGCGTAACGACGTGTTTAATTCACCCGTACCGGTATGACCGCGAGCATGAAGTGGTTAAATGAGACGGTGTCTATAGATGCATATAGAGTGAAATGTGTCACTGAATGTGTCTCAATAAAACAATAGGGAAAGGTTAAAGAAAACATCTCACCTGTATATCAGGTACACTTTGAGCTTCTTGGCTGAAGTTCCTCTTGCTACCTGCAACATTATGTTGTATGTTACGTCTCCTTGTCTCACTTAAGACTAATTAATAGAATAATATGATAAATGCCAAAACATGTTAACCCTTATAACTCCAGAGGCGACATATAGTCGCCATGGTAATTATTTTAATAACTCCAGAGGCGACTATATGTCGCCATTTTTTATGGTTGTATTGTTTACATAAACAAACATCTCGGGACACCCAGGAGCAGGTATAAACATGTTACATTAGTTTCACAACAACTGTTCTACTGTTTAGACGTGTTTCGGTTGAAAAATAATCAGTACGCACCCTTTTACACCGTTGAGATTACACAAGTTTTTTTTTTTACCCTTTAAAATAATGGAAAAATCGCAACTGAGTGAAATTGAAGACGAATTTATTTTAAATGTATATAGTGATGAAAGTTGTGATAGTAACATCAATATTCAGACCTCTAGTGATGAATCAGAGTACATTGGTCATAAAAAACGCAGAGTTGGTCCTCTTCTATCATCAGATAGTTCTTCAAGTACTACAAGCGCTCAAGATTCACAAGACGATGAATGGATTGATATATCCAATACGGTGGATTCTCCTGACATTATAAATTTTGACATCGGAGCTCAGAATGTCGGACCAAATGTTCCTTTAACAATCAAAGAACCAAGTCAATTTTTCAAATTATTTTTCACGGAAGAAATTGTAACGGAGATAATACGGGAAACAAATGCATATGCAAAAGTCAAACTTCAATCAAAAGTTCTAACTGCAAATTCTATTTGGCAAAATTGGCGTGATGTACAAAAAGATGAATTTTGGGCATTCATTGGGGTCATTTTAAATATGGGAACAATGCCACTTGCCAATATGCAAGAATATTGGTCTACTAGAGATAATTCCAGAGTCCCATTCTTTGCAAATATTTTCACGAGATCTCGATTTCATCAAATATTCTGGATGTTACACTTGAATACACAAGAAACTGGCCATAGTGATTTAAGAACACGGATTCAGAAAGTCAGTAATTTTTTAGAATATATAAATAAAAAATTTGCTGACTATTTCATACCCAACAAAAATATCTGTGTTGACGAATCAGTAGTGAAATTCAAAGGAAGAATATGCTTCATCACTTACAATCCAAAGAAGCCTACTAAATGGGGAATACGCATTTACGTTTTGGCGGATTCTGAAACATCATATGTGTACAGTATTCTTCCCTATTACGGTAGTATTACTACAGAGAATTTACCAAGCCCAGATTTGCCTGTGAGTTCGAGAATACCCATCTACTTGTTCAGAAAAATTTTGGAGAAGGTACCCCATGCACAAGGATACCATTTGTTTACAGACAGGTACTACACAAGTCTTCCACTTGCTGAAGCACTATTGAAGATGAAATGTCATTTAACTGGGACGATACAGACCAACAGAAAAGGCATTCCGATCACCATAAAAAAACCAAAGTTTGGCAATAAAAAAGTTTTGGCTGTAAGAAAAAGAAAAACAATGCTTTTGGCATGGAAGGATAAAAGAATAATTACAATGCTGAGTACTGGTGATTCTGCTGGCATGTCGTCTGTTTCCAGAACAGGGAAGGGAGGTGTTCAATTAGTTACAGAAAAACCAAATGTAGTACGAAACTACACCAAATCTATGGGTGGAGTAGACCGTGCCGACCAGTATGCTTCCACATATTGTTTTCTCAGGAAGTCATTAAAATGGTGGAGAAAACTTTTTTTCTGGGGAATGGAAATTTGCTCAATCAATGCATACATCCTCTACAAGAATATAAAATTGAAAAATAATGAAAAACCACTAACTCATTTGAAATTTGTCAAGAATTTAGTTGATCAGTTGGTAGGAGACTTTCGGGAGCTGCGAAGTAGGCCATCAACTTCTACTTTTGATGTACGACTAGATGGTAAACTTCATGTTTTGCAGAAGGGAAAGAAGAAGGACTGTGTGGTCTGCTCAAATAGAGGCAAAATGGGCAAACGACATGAAACATATGAGTTTTGCGACACCTGTCCTGGAAAACCTAGGATGCATTTAGGGGATTGTTTCCTCAGATATCATACTTTGAAAGATTATAAAACTAAAAAATAATGTTGAATTGTTATTTTTTTTATCAAAATAAACTCATTTAAACATTTATCTAATAGTTTGAATAAAAAAATTGCATGAAACCTTATTAATTTTTTTTTAAATAAATTATTTCTAAAACCTATCATTTTATAGTAAAATTTCAAAAAAATACCCTGGAGTTGTTGGTATGTCATACAAAAAAAAATCTGGAGTTCAAAGGGTTAATATTTTAATGCAGTTAACCCTTATCATGGCATTGTAACACAGGTGTTAACACTAATTTAGGGTTTTTTTTTAAATCCAGAAACTGTAACGTAATTTCAAATATGGCAACACATTCAAATATTATACATGCACTATTGTGTGCAGTGGTATCATCTGGTGATAAATATTGACAACGCTACATGTCTGGACAGCGTGGGTGCGTTTTGAAAATTGAGGTAAATAATCTATGTTAAATATCTTATTAACCCTTGCCGATCTGTGAACGGACAAGAGTGACCAAGACGTATATTTTATTTAATTACTCGAAATATACTGCTTGCAGGGTCTTCATACTTTATGTATTCCTCATCGAAACCTCTATGATTTGAATGATGTCATTACGAAATAAAATCATTAATAAATATCAACAGAAATGAATGATAATAAATCGAGAATTGACGAAATGTCAAAACACTCCGTATGACTCATTCTTTTTTGACAGTTAATATTTTACGAGTACATTCGTTCCAGGGATTGATTACCAGTTTTATCAAACACCTGTGCGTTTAGTACATAGAATAGAAACAAAAGTTATTTCTTGCCCCAATTGCGATAGACTTTCTCCACAGGATTAAATTTTGATTTTATGATATGTTTGTCCTATTTTCAAATTTTGACCTATTTTCAAAGTGTTTATATTTTCCAAATGGCATATTTTATTGATTTGAATTTCGTGTTTGTTTTTATATTATTATTTTAGAATTTATATATTCATTTTATATTTTGTTAATATGTTAATTATTGTCTTAATTCGAATTATATTTTTATTGCCAAAAAATACACGCTACATTTTATTGTATTATATAATTTTATGATTTTTTTTTTAAAAGGTTGGAGACCTCTTTTCAGTCATGCGCATTCTGAACGTTGCGCAGACCGAACGACGCAGTGGGAAAATTATATTCCTATAGAAATGTCACCTCTCTGTTTCAAGTCTTATTTTATAATTTCTTACACTTATTTTATATTATTCGACATTTTATTACATAATAAAATGATGTTTATAGCTAATTACAAAAGAAAACTAATAGATTTTGCATAATTTTAATTTAAAACATACATGTTTACTGTACCCTCAGTGTCCAACACCGTTACTGGCGTAATTTTTTAGCACAGTAAGGGAAGTGTTAATCACTACATGTAGAGAAAATGTTATTCAAACCATTTTATTTGTTGATAATTCCGCTATGTTCATGTTTTAGATAATTTTATAGCCATTTGTGTTTTATAAAAATTTACATTATGGGTGTTACATATAAAAAAAAATATAAGGAAAAGTTATGATTTTTTTTCCTCAATTTTCCTTTATAACTTACCATATAACAAGGGATCACCAAAGAAAAACGTTAATATTTGGATAAATTGAACTTTGCCACGATAAGGGTTAAGTTCAAATTCCATAGAGAATGAATAAATGTTATCCTTCAATTTTTGTATTGATAGGGAGAAATGCAGTCTTGGCCTAACTTAGGGCATACTGGTGTCCCTAACGAAACGAGCAGTGTTTGTTTTGATCGGCTTTTATCTATCTGGCTATCTTGATCACACATTCAGAGTGGCTGGCCCTATTGCATATAATAGACTATCTCAGTTAATCTTATTTTAAAGGAATATTTGATAAATTGATAACAATTATTGATATTACTAGCAATGATGGAAGGAAATAAAAAAAATGTAAATGTAATATTACAAATGTTAGAAGAATCAAGCATTCTCACTCGTAAACTGTTTTCTCATTTTAATCAAGCATTCTCACTCGTAAACTGTTTTCTCATTTTAATCAAGCATTCTCACTCGTAAACTGTTTTCTCATTTTAATCAAGCATTCTCACTCGTAAACTGTTTTCTCATTTTAATCAAGCATTCTCACTCGTAAACTGTTTTCTCATTTTAATCAAGCATTCTCACTCGTAAACTGTTTTCTCATTTTAATCAAGCATTCTCACTCGTAAACTGTTTTCTCATTTTAATCAAGCATTCTCACTCGTAAACTGTTTTCTCATTTTAATCAAGCATTCTCACTCGTAAACTGTTTTCTCATTTTAATCAAGCATTCTCACTCGTAAACTGTTTTCTCATTTTAATCAAGCATTCTCACTCGTAAACTGTTTTCTCATTTTAATCAAGCATTCTCACTCGTAAACTGTTTTCTCATTTTAATCAAGCATCTCACTCGTAAACTGTTTTCTCATTTTAATATTATATTTATATTTTAACATTCATTAGATAGCTCATCTTTTAATACTTTATCGGCCATTGTTATTTTGTGTCTTATAATATCAAAAAGTGACAACTGTCAAATAATATTAGAAAAATAAAGATGTTCTGAAATATGTTTTGAATGTAGAATTCCTTGTATTATACATAGATCATTCAGCCAGAAGACTCATTTTGCAATAGTGTGAGTAACACTCTCTGTATTACACAACTTATGTAGTGGTATTGGTTTTAGAATGCCGCACGATTGGTTCGCGCAGAGCGCACATTTGTACTGTTGTTAACACTTGCCGTACGGTGATGGATAGCGAGTGATCATGACTTATATTTTATTTAATTTCTCGAAATATACTGCTTGCAGGGTCTTCATACTTTATGTATTCCTCATCGAAACCTCTATGCTTTGAATGATGTCATTAGGAAACAAAACATTCATAGTTAATTCAACAGAAAATAATGATTTTAAATCGCGCATTGACGAAATGTCAAACACTCATTCTTTTTTGACAGTTCGTATAGCGCCCTGTTTCAGGGGCTCGTCACCAGTTTTATAATCCTGATTGTTATTTTTTATTTTTATCTGGTATGTTTTTTCTATTATCATTTTTTATCTGGTATGTTATATTGTACCATTACTCTTTTTATAATAAATGTACATTTTATTTATTATTTCATTTTCAAAAATATAATAATTGAGATGGCGGGAAATATCGACGGCGATGATAGCGATTTGGAATTTAAGGCGACAGGCAATATATCAGAATCAGAAGATTTTGTCGAGGTACAGGATGAAGTAGATTCTGATTTGGAGGCCAGTGAAGAAGACGAAGAAATATTATTTACATCAAAACATGGATTCGAATGGAGTTCATTACCACCTCCATCTTCAAGGCGTCGGGCATCAAATATTCTCACCGAAGATTCTGGACTGAGAAATTTAAGTATAAATGTTTGTTCCATAAAAGACATGTTTTGTCTGTTTGTAAATGAAGAGGTGGTAAAAGTGATAAGCGAAGAAACAAATCGTCATTTATATCGAATTGATTCAGAAAAGAACCAACCAATATCAGAAGACGAGTTATATGCATTCATTGGAATATTGCTCGCGTCTGGCAGAAATCGAACACGAAAGATATCTTTGAGTGAATTGTGGACATATGAAAGTCCCTTTTGCCAGCCACTTTTCACAGCAGCTCTGTCTCGAGATAGATTCATATATATTTACAATAATATTCGTTTTGATGATAAAGAAACCCGAGAAGAGAGATATCAGGTTTCTTCAGATAAATTAGAACCAATTAAGTGGATTTTAAAAATGTTTGTGGATGCGTGCAAGAGCAATTATTCTCCATCTTCAAATATAACTGTAGACGAACGTTTGGCAAGCTTTCGAGGGAATTGTCCATTTCGCGTGTACATGAAGTCTAAACCTGGTAAATATGGCATAAAAATTTGGGTTGCTGCTGACTCTGCGACGGCATACATAACAAATTTACAGGTTTATTCTGGTATGATAAATAATCGCAGAGAGATAAATCAAGGTCACCGAGTAGTTATGGAAATGGTTCAATCACAGTATGGCACTAACAGGGGGATAACCACAGATAATTTTTTTACCTCCATCAAATTAGCCGATGATCTTTTATTACAAGGGGTAACTCTAACTGGCACGCTTCGAAAAAATAAAAGAGAAATCCCACTTGAATTTTTACCGTCTAGAGAGAAACCAATTTATAGCAGTATGTTTGGTTTTGCTGAAAATAAAATACTTGTTTCGTATGTACCACAAAAAAATAAAGCAGTATTATTATTATCCACTCAATTCAATGATGTAGAAATCGACAATTCAGAAAAACAAAAACCACTAATTATAAATCATTATAATAATACGAAAATTGGAGTGGATAAGGGAGACCAAATGACTAGAGAGTACTCTTGCTCAAGGTCAACAAGAAGATGGCCTTTCCGCCTTTTTATGGAAATTATAGATATGGCTGCATTGAATGCATACCTCTTATGGATAGAGAAATATCCAGAGTGGAAACAAAATAATAAATGCCGCCGAAAATATTTCTTAAGAGAGTTAAGTATAGAATTGGCAAAGCCTTATATCCTAAAAAGGAAAAATAGCGACATCAAATATCACAAGCAACAACATGATGCTTTCAATACTGTTTTAACATATTGTGGCGAGTCAATACCCGAAACATCGGTATATAATACCTTGTTGGCACCCTGTGAGGTCTTCAAAAGAAGAAGTTGTATGTTTTGTTCAAAAAAATCGAGAAAAAGAACCAGGTTATTCTGCAATATTTGTCAAACACCTGTGTGTTTAGTACATAGAATAGAAACAAAAGTTATTTCGTGCCCCAATTGCGATAGACTTTCTCCATAGGATTAAATTTTGACTTTATGATATGTTTGTCCGTCCTATTTTCAAATTTTGACCTCTTTTCAAAGTGTTTATATTTTCCAAATGGCATATTTTATTGATTTGAATTTCCTGTTTGTTTTTATATTATTATTTTTGAATTTATATATTCATTTTATATTTTGTTTATATGTTATTTATTGTCTTTATTCGAATTATGGTTATATTGCCAAAAAAATACACGCTACATTTTATTGTATAATTTTATGAAAAAAAATTAAAAGGCTGGAAATCTCTTATCACGCATGCGCATTCTGAATGTTGCGCAGACCGAACGACGCAGCGTAAAAATAATATTCTTATAGAAATGCCTTTCTGTTTTAGCTCTTATTTTATCATTTCTTACCTTTATTTTATATTATTCGACATTTTATTACATAATAAAATGATGTTTATAGCTAATAACAAAAAATAACCTAGCAGATTTTGCATAATTTTAATTTGAAACATACATGTTTAGTGTACCCTCAGTGTCCAACGCCGTTACTGGCGTAATTTTTTAGCACAGTAAGGGAAGTGTTAAAAGGTTGGAGACCTCTTTTCAGTCATGCGCATTCTGAACGTTGCGCAGACCGAACGACGTAGTGGGAAAATTATATTCCTATAGAAATGTCACTTCTCTGTTTCAACTATTATTTTATCATTTCTTACACTTATTTTATATTATTCGACATTTTATTACACAATAAAATGATGTTTATAGCTAATTAAAAAAAAAAACTAATAGATTTTGCATAATTTTAATTTAAAACATACATTTTTAGTGTACCCTCAGTGTCCATCACCGTAACTGGCATAATTTTTTAGCACAGTAAGGGAAGTGTTAAAATACTCGAATAAAAACACTACCATGTTAGGAGTGCGTGCATGAAATTAGGAGTGCGATTTTTGTCTAATGTAATGTATAATTCAACATTTTTTGAAAGCTTAGAATGTACTTTGTTATAACTTAAAGTTTCCTACAATTTGGTATCACTCCATCCACTATTATTTTAAAACTTTATTATTTGGCATTGTAATTATGATACATTAATATGTTAAATAATCTTACATTCATTTTATTTTTATGTGCTATAATCTAATTAAAGCTGACGAACATTTTTACTTTATAATACTTGTACTTATATTTATTTTTAATATTGAAAAATTTCATTATTGTTATTTAATGTTTTCTAGAATCTGCCATGCCTAAACAATTAATATGTTAAATAAACTTACTTTCATTTTACTTTTATGATTATTACAATTTTTTGTACTATAACTGACATAAACATACAGTACAGTGAGAATTTATGTTGATTATTGATGACAGGTATTGATGACTTCACATTAGGACATTTAATAATAAATTAATTTGTTATTCCACTAATTATATTAATCTCTGCTTCACGTGTTTCTACCTCTTATCCTGAGGCTCTCTTCAGGCTGAATGATCCTGTTTTTTTTATGAAATCAGTGTTTATATATCAGACTGGTGACATGTTACTTTACTATAGATCACCCACATCAAAAGTGTGTGTGGTATATTTACAAAAATATTTCAATTAACTTAATTAAATATGTTATTTTGTCTCAATACGAGGGTTGCTTGCATGCGTTTAAACCAATTTTCGAAGCACTTTTTCCACTCCGAATGAGGTAACTTCAAAACATGCGTTTTGAACGCATCAACCGCTTCTTTAGGCGTCGAGAAATGTTGACCTCGCAATTTATTTTTGATGTTCGGGAATAAAAAGAAGTCATTGGGTGCCAGATCAGGGCTGTACGGCGGATGACCCACCAATTCGATGTTTTGAGTGCTCAAAAAGTCACCTGTTTGAGCCGATGTGTGAGAGCTCGCATTGTCGTGGTGGAGAATGATCCGCCTTCGGCGGTTGGTTTTCCTCATTTCTCCGAACACTTCTGGCAAACAAATGGTGGTGTACCATTCAGAATTGACCACACGACGTTCCACTAAAGGCACTGTTGCGACATGACCATTAACTCTTTCCCCGCGGGGAGCACAAACGCCTGTGATCTGACGACAATCTAAGTTTCAAATCACAAATACTTAAAAAAAATGACACAAAACCGGAATAAAAATTGAACTAAAATTTAAAATAATCTTTATTCTAGCGACATCTCTGAAAACCTTGTCAAATAATATATTAGTTTATGAGATATTGTTGAATAAACAGAGCGCCGAATTTTTTTGGTTTCTCAATATTTCCAGCATTAACGACCTGTCGCGCGGATCGAGTCCTGCGATGAGTCTCTCTTACGTAAATAAACATTACTAAGTCTCTCTTACGTAAATAAACATTACTAGTGCTATATGCATTTGATCGGGTGAGTGTCATGAAGCATTGATTTGATCGTAGCATTCCTTTGTTTATTTTACGTAATGTTAAGTCTATCTCCTTTATTTAATGAGTCTCCTTAAGAGTAATGACTATTATTTATTATCAGAAAATTACTTAAGTGTCATGTTTACTTGGTGTTGTAATCAAATATCAGTGGTTCTAAACAAAATATGTGTTTAAACTTAGAAATTAAAAAACGCTGAAATTGTGCCGCGCACAGGATTCGTGGAATTTGATTTTTAACGCGGTGAACAGGTTAATACCGAAGAAACAAGCCACCATTTGCTTCGAAGTGCTTCATGCGCGAACAGATTTGACGTATCTACACTGCTGTTGCCATATCTCAAAGCTTAAGTAGCAACCCTCGTACTACGAAAATATGTCGACAAAAAACCTTTACTTGGTTTACATTAATTTTACAATAATTTACTGTATACATTTATATCATAAGCCAATAAAACAATAAAAAATATAACTGGTCTGCACTGAATACCGTTACAGGGGGTGAATGCGGGGTACTTATTTGTCGAGCAATAAAAACATTCTGATAATAATTACCGAACTGCTCTGCGGCCGCCTTGGTATCCTTGCTCGTGACAGGGGCGTGTGTGGAGTGCTCCTCGCCCAGGCTGCTCGCGCCTCCCCCCCCGCCCCCAAGGGGGAATCTGAAAGAGAACTTGTTCCCTTTCTCGTTCGGAGTGTTGGGGGTCGAAGGAGCTTCTTTGTGCTCCAAATCTGACATAGATCTATAAATCAAAATTATTATTTTTTTAAAAGAACAGAAAACCAAAATGCACTTCTATACATACTCGTACCATCAAGCCATATCCCTAGAATGCCAGACTTCTTTCGCCTTTTCTACTTCCATATACATTCTCATACAGCTCCTACGGTTTCTTTGACATTTATTTCCTTCTTTCAAAATGTCATAACCCTTGATCCAACCCAACTTTCCTTGGTCTTCCTCTTATAACGTCTTCCACTCACATATGCACTATATATCTGTTTATTAGTATTTCTATTATTCATTCCACGTGCCAAATCTATATCAGATTACACTTCTTCATTTAGTTCAACACATCAGCCTTAAGTTCACACTCATCCCTAATCAGTTAATTCCGTATTCTGTCATAAATTTTCCTCCCATGTATTTTTCTAAGTGCACGCAATCCTACAGTATTTGTTCGGTTCTTTTCAGTCTTGTTTCACTCCCATACATCAAAGTTGACACCAAAATACTATTATAAACTATTCTTAGCAGATTATGACACTTTCTGGTTAGAGTATGTCTTAGAGACCCATTGGATTTGTTTCTGAATTTGTTTATATATATATATATATATATACAAGGCATATCCAGAAAGTAAGTGTACTGAATTTTTGTAGGTTACAATTTATTTTATTTAAACAAAAAAATTACATGGTTACCGTAGTACATATGTAAGCTATTTTTCGACATTGTCGCCATTCCTCTCAATGCAGGTGGTGAAGCGGGGTATCAACTTTTTGATGCCTTCCTCGAAGTAGTTTCCCGCCAACCCCTCCGTCCACTTCTCCACCTCTTTCTTTACCTCCTCGTCGGTTGAAAACCTTTTTCCACCCATGTGCAGCTTCAGGGAGGTAAAGAGATAGTAATCTGAAGGTGCTAGGTCAGGGGAATGCGCAGGATGGTTCAGGACATCCCATTTAAACGAGGCGAGCAGTTCCGTCTGGCATTGTCGTGCAACAGGCAGACTCCCGTTGTCAGCATGCCTCTTCTCTTGTTCTGAATCGCCCTCCGATATTTTTTTAGGATCTCACAGTTTCTTGCAGAGTTGATGGTCTCCCCTTGAGGCATATATTCAATTAAAATTATGCCTTGACAGTCCCAAAACACGGTTGCCATGATTTTCTTGGCTGAAATGGTGGTTTTGAACTTTTTGGCGGAGGGTGAAGAGGTGTGACACCACTGTTGAGACTGCCTTTTGGTTTCAGGCGTGTAGTGTGCAACCCAAGTTTTATCTCCAGTAACGATAGAGCGGAGAAATTCATCTCCATGGAGTTTGCAGTGCCTCAAAAACTCTTGCCAGGCCTCCACTATTTCGCACTTGGCGGGAGATGGGGTTGACTTTTTTCACGAAACGTGTTGTCGCGTCGACACTTCTCAACGTACTGACCTCGAACCGGTCTCGTTGCGGAGGGGAAGGGTCAGGCTACACGGAAGTGTAGCCAACATGTCGAAAATAAAATCCATCCGGTCGTGAGAGCCTCAGTACACTTACTTTCTGGATACGCCTCGTATATACGAGGCATATCCAGAAAGTAAGTGTACTGAATTTTTGTAGGTTACAATTTATTTTATTTAAACAAAAAAATTACGTCGTTACCGTAGTACATATGTAAGCTATTTTTCGACATAGTCGCCATTCCTCTCAATGCAGGTGGTGAAGCGGGATATCAACTTTTTGATGCCTTCCTCGAAGTAGTTTCCCGCCAACCCCTCCGCCAATTCTCCACCTCCTCCTTTACCTCCTCGTCGGTTGAAAACCTTTTTCCACCCATGTGCAACTTCAGGGAGGTAAAGAGATAGTAATCTGAAGGTGCTAGGTCAGGGGAATGCGCGGGATGGTTCAGGACATCCCATTTAAACGAGGCGAGCAGTTCCTTCGTGACGTTGGCCGTGTGTGGTCTGGCATTGTCGTGCAGCAGGCAGACTCCCTTTGTCAGCATGCCTCTCCTCTTGTTCTGAATCGCCCTCCGCAACCGCAGATTTTCCCTTCCAAACGAGATAACGGATGATGCCGCGTATTTCGCACTTGGCGGGAGATCGGATTGACATTTTTCACGAAACGTGTTGTCGCGTCGACACTTCTCAACGTACTGACCTCGAACCGGTCTCGTTGCAGAGGGGAAGGGTCAGGCTACACGGAAGTGTAGCCAACATGTCGAAAATAAAATCCGTCCGGTCGTGAGAGCCTCAGTACACTTACTTTCTGGATACACATAGTATATCATTTATACATCGTCCCCTTTTACACCGGTTCAAAAATTGTTAGCTAGGTATTTAAAATTCGTTCAGTTATCACGGACCCACCGAGATTTAAATTTCGAATTACTTTCGGAGAGAATCCAAGTATTCCTCTCTCGCTCTCTTGTATTAAAAATTCAATTCTCGTATTCTTTCTTTGGCGACAGCCGTCGTTTGGGTTTTGGCCTATTTATACTATGATTTCTTGTCAATACATCAAAATTAAAAAGTAAAAAATCTTTTTCATTGAATAATTACATTAGTTAACCCTTCCCTTACGGTGATAAAAATAATACGCGTGCTCCGGTGTTGGGTAGTGAGTACGCAATCAAAAAGTAGCGATTTTAAATCGGAAAAATAAGAACATTCATAGATAATCCCCTTAATTAATTATAATTGAAGTTAAAAATTATAATAATTGAGATTTATTTGCTGAAAACATTAAAAAACCATCTGGCAACGCTCACGGAACGGGCGTAGATCTAGTCTCGTTGCCAGCTCAACAGCTACTGCGGCGCGGCAGGGTTGGTGGCTAACTCGGGCGTGGCTTACACTTGCGAGGTTGAGACAATTGAGCTCCTCGCTATTCAGTGACGTATGCAAAAGTGAGATACGAATATAGTGTCGCGCTTCCCGCATACTTTTCACCTATCGTCAAGACCCAAGATCGAGGCACTCACAGCGTTTAAATGCGAATTTGTTTCCGATATTCACGAAATACTTACGATGTAGTCGATAAATTCTGATTATTATTAATATTATTTTTTAAATCAATGCATAAATATATTATGGAGGAATACCTAAAATCTTAACCTTGTATTTATTATATTTATAGAGATATTGATGGTTATTAGAAGCAACGTGTAGAAGATACCCAACACAGGGAAGGAAAGGTTAACAAGGTTTTTGTTACAAGGGTGAAAACGGAAATTTTAGGTCAATTTTTGTGTGCTGATAACGAATATGAACTTGAAAATGTTCCATCAAGTACATTTTAAGAGAAAAACTTGAAATTAGTTTTTGGCTGAAACTGAAACTTTTGAAAGACGAAAAATAAAAAAAAAAATTAAGTGTTGAAGAACTAGAAGCTTGGAAAGTCTTTGGAAGAGTTGTTAGTGGTTTCCTAGGTAATAATAAAGCTGACAATTACGAACAGCTTGTACAAGAAACTCTTGCAGTTACCAGAAGCTAGGATGCTAAACGTCACTGAAAATACACTTCCTGCATTCCCATCTAGAGTTTTTCCCAGAGAACTTAGGAGCTCTAAGTGATAAACAAGGGGAAAGATTCCATCAGGATATTCACAGAATGGAACAACGATATCAAGGAAGGTGGGAGTCTAATATGACGGGGGACTACTGTTGGTTTTTTTTTTTAGAGAAGGCGACACAAAGTGCAAGAGGAAATAATAAATGTAAGTATTTCATATTTTAACAAAAAAATGTTGCTAGTAATCTGTTTATGTCTGTTTACTGTAATGTAGGGGCTTCTAAGTTATCTAATTTGAGTTTTCATTCAATTTAATATACAATCTCAAAAAAAATAGTTGATTCGATCAAATTTATAAAAAAAGGCTATTTTTCAACAAAAAATTGGTATACGAGTATAAGGTCAATTTTTCTTATAGTAATTATTTTTTATTCTCCTTTTTTTTATTTTCCTATGTAACAACACTGTATTCTGTGTCTAGATTTAGTATTTCAGGAATTTATTTATTTTCATTATTGTAATTGTTGATATGCGGGTACATTTTGCATTCACCATATTGACAATACTCTGTCTCACAGTGCTCTGAATATATATTGTACAGTATTGTTACAAAACATCTTGTGGTGTCCAAGTTTGTCTTGCTCTATATAAAAGGGCTTACCATGTATCACTTGTGTCCCGCATTAAATAAACTTAACAGTAATTACGACATTTCAAATGCGCAAAAACGTACTTATTTTATTAAAACACTCCCCCTTCTGTTACACAAAAATGTGAAGTGTTACAAACTTTCCGCTGCGATTTTCGTAATCAGCAGGGTCGATTTAGTAAGAATCAGCTAATTTAATCTCCCTTACAGACAAAAATTTAAAATTTGTTAACTAGTGTTATTATTGATTAGATTATACTCACTTGGCAGTCAATTCATTGGCCAAAGCAATAGCAGACTCCAAGACTCTGTGGTCATGAGCAGATATCTGTTTCACAGTTTGTTTCTTCTTTGATAAAGTTGAATTATTCAGTCTGCAAAAAAAAAAAAAAAAACACACCTCATTAACTATGTTTGCAAAGATTACTATATTATACTATAGAACATCAAAAGGTTTTTCGGATTTTATAGTGTTTTTGTGACTCAAAGTACTGACGTTTTGAGAATATTGAAGCTGAAATCTTCAGTGTTTGTTTGTTTTTAACTCTGAAGATGAAAAGCATGGACACTTAGTCGGCACAAAAACACGGTATAAACTTCAAAAAAATATTTTGCCATAGATAATTAAAATCACTAAAAACCCGGAATCACTTTATGTTTGAGGAGATGCTCGATAATGCGAAGGGTACAAGATCGCAAAAACTATCATCAACAAGTGATCTATACTTGAGAAAATGTAGCATGGTTCCTGTGACAGTTCACAAATATGCCCGAATACAACCTTGTAACGATGTTCAGTAATTTTAATTATTTTATAAACATTAATATAAGCCTCGATTCTAATAAAAAGCTAGTTATTTAGGTAAATATATATTACATAAAACTAACAATAATGACAAATTAATACATCTTGTTACAAATTAGCAAAAATGTGGCAGTTTGTTAAAATCAAATAATATTTGGTGACGTTTGTCAAAAGTCACTACGTTAGTCTGCATTGGCTAGGGATGGGGTATATGATAATTGGATTTTACATTTTTTTATACCTAAAATTAAATGTTCATAATTAGTATTAATTCATAGTGGATCTTGGCCTATTTAAAGATAGATACAAACCATACGATACATTAGAAAGTCAGTATAATGAAAATTAGGAATTAAAACGTCAGTTTAGAGAAAAACTATTTTTCGATTTATAAAAAAACGATTTTACCCCATCCCTTTGAGACATGACATTTCAAATGTCACAGGGACCATCCTACATTTTCTCAAGTATAGTGGGGTTTTTGTCAAACCTTTAGGATGACTCAGGATTGCTCTAGTTTAATAGTTTGTCAATAAAATAGCCCACTTTGTTCCGAATGTTTAACAATACCAGATACTCCAATATTCTCAGAACAGAAGAATAATTTGTATCCCAATTATGAGATAACATGTATACTAAAGGTCTCTTCTTCTTTCTCTTCTTTTAGGCCTGTTGGCCTGTTATGGTCCTGCATCATTGTTTCCCTCTTGTGACATCGACTGCCAGCTGTCTTTCCATCTTTTGGGAGGTCGTCCTGGAGGTCTGCTAGCTCGAGGGATACTGTCCCTGGCCATTCTTACAGCTCTCGGTTCCGCCATTCTGGATACGTGTTCGTTCCAGAACCTTCTTCTCTGTCGTCCCCGTCGGACAATATCTTCAACTTCGCACATCCTTCGGATTTCTGTGTTTCGTACTCTATCACGAAGGATTTTGCCAGCGATACTCCTGAGTACCTTCATTTCGCTGGTTCGAAGGAGATTTTTGGTTCTGACGGTGTCGGCTCTGGACTCTATGCTGTATGTCATTATGGGGCGGACACAGGTCTTGTATATCCTCACCTTGCTTTGGATGTTCATATACTTGTTTTTCCAGATAGTGTTCTTTAAACATCCGGAACATCTTCAATTGGTGTGTCGTCGATCACCACAATGCATCCAACTTGCTTTCTGGCTAGAGTTATGCATTTAGTCTTGCTGATGGAGATAGACATGTTGTAACATATTTTTTGGAAGCAGTGTGGAATCGATGTAGCATTTGTCGCAGGTCTTCCTCTGATTCGGCTATGATGGTGGCATCGTCAGCATAGCATATGATGTTTAGCATATTGTCACCCATCTAGTATTCCAGGTTAAGATTATACTAAAGGTGCATGACAAAATGAGGGATCCAAGGTATTTGATGCTGGTGATACCAAGGTTGACTATGTTTATAGGCATGTCTTATTACATTTAGAACACTGTCTTTCAGTAATTGCAGCTTGTCTGCGTCTTCTTTTTCTACTGTCTCTGGTAACTGGTAGTAATTTATGCCATTTGACTCCATATGTTGTGGTTTGCTCGCAATTGTGTTGAGCAAACTACAACATACGGAGCCAAATGAAGTGTATTTTATGACATTCATGGTACTTTCAACCAGTCCACCAATGAGGGTCAGGCACGAAAACAAAATATCCAAACCGTGCAGGCAAGCACACACTAGAACGGGGATTGTACAGCAGTTGACTCTATTGCACACAATACCGTTTAATATTTTACAATACATCATTTGAGATGGAACTAAACTTGGTCATAAATATTGGATGCCTTCAAGGTATTATAAATATTGATGCCTTCAAGGTATCATGTTTTTGTCATGTTTGGCTTCATAAGAAGTACACCCTTTGCAACTTCCCAAGAAATTCCCAATAAGAGATTTTATTGGGAATTTCTTTTGTCCAGTGTTCAGATCAGTCCCTATATGACACTACGGGAAGAAAATATAAAAGAACATCAATTAAGTTACCTTGAGCTTAGTTCTGTGAGTTCATTACGATGATTAGTGCCTTCAGGGTCCTGATTCGGTGAAGAAGGGGTAGATTTGCTGTGTCTTCGGAACATTGACTCCATTTCTTCTAGAAGGGACTGTCCAAAATCTGAGGCTTTCTGTAAAGTTTATTGAAATTTATTTATTTATTTATATCTATCGCATCACTTTGTGTACAATGATCACTCCAAAGGGCACTGTGACTGAACAAAAATTACAATTTGCAAGAATGAAAATTTCCCCACAGTGTTATCAATAATGGTAAACAACAATTAAAGATAAAATTAAATGTCAATAAAACATTTAAAATTGTTATCTTATTAAGTATAGACATAATATACAGATAAGGCTTCCCGATTGCAAATAATACATAGATTATTTTTATAAATTTTATGCTAACTTAGAAGGAAGAATGAAAAGGGACCTTTTATACTTTTGAGACGTGATCCAAGGGTAAATTTTGAAGTAACGGAATCAAAGTGACATTAATCCTTCCCTTACGGTGATAAAAATAATACGCGTGCTCCGGTGTTGGGTAGTGAGTACGCGATCAAAAATTAGCGATTTTAAATCGGAAAAATAAGATCATTCATAGATAATCCCCTTAATTAATTATAATTGAAGTTAAAAATTATAATAATTGAGATTTATTTGCTAAAAACATTAAAAAACCATCTGAAAACATTAAAAAACGCTCACGGAACGGGCGTACGTCTAACCTATTTGCAAGCCTAGAGGCTACTAGTGGCGCGGAACGTCAGTCGCATACCCCGGCGCTTACGCCTTTGCTTGCGACGTTGAGACAATTCAGCTCCTCGCAATTCAGTCTAGTATGCAAGAGTGAGATGCGAATATAGTGTCGCGCTTCCCGCATACTATTCACCTATCGTCAAGACGAGGCACTCGCAGCGTTTAAATGTTAATTTGTTTTCGATCTTTACAAAACACCTCGATGTAGTCGATAAATTCTGATTATTATTAATATTATTTTTTAAATCAATGCGTAAATATATTATGGAGATATACCTAAAATCTTAACCTTGTATTTATTATATTTATAGAGATATTGATGGTTATTAGAAGCAACGTGTAGAAGATACCCAACACAGGGAAGGAAAGGTTAATAAAATCTTTAAGATTTATAACCTTTGAAGTAGAGACGAAACTCGTTGTTCGTCATCGTACACGTATGAAAAACTACCGTACACTTCCAGTATGTGTTAATATCGGTACTAGATGAATTTTTTTCTTTATTTCACGAGTAATATTGGGAACCCAAAAAACTATTATCTAAAACAGAAAGCATCTTACCAACTGTGCTACGGAAGTATATAATGAGAGCCACAAGATACATTATAGCACAACTGATCATCTAAGGAAAAATAAAAAGCAAAGGAGACAGAGGAAGATGCTGTATCTCTTCGATGACATTTTGGCATAATTACGGTTCTAACTCACCAATAACGCGAATAATTTCGTCCTTCAGCTCAGTAATTGATCGGGAGTCATTCTTATAAACCTGGATTTTCACGTAACCCCAGAGAAAATAATCTAACGGTGTCAGATCACATGATCTTGGTGGCTAATTAACATCACCATTTCCGGAGATTATAATAGATACAATAATTCTCAATTTGAACGCGTTGTTATATTGTATACGACTCCATTTTTATAAATGCCATACATTACACTTCTCAAATGTCACAAGACCCAGGCTAATTCGCGACGCCATCTATGTTTTATCCAAGAATTTTAAAAACTGCTAAATTTGAACGACCCTTTATAAGGATTGCTAAAAACTGTAAAGGTTCGCAAGTTGCAGTGTCTTGGTCACATAATGAGAGCCACAAGATACATTATAGCACAGCTGATCATCTAAGGAAAAATAAAAAGCAAAGGAGACAGAGGAAGATGCTGTATCTCTTCGTTCAAGAACTTACGGGAATAGTTGAGGTGCAGTTCTACTGCAGTGAATAGAATAAGGATTGCCGTGATGATGGCAAATCTCTGATTAAAGACGGCTCCTTGACCAGAAGTGAATATATTTGATTTTGATCTGAGGAAAAATATTATTACGGATATAGAAAACGGTTTAAAAATTAGTAGGAAAGACAGAATATCTGTAACTGCCATTTGAAGACCCAAATGCCACAACTCCTTCAATGCAACTGGATGGGGAAGTATCAACCGGCTGTAACTCATTTAAGTATCTGGGCTCACTCATTCACAAAGACGGAGGGTGCGCAGCGGACGTTGACCATAGAATAGGTGTGGGATGGATGAAATTCAGATAGGTAACAGAAGTCTTGTGTGACCCAAAAATGCCTATATAACTGAAAGGAAAGGTATACCAGACTATCGTTAGACCCGCAATTATGTATGGCTCAGAATGCTGGACTATGTACAGCTCCTACTCTAGGCAACTTGAAACGGCAGAAATGCGAATACTCAAGTGGTCGGCAGGAGTATCACTGAAAGATAAAATTAAGAGCTCACGCATTCGTGGTAGCCTGGGAGTCACCGACATAAATATTAAGCGGGAAGAGCGACAGCTGAGATGGTACGGGCACATAAGACGGAGACCACCATACCATACCGTAAATCAGGCAATGTCTGTGGATCTTCCTCGACAGCCATCCAGAGGAAGACCAAAGAACTCCTGGATGATTCGATGCTCCAAAATCCTGCAGAGAAACGGCCTAGATGAAGGCGACACCCAGAACCAAAGAATATACAGCCTGAGAACGAGAAGAGCCGACCCCAACAGCCTACAGTGCCAGGAAGAAGAAGAAAAAGAATCTCTTCCAACCAACAAGAAAGAAGTTAGAGGAAGTGGAAATCAAAGTAGAATCTTACCTTATCCAGAGCATCATTGAATGTGATAGCGCCACTAATGTGTACTGGGATTTCTATTCCCACTGGAAACACGTGGCATAATTAACAATCGAAAGTCTGGACATGGAAATGAATACATTTATAAATATATATCACTAACCTGATCATCATCATCTGATATTTCTTGGTATTCGTGTGGTGCCTCTGCATCTCTTCCCGCTTCAAAATCATTTGCGGAGCAGGCATCGTTGTGTAAACTTTTTGAGTTTGCCCCACTTCCAGATGCTGACATTGCGTTTTTACTGTGTCCTGGCCACTTGACCTGTAACAAGGTGATGCATAGATTAAAGAGATGCTCCTTATACCATATCAACCGTATTCCTGAAGTTGTTCACAATATTCTATTATAGGATTGTTAAGTATCTTTAATGCGCACAAATTCAAATACATGACTTGCTTTTATACATTATTCTTGGACTCTACAATATGTGTGTAACAATACTCTACAAAAGGTATTTTGAGCATTGTCACACATCGCAGAACAAAATATTGTCAATATGGTAAATACAAATGTACCCACAAATCAACAGGGTGTCCCAGAAAAATGTATAAGAATATTGAATGATTATAAATTTAGTATTTATTAAGGTACAGTAGAGCGCACAGTATACGGGACTCAATAATCCGTGGTTCTCTGTAGAACAAATTATTTTTAGAGAGCAAACTCCTCAAGGTCGTTCTAACTAAGGATTTGAACCTATAAGGCTAAGGCCACACCAAAGTGCTTCGCTAGGTGCCACATGACTAATAGACTAGGTGACTTCATGGTTGGCCACACCAAAGTGCTTCGCACAAATTCATTTGACATTTGGGAGCGGTTGAGTCAACAAACGATGCCACTCTCAAATCTAACCAAATTCATTACAACTTACCATCTTTATTTACTTCCTGTGCACTTCATTCCAGTGATTTTATTACAGGTACATTTTTGTATAATTTTCTCGATGGGTTCCACAAAGGCACCCTTTTATACACTACACAGCTGTTATTAAAACTTCCCCAATCTTGTAAAATCACTTGGTGACACGATAAAATTAACCAACACGTCTGTTCACTAGGAGACTCACTAGGTGACTAATCGTCATGTAGCGTGGCGCGAAGCATGCAGTGTGGGCATTGCGATAATATGCGGTGCGTTGGTTCACTAGGATATGTTGCCTAGCTCGCAGCGTAGCTCTAAGCACCAAGCGAGGCTCCTAACTGTGTGGCCGAGGCCTAAGAGAAGACAAACTACAAAGAAACCTTTGTAGATCTTCTGATATGTGACAGTAACACATTTCGCTTTAGATTTCGAGTAGTGTATTGCGTAGTGTTCAAATATAATAAATTTTAAGACCTCTCAAAAAGGATTGTATTTAAGTGCTTCCTGAAGCTGCACACACCACCTATATCTCTAATACTAAGAGGCAGACCATTCCAAGCCATATGACCAACAACGGTACCATAATACATCGCCCTATTGGATTGATTATAAAGTAGAAATTGACCTAAAAGTTCTAACATCGCGCTTTTACTCTATTGGGGTAGTTAGAGGACAGACCACCAAATTTTTCCACAACATACCTCTTCTTTCACACACATTAATCTTTTCATACAGTTCCTTCTATTCCACTTACAGTCAAATCTCGGGTCACGAACACCTCTAGTCACGAAAAAATCGGCTTACGAACACAATTTCCCAACAAATTTTGACTCGACCTGCGTACAATGCCTCGGCTCACGAATTAGTTGTAACGGCGCATTACACATTAGTTCTCAGGTGCGCGCGTTGTGAACATTGTTTGTCGTTTCGTTCGTTGTTCTTGATACAATTTTGATACAATTTTTTTTTGCTTTTTATATATACAGGGTGTCCCAAAGGGCAACGTCAAGCCGGTATCGAGGAAGAGGCCAGCTTATGAGGGTTCAGAATTAAAAAAAAATTTTTGAAAAAGCCTTATACTTTTCGAGTTATAGGAATTTCTTTGAAAATTGTAAAAGTAGCTACCCTGAGCCGAATGTTTGTATATTGTGACTAAAAATTGACATATTTTATCATTTTAATGGTTGTATCGCAATCCTAGATAGACCTGCTATTAGTCGGAGTCAGATATAAAACAAAAAAAAATTTGCACGTTTGAAAAAAAAATTGTTTTTGTCCGATCATAAAAAATAATATTTTTTATCAGCCAACTTTAACTCATCATATTGTAAAAATAATGTACTACGCTAACCTGGCAAGTTACATCAAAAGTTGGCCTGTTTAGTCAGAATTTCAAAATGGTACAATACATATCTACTTCTCCTTTAAAAATAATTTTAAAATATTAATTTCTGAAATTAAAGATCGAATTAAAAAATTTTGTGCGAGACAAACGATACGGCGGATGCACTAGTTAGAGTAATACAGCTAGTGTCGCCATTTTTGATATGTAATATCTAGTTGCTGTCAAAAATGGGGTCTTACTCTAACTCGTTCATCCGCCGTATCGTTTGTCTCGCTCAAAATTTTTGAATTCGATCTTTAATTTCAGAAATTAATGTTTTAAAATTATTTTTAAAGGAGTAGTAGATATGTATTGTACTATTTTGAAATCCTGACTAAACAGGCCAACTTTTGATGTAACTTGCCAGGTTAGCGTAGTACATTTTTTTTACAGTATGATGAGTTAAAGTTGGCTGATAAAAAACATTATTTTTTATGACCGGACAAAAACAATTTTTTTTTCAAACGTGCAAATTTTTTTTTGTTTTATATCTGACTCCGACTAATAGCAGGTCTATCTAGGATTGCGATACAACCATTAAAAACATAAAATATGTCAATTTTTAGTCACAATATACAAACGTTCGGCTCAGGGTAGCTACTTTTACAATTTTCAAAGAAATGCCTATAACTCGAAAAGTATAAGGCTTTTTCAAAAAAAAAATTTTTATTCTGAACCCTCATAAGCTGGCCTCTTCCTCGATACCGGCTTGACGTTGCCCTTTGGGACACCCTGTATAATATACAGTACATATAAAATATATTTTGCATTAAATTAACTCTCATTATGGCTCCCAAGAAAATGAATTTCGGTTTGCGATCATTTCGGCTCGCGAATGGAATCAAAGAACAAATTAAGTTCGTAACCGGAGATACCACTGTACATTTATTTCTTTCAACATTTCATTCACTTGATCCGACAATACTTCTTTTGTCTTCTACCATGACTCCCACACAGATTCGCATCTTTCGTTGTCCATCCATTGACTCATTCCACGTATCCCAACCACCTAACGTACTTCTTTATTGCTGACACCCCTCGTATTATGCAGAAAAGTTGTGATAGTATGGAACTTACCTTTGCCAAGTGACTCTGAAGGGACAAGGAATCAAAATTCAGATTAAAATGGTGACCTTTATACTGCACAGAAGGACCTGAAAAATAAATTAAATTATTAACATTGCGAATATCAAAAATACATTGTGTATCATATTAACTGTTGAATAATTTCGTTTAACCCTTCCTTCCCTGTGATGTGTAACTAGTACACATTGGTTCTAAAAACTTTATTATCTCTATAAATATAATAAATACTGGCTTCAGATTTAAGGTATTCCTCCGTAATACATTTACGCGTTGAATGAAAAAATAATATTAATAATAATTAGCACTTATCGGCCGCATCAGAGATATTTTGTGAAAATCGGGAATAAATTCACCAATACAATCAATGTGTGCTAGTGTGTGACGTAGTACTATGCCTATCCAGAAAGTAAGTGTACTGAGGCTCTCACGACCGGATGGATTTTATTTTCGACATGTTGGCTATACTTCCGTGTAGCCTGACCCTTCCCCTCCGCAACGAGACCGGTTCGAGGTCAGTACGTTGAGAAGTGTCGACGCGACAACACGTTTCGTGAAAAATGTCAATCCAATCTCCCGCCAAGTGCGAAATACGCGGCGTCATCCGTTATCTCGTTTGGAAGGGAAAACCTCCGGTTGAGGTTTATAATGAGGTGAAAACTGCATATGGTGATAAAGCTATGAATCGTACGAGTGTGTACAAGTGGTGTCGCGAGTTTAAAAACGGTCACGTAACACCTCTTCACCCTCCGCCGAAAAGTTCAAAACCACAATTTCAGCCGAGAAAATCATGGCATCCGTGTTTTGGGACTATCAAGGCATAATTTTAATTGAATATATGCCTCAAGGGGAGACCATCGACTGCAAGATACTGTGAGACCCTAAAAAAATTGCGGAGGGCGATTCAGAACAAGAGGAGAGGCATGCTGACAAAGGGAGTCTGCCTGCTGCACGACAATGCCAGACCGCACACGGCCAACGCCACGAAGGAACTGCTCGCCTCGTTTAAATGGGATGTCCTGAACCATCCCGCGCATTCCCCTGACCTAGCACCTTCAGATTACTATCTCTTTACCTCTCTGAAGCTGCACATGGATGGAAAAAGGTTTTCAACTGACGAGGAGGTCAAGGAGGTGGAGAAGTGGACTGAGGGGTCGGCGGGAAACTACTTCGAGGAAGGCATCAAAAAGTTGATACCCCGCTTCACCACCTGCATTGAGAGGAATGGCGACTATGTCGAAAAATAGCTTACATATGTACTACGGTAAACACGTAATTTTTTTGTTTAAATAAAAAATGTTGTAACCTACAAAAATTCAGTACACTTAGTTTCTGGATATGCCTCGTAAATACTGGCTTCAGATTTTAGGTACCATATTCCTCCGTAATACATTTACGCATTGAATGAAAAAATAATATTAATAATAATTAGCACTTATCGGCCGCATCAGAGATATTTTGTGAAAATCGGGAATAAATTCACCGATACAATCAAATGTGTGCAAGTGTGTGACGTAGTATATTCATTCTAAAAAACTGGTATGGGTGAGGAAGCGACGCTATTCACGTCTCACTCTCACTCTACTTCGGTATATGGGAACGCAAGAAATAGAATCTCAGTTCGCTCGCTTCTCTCTTTTTAGTAGCCAGCCGGCTTTCGTTCGAGGTGGTCGATCCGTTCGTTTTGTGAACGTCATCCAAAGTTTTTTTTCATGTTTTCAGCAATTAAATTTTAATTATTATCACTTTTGACTTCATATTTAATTAATTTAAGCGATTAGCTATGAATATTCTTATTTTTCCGATTTTAAATTGCTCGTTTTTACATATGTATTGAATACACATCACCGGAACGGGCGGATTTTTTTAGCACAGTAAGGGCACGGTTAATATCATGATGATGCTAAAAAATTTGATCAAATTTAAAATTCTTGAAAAATAGTAAAAGCCTTTAAGCCTTATATACCACGTCTGTCAATATGAAACCGGATTTTTTTTATAGAAAATACACATTTATTGTATGAAAATTTAAAAAAATATTTCATTCAAAGTATTGCCCATCGCTAGCTAAACATTTTTCCCATCTCTTTGGCAATTTGTGGATGCCACTCCAAAAAAACTGTCCCTCTTTTGAGGCAAACCAATCATCGAGCCATTTTCGTAAGAAATGAAGCACTGCTCAGCAAGTGCGTGTCCCATCGAAGCAAATAAGTAGTAATCAGATGGAGCCAAGTCCGGTGAGTAAGCCGCATGCGAAAGTATTTGCCAACTAAACGCCTCAATCGTTTCCTTGACCGGTTTTGCTATGTGCGATGGTGCATTATCATCTAGCAAAATCACTTGTTGTGTTGTCTCTTTTAATATTCTGGTCGTTTTTCACGAAATGCTCGATTGAAATCCATCATTTGTTGTCGGTAGCGTTCAATATTTACGGTTTCGCCAGGTTTTAGCAGCTCATAATAGATAACACCATTCTGATCCCACCAAACACAGAGCATTGTCTTCCGTCCATAGCGATTTGGCTTTGCAGTCGATGACGCCGGTTTGCTCGGAGTTACCCATGATCTTTTGCACATAGGATTCTTGAAATTTATCCATTTTTCATCGCCAATCACAATTCGATGGAGAAATGATTTACTTTTGTACCTTGCGAGCAGCATTTCGCGAGTGATTTTTCGGTTTTCCCGCTGTCTTTCATTCAGTTCATGAGGAACCCATTTTCCCACCTTCTGGATCTTTCCCGTGGCTTTCAAACGTACGGAGACGGCTTCTCGTGTCACATTTAATTGATCTGCGAGTTGTTGTCGCGTTTGAGTGTCATCCTCATCCAACAATGCTTGCTTTTCGGCGTCTTCCACATTCTTCGTTTCTCACGTCAAAATCGCCACTTTTGAATTTTTTAAACCACTCAATGCACTGTGATTTACCAAGAGCATGCTCACCGTAAGCTTCGACAAGCATTCAATGCAATTCTGTAACAGTTTTCTTCAAATGGTAACTGAAAATCAATACTGTCCGCGAATCGTAGTTTTCAGGCACATAAACAAACATGTTCAATGCTATGAAAACATATGTAGTTGTATTAAACTTGTATTGTTGTGAGTTAAAAGCCTTTGTCAAATGTAAACACAAGAAAAAGGCACCAATGATGCGGCTTGGCAGTCACTACCTCTTGATAACTAGAGAAACGAAACTAGATAGTTGTTTATATTGAGACGAAAATATATGTTATTTGGGGGTTTTTAATATCGCTTATCAATAATAAGTAAGTAATAATATGAAATCAGACAAAAAAAAATTGACGAAACTAGATAGTTATATTGAGACGAAAATGCTCAAAAAATATTCACCTCACAAAACACTTTGTTTTAGTTATTTGGGGGTTTTTAATATCGCTTATCAATAATAAGTAAGTAATAATATGAAATCAGACAAAAAAAAATTGACGAAACTAGATAGTTTCTTATATATTGAGACGAAAATGCGCCAAAAATATTCACCTCACAAAACACTTATTTTAGTTATTTGGGGGTTTTTAATATCGCTTATCAATAATAAGTAAGTTATAATATGAAATCAGACAAAAAAAAATTTACGAAACTAGATAGTTTCTTATATATTGAGACGAAAATGAGCCAAAAATATTCACCTCACAAAACATTTATTTTAGTTATTTGGGGGTTTTTAATAAATTGATAACTAGAGTCATCTATGAGCAAATTCCGATTTCATATTTACAGACCTGATTTATCATTAAGGCTCGCAACTCTGCCTCCGGCTCCAACTCCAATTTTAGTAGATATTAGGTGTCATATATCCCTTAAGATTCTTAATATTGGGTGTTAACATAAGTTGTGTCCGTTTTATTCCAATTAAAAATGAACACCAAAAGTAAAACAATATGGTAAAAGTTATACATCATTCGAAAGAAAATTTTCTGCTCTACAAGATATTGTGTTTGCTTTTACGTTACATATATTATTTTATTTGATTACAAGCTTTCAAAATGGAATGTCAAGTAGACGAAAGTGAGCATTTTCGACACCTCCTTCTGTTCACGTTCAATCGAGGGAATAAAGCTGCCAAAGCTGCTCGCAATATTTGCGATTTGTACGGTGAAGATGCTACGAATGAAAGGACAGCTTGCCAATGGTTTTTTTGTTTCAAAGACGGTAATTTCGACCTGAAAGACATGAAGCGTTCCGGACCACCAGTGGACTTCGATGAGGACCGCTTAAACCATATTATTCATGAAGATCCCCTTCAAACATTTTTCAATATCTTGTTTTTTTTTATCACCATTTTCAAACCATTTTTCATCACCAGTAATGATGCGATAAAGGAACCTTTGCTTGTGCCCATGCGTGGCTCGATGACGCGCGAGCAAACCAGCAGAAATTGTCGAATGTTGATTTTTGATGTTTTCACTCAAAACATGTGGAACCCATGTGCTGAACTTCTGGACTTTTCCCATTGATTTAAGATGGCGGAATACAGTCATGTGACTACAATTCATCTGCTCGGCCAATTCTACGGTGGTTTGAAGGGGATCTTCATGAATAATAAGGTTTAAGCAGTCAGGAGGTGTCGAAAATGCTCACTTTCGTCTACTTGACATTCCATTTTGAAGGCTTGTAATCAAATAAAATAATATATGTAACGTAAAAGCAAACACAATATCTTGTAGAGCAGAAAATTTTCTTTGGAATGATGTTACAAATACCTTTACCATTATGTTTTACTTTTGGTGCTCATTTTTTTATTTGAAAAAAAAGACACACACCTTATGTTAACACCCAATATATTACTAACCATATGTTATACTTAAGTATGTAGCGTAACTGCTTAAATATAGTTTTTTTTTTAACTAATGTCTACGAGGATTCCTCATCTGAGAAAATACTACCTAAATAGTAGAACTCTTCAACTTGCTCTAAATCTGTACTTTAATGTGTTAATAATTCCATTATCGTAATACTTCCATTATCTAAGAAAACACTACCTAAATAGCAGAACTCTTCAACTCGCTCTAAATATGTACTTTAATGTGTTAATAATTCCATTATCGTAATACTTCCATTATCTAAGAAAACATTACCTAAATAGCAGAACTCTTCAACTCGCTCTAAATATGTACTTTAATGTGTTAATAATTCCATTATCGTAATACTTCCATTATCTAAGAAAACACTACCTAAATAGCAGAACTCTTCAACTCGCTCTAAATATGTACTTTAATGTGTTAATAATTCCATTATCGTAATACTTCCATTATCTGAGAAAACACTACCTAAATAGCAGAACTCTTCAACTCGCTCTAAATATGTACTTTAATGTGTTAATAATTCCATTATCGTAATACTTCCATTATCTGAGAAAACACTACCTAAATAGCAGAACTCTTCAACTCGCTCTAAATATGTACTTTAATGTGTTAATAATTCCATTATCGTAATACTTCCATTATCTGAGAAAACACTACCTAAATAGCAGAACTCTTCAACTCGCTCTAAATATGTACTTTAATGTGTTAATAATTCCATTATCGTAATACTTCCATTATCTGAGAAAACACTACCTAAATAGCAGAACTCTTCAACTCGCTCTAAATATGTACTTTAACACGTTCACTGCGGCCGATAAATCGCGAACAATCGTCGGGTGCTGAAAAATAGCAATTTTTCAAATCTCTAAAACTATATTACAAATATGAAATAATAAGATATTTTTTTTGGAGATGCTAGTATATACTGTCTCCTTTGTGTCAAGCATTCGCGCGCGGCGGATGCTGACTCACACTACGCAATAAGCAAGTGTAAACACGAGTCATTGAGAGCACTAAAGCTGAGTTTACACTGCAAATCATGCATAGAAATATCTAATTAATTTTTTTTGAAAATATTATTTTTTACCTGTAGTATTCCTTTGGGTTTTTTACAGCTTGTACGTTTTGTTCATTGTTGAAAATGTTACAGATACTTGACAAAAAATTAAAAAAAAAACTGTCTCATAAAACACTAAAAATTCTAAGTATCCGTCCGTTTCGCACTCAATAACACTATTAATTATATTCATGAAATAACCTAAAACATGGATCCAGGCACAGACCAACTTTTCCGGGACAATCCATACAGCCATAAATTGTGTCTTTGCGTGTGCGGTCGATTTTCCAGCAATATGTGCACCTCTTTCTTTTCGTTTTACCTCTATTGTCTTTTTCAAATAATGATGGAAGGTGTATTTTTTTTAATGATACGTGGAATGGAGATGGAGGGGGCCCAACTAATTCTTCTATTACTGACATTCTAAAATCATAAAGAGTTCCCTTTTTGTCGCTATTTGCATTATACAAATAGTACGCATTTAGAAGAATCGACTGGAATATATGAATGCCGATTTTTTTATACCAGCGAAGCGTCTTTCTCTCGCATGGATAATAAGACAACATCTGATCATGAAAGTCGACGCCGCTCATGTATTTATTATATGCTACTATCATATTTGGTTTCACTTGCAACTTTCCATGGCGGTTTGTTGTTTCTGTCAACTGGCCATCGAATTCCGATGAAATCGCCAATACTTCCCGACGATCTTTCCACTTAGTGACGCATACTCCGCGATCGGTGTATTGGCTAATGGATTCTCCAGTTTTTAGCATTTTATTTTTCACCTCAAACGGATTAACTTTCCTATTAGTTCTAAGAGTTCCGGTGACGTATGTTGCCTTATCTAGTAATTCCTGTGTGAGAGGAACACTATTATAATAATTATCCATGTATACTGAATGACCTTTTCCAGTCTTTCCTTCCATTAACAATTTGACAACCCTCTTGGTGTGGTCTTTCCCACCTAATTCTTTGTCAGCAGCGCCACCATATATTATTAATTTTAATGCTAAGCCATTTGATTCTCCCAGCATATATATTTTTACACCATATTTTCCCTTTTTCCCTTTTATATACTGGCGAAATTTAAGTTTTCCTCTCCACAACACTAAAGACTCGTCGATGGATAAATTTTTTTGAGGTTCGTATATTGCGTTCATCCTGTCATTGAAAAAAATTATAAGTGACTGAATTTTATCCAAACTAGTTGTTTCTTCCGTAGTTTTGTTAAAATGTAGTGTCCGAAGAATCAACAAAAATCTGTCCCGGGACATGTATTGCGAGAAAGCTTTTAAATCAAAGAGATGGTGTTTCTTCCAATAATCGTTGAGTCTATTCAGTTTAATGGTTCCCATGTGAAATAAAAGTCCTAGCCATATTTTAAATTCAGCCACTGTAATATTTTTCCAGGAACGTATTCTACTTCTTGCTCTTTCAGAATGAGCTAAAATTTCTGCCGCATATTCATTCGACTCGTTAATAATGAGGTTGTAAAAAACATCATTAGCAATGATATTAAAAAAATCGATGGGTTTGTTTCCTGGCATATCGATTTTTAACCCTGAGTTACCCAAAAATGGAAATGTCTCGGCTGGTATCCGATTATTTGACCACTGAGGGATATCTGGAGATGGTGGATTTTCAATTTGACTATTGTCCCTGGATGTAGAAGGTTGGTCTCTCGGAGGTGATTGTGAAGGTGGTGTTTGTTCAGAGATTTCACTTTCAGAGTCACTATCTGTATCATCATCGGTTTCATAAGAACTACTTAATTCGGATTCATTATAATCACTAAATTCGTCACTATCACTAAAATTTGAATTTTCACTATCACTACTATTTTCCGCCATTTTTCTTTTTTTAGAAGTCGAGGGGTTATCCATTATGTTAAAAAAAGGCTAAATGTACTAATAACTTAATGAAACTAATAACTAAAACTATATATATAGTCAGTAAAATGAATAAAAGTAGAATAAACACAAGTTTCAGAAGTCTTCAATGTCAATCAACAATTTTGTTCACTTTATATACAGTGTAAACCCAGCTTTACAGTAAAAAAACTGAACACGTGTTCTCACGACCGCATCGGCTCATATTTATGAACACACTGACATAAAATATTGTGATAAGATTGGAGAGTATCGTTTTAATTATGCAAAGACACTTTTAAGTGACGTGACTAATTATTACCGGCCATACGCGCCTAGCGCGTATTCCGCACCGCGGGATATGTTAGCTGTACGCGCCTGGCGCGTACTCCGCACACAACGTGTTAATGTGTTAATAATTCCATTATCGTAATACTTCCATTATCTAAGAAAACATTACCTAAATAGCAGAACTCTTCAACTCGCTCTAAATATGTACTTTAATGTGTTAATAATTCCATTATCGTAATACTTCCATTATCTAAGAAAACACTACCTAAATAGCAGAACTCTTCAACTCGCTCTAAATATGTACTTTAATGTGTTAATAATTCCATTATCGTAATACTTCCATTATCTGAGAAAACACTACCTAAATAGCAGAACTCTTCAACTCGCTCTAAATATGTACTTTAATGTGTTAATAATTCCATTATCGTAATACTTCTATTATCTGAGAAAACACTACCTAAATAGCAGAACTCTTCAACTCGCTCTAAATATGTACTTTAATGTGTTAATAATTCCATTATCGTAATACTTCCATTATCTGAGAAAACACTACCTAAATAGCAGAACTCTTCAACTCGCTCTAAATATGTACTTTAATGTGTTAATAATTCCATTATCGTAATACTTCCATTATCTGAGAAAACACTACCTAAATAGCAGAACTCTTCAACTCGCTCTAAATATGTACTTTAATGTGTTAATAATTCCATTATCGTAATACTTCCATTATCTGAGAAAACACTACCTAAATAGCAGAACTCTTCAACTCGCTCTAAATATGTACTTTAATGTGTTAATAATTCCATTATCGTAATACTTCCATTATCTAAGAAAACATTACCTAAATAGCAGAACTCTTCAACTCGCTCTAAATATGTACTTTAATGTGTTAATAATTCCATTATCGTAATACTTCCATTATCTGAGAAAACACTACCTAAATAGCAGAACTCTTCAACTCGCTCTAAATATGTACTTTAATGTGTTAATAATTCCATTATCGTAATACTTCCATTATCTGAGAAAACACTACCTAAATAGCAGAACTCTTCAACTCGCTCTAAATATGTACTTTAATGTGTTAATAATTCCATTATCTGAGAAAACACTACCTAAATAGCAGAACTCTTCAACTCGCTCTAAATATGTACTTTAATGTGTTAATAATTCCATTATCGTAATACTTCCATTATCTGAGAAAACACTACCTAAATAGCAGAACTCTTCAACTCGCTCTAAATATGTACTTTAATGTGTTAATAATTCCATTATCGTAATACTTCCATTATCTGAGAAAACACTACCTAAATAGCAGAACTCTTCAACTCGCTCTAAATATGTACTTTAATGTGTTAATAATTCCATTATCGTAATACTTCCATTATCTGAGAAAACACTACCTAAATAGCAGAACTCTTCAACTCGCTCTAAATATGTACTTTAATGTGTTAATAATTCCATTATCGTAATACTTCCATTATCTGAGAAAACACTACCTAAATAGCAGAACTCTTCAACTCGCTCTAAATCTGTACTTTAATGTGCTAATTAAATTAACTTAACATATTTTAATTATAATAAATATAAGCAAGACTAAAATAATAAATTGTTGATAGATTCAATCAATTGAGTTTTCTCTCAGGAGTCCAATGTTTCAATTAGTATTAGATATGATCTGAATCTTAATTTAGTATTTATCTTCATACCATATCTCTTGTCACTGTCTCCCTCGGTGGCTTTTGAATCCTTCCCTCCTTCGGCACCAACAGACGAGCTGGGTGAGGCGACCCCTGAACTGGCCTCTCTCAGCAGGATGGGGTGAGCCAGGGAGCTGAGCGGGGTGTTGTTGCCAGTCAGGTGGGACGGCGAGTTGGGGTTGATCAGCGGAGTCTGCTCCAGATCCTCTGATGGCTTGTAGGGTGTAACAATTTGCCTTGGCAAATGATTGTACTGAAAAAAGAAATATTCTATTATATTTACCATAAATTAACTCCCTAAAAGGATCACTCTTCAACTCTCAAATTATTTATGAATAAAATTGAATCTACAATTATTTAGTTCCCATAGTAAAAAGATCACTCTTCAACTCTCAAATTATTTATGAATAAAATTGAATCTACAATTATTTAGTTCCCATAGTAAAAAGATCACTCTTCAACTCTCAAATTATTTATGAATAAAATTGAATCTACAATTATTTAGTTCCCATAGTAAAAAGATCACTCTTCAACTCTCAAATTATTTATGAATAAAATTGAATCTACAATTATTTAGTTCCCATAGTAAAAGGATCATTCTTCAACTCTCAAATTATTTATGAATAAAATTGAATCTACAATTATTTAGTTCCCATAGTAAAAAGATCACTCTTCAACTCTCAAATTATTTATGAATAAAATTGAATCTACAATTATTTAGTTCCCATAGTAAAAAGATCACTCTTCAACTCTCAAATTATTTATGAATAAAATTGAATCTACAATTATTTAGTTCCCATAGTAGGATCATTCTTCAACTCTCAAATTATTTATGAATAAAATTTAATCTACAATTATTTAGTTCCCATAGTAAAAAGATCACTCTTCAACTCTCAAATTATTTATGAATAAAATTGAATCTACAATTATTTAGTTCCCATAGTAAAAGGATCATTCTTCAACTCTCAAATTATTTATGAATAAAATTGAATCTACAATTATTTAGTTCCCATAGTAAAAGGATCATTCTTCAACTCTCAAATTATTTATGAATAAAATTTAATCTACAATTATTTAGTTCCCATAGTAAAAAGATCACTCTTCAACTCTCAAATTATTTATGAATAAAATTGAATCTACAATTATTTAGTTCCCATAGTAAAAAGATCACTCTTCAACTCTCAAATTATTTATGAATAAAATTGAATCTACAATTATTTAGTTCCCATAGTAAAAGGATCATTCTTCAACTCTCAAATTATTTACGAATAAAATTGAATCTACAATTATTTAGTTCCCATAGTAAAAGGATCATTCTTCAACTCTCAAATTATTTATGAATAAAATTGAATCTACAATTATTTAGTTCCCATAGTAAAAGGATCATTCTTCAACTCTCAAATTATTTATGAATAAAATTTAATCTACAATTATTTAGTTCCCATAGTAAAAAGATCACTCTTCAACTCTCAAATTATTTATGAATAAAATTGAATCTACAATTATTTAGTTCCCATAGTAAAAGGATCATTCTTCAACTCTCAAATTATTTATGAATAAAATTGAATCTACAATTATTTAGTTCCCATAGTAAAAGGATCATTCTTCAACTCTCAAATTATTTATGAATAAAATTTAATCTACAATTATTTAGTTCCCATAGTAAAAAGATCACTCTTCAACTCTCAAATTATTTATGAATAAAATTGAATCTACAATTATTTAGTTCCCATAGTAAAAGGATCATTCTTCAACTCTCAAATTATTTATGAATAAAATTGAATCTACAATTATTTAGTTCCCATAGTAAAAAAATGTTTTGAAATCTCACTAACAACGACGACTATACTAATTCTGCCCAAAATTCAGCTACTTGAGTAGCACTGGGAATTACGCGAATTAAGTCCTGTTTGAACTTATGTGGTTTTGAAAATGTGTAAGGAATGAAGTGATAAGGGATAAATGTGAATTTAAGGCTGATGTATTAATGATGTAGATGAAGATAAGCACTGTGATTCGGTTTGGGAGTATGGAACGAATGAATGAAGAAAGAATAATAAAACAAATATACAGTGTGAAGGATTCTCGAAATATATCAATTTTTCATCGCCAGTCACAATTCGATGGAGAAATGATTTTCTTTTGTACCTGGCGAGCAGCATTTCGCAAGTGGTTTTTCGGTTTTCCCGCTGTCTTTCATTCAATTCATGTGGAACCCATTTTCCCACCTTCCGGATCTTTCCCATGGCTGTCAAACGTACGGAGACGGCTTCTCGTGTCACAATTAATTGATCCGCAAGCTGTTGTCGCGTTTGAGCGTCATCCTCATCCGACAATGCTCGCAATTCGGCGTCTTCATACTTTCTCGGTGGTCTTCCACGTTCTTCGTTTCTCACATCAAAATCGCTACTTTTTAAACCACTCAAAGCACTGTGATTTACCAAGAGCACACTCACCGTAAGCTTCGACAAGCATTCGATGCGATTCTGCAGCAGTTTTCTCCAAATGGTAACAGAAAATCAATGCTGTCCGCAAATCGTAGTTTTCAGGCACAAAAACAGACATGTTCAACGCTATGAAACATATGTAGTTGTATTAAACTTGTATTGTTGCAAGTTAAAAGTCTTTGACAAATGTAAATATAAGAAAAAGGCGCCGATGACGCGGTTTGACAGTCACTACATTGACAACTAGAGCCATCTATGAGCAAATTCCGGTTTCATATTTACAGACCTGGTATATATGATATTTTGAAAGAAGGAAATGTAAAAAGTCAGAGAAATCATAAGATCTGTACGAGGTGTATGGACATAGAAGAGGTAAAAGAAGGAAATGTAAAAAGTCAGAGAAATCATAAGATCTGTATGAGGTGTATGGACATAGAAGAGGTAAAAGAAGGAAATGTAAAGTCAGAGAAATCATAAGATCTGTACGAGGTGTATGGACATAGAAGAGGTAAAAGAAGGAAATGTAAAAAGTCAGAGAAATCATAAGATCTGTATGAGGTGTATGGACATAGAAGAGGTAAAAGAAGGAAATGTAAAGTCAGAGAAATCATAAGATCTGTACGAGGTGTATGGACATAGAAGAGGTAAAAGAAGGAAATGTAAAAAGTCAGAGAAATCATAAGATCTGTATGAGGTGTATGGACATAGAAGAGGTAAAAGAAGGAAATGTAAAGTCAGAGAAATCATAAGATCTGTATGAGGTGTATGGACATAGAAGAGGTAAAAGAAGGAAATGTAAAGTCAGAGAAATCATAAGATCTGTATGAGGTGTATGGACATAGAAGAGGTAAGAGATGAGATATTTATAAAAAAAATTACCTCCAAAAATGATATATCTCCAAAGTAGGCTCCATCCAGGCCAACGTGGCCAGTGTGTTTGACTTCCCCCTGTGGTGCGGATATCATATCGCTCCGCAGTCTCCTCTTGCTCGTTGACCTCGTATCGGACCTGATCAGGGAGTTGCGTAGACTACTTGTTGCTGCCCCGTCTGAAGATGTTGTCGATCTTGAAAATACGCCCTGTAATTGCAATAAAAATGCAATGCATTATATTATATCTTACAATGAACTATTAAATAAACTCAATAATCATAATTTATTCTAGAATTTCAAGAAGTGAACTCGACTATTGAAATATTTCGAGTTGTTGAGATTTATAAAAAAAAAAAAACTATCTGTGAAGGAGTAAGAATATTTTTGATACATAAAAATGCCCATTGAAATGGGTTCTTCTTCTTCCCAGTGTCATGTCAGGTCCCCCCAACGATGAATATCACTTGAGAATAGACATCTTTGTCCCCGGCAGCCCGAAATAAACCTCCAACACCCCTTATGCCAGTCCAATCACGTATATTGCAGAGCCAGGTGATTTGCCTCCTGCCAACACCTCTTCGGCCTTCTATTTTGCCTCGGATGATCAGGTGCAGTAATTTGTACTTTGCTCATCTAAGTACATGACCCAAGTAGGACACCTTTCAGATTTTAATATTAGTCAGCAACTCTATCAACGTTGGCTCTTTGAAGAACCCTCGTGTTGCTGACCATATCCGTCCAGGGTATCCGTAGCATTTTCTGGTACATCCACATTTCTGAATGCTTCCAGTCGGTTCATACATTGAAATGGGTTAATGAAGTAAATTACGCTGTTTTTTGCTTGGCATATGGCCCTGGGTCTTCAGACCCCTAGCCTATTGTGTGCAGTAGTATGCACGAGTATGTATTGATGTCAATGTTTTGATATATACATCTTTATTATAATATTTTTATATTTCTGTATTCACTCACATTCTGTAAAAATTGTTTCAAAGTTAAAATTGGCCATAAATAAGTGTTGAATGGAAAAATTTCAAGTCTCAGTTGTCAGATGGGTGGGTTAAGAAAAGTTTCACTGTACACAAGACATTATAATATTAGGTTGATGCAAAAGAATTGTAATTTTTTAATAAAAGACAATGTTGATTGAATCAATATAATTTCCATTATTTAGTGTAACCTTCTACCTAATAGTCAATTTATTTATTCCATTTTCCACAAAATTACACTAAAACACTATTTACTAGGCGCGTCCAGAAAGTAAAAAAACGATTGCGCACCACGCCCTGCGCCAATCCCCCACCACAGCGATCGTATGCACGCCAGTTAGCTCCTTCCCTCGCTGCAGTGCGAGCCGAGTTTTGTTGCTGAACGGTCGTGCGTCTTTGTTCTGTAACCTTTCAAAATGGCTGCGCTCATCGAAAATTCTGCCAAATGTGAAGTGCGTAGTGTCATTCGTTTTCTGAATGCACAAAATGTTCGGCCTATCGAAATTTATAGGCAACTTTAAGCACAGTACACGAATCTTTCCCACATATTTCAAGATCGCTCCTACATGAAATAGTGACAAAGCATCATGGCTACAAAAAAAATGTGTGCTCAGAAAAGAAAAACCGAATCTCAACACCAGAAAAGTGATGGCGACAGTTTTTTTGGGATCGAAAGGGTTTGATCCACGTGGAGTTTATGCCGAGAGGGCACACAATAAACTCAGAGGCCTATTGTGAAACGCTTCAATGACTTAGACGCGACATCCAAAACAAGAGACGTGGAATGTTGTCGGGGAAGGTGGTTTTGATTCGTAACAATGCGCGGCCTCATGAATCAGCACGAACACAGCGAGAACTTCAACGTCTTAAGTGGGAAATTTTTGGACATCCTCCTTACATCGCTTATTTGGAACTGAGTGATTTTCACTTATTTCCGAAACTAAAGGAATTTTTGGGTGGAAAACGGTTCGCAAACGATGAAGACCTCAAACGAGAAGGTAAATCCCGGCTCAAATCTTTGGCGGTAGAAGAGTATAACATCGGAATTGAAAAATTGGTTCCACATAACAATAAGTGCCTTGACAGCTATTATTATTATTATTATTATTATTATTACACATGACAAGAAATATACACAATTTGAGAAAAAACAACAGGTAATTTGATTTGGACATATCATTTTAATGGATCTGGGTTTGTTGCCTTTCATTTGTCGTATCCCCAGCAAACTAGGCTTTTGCCTGTATCTCACTGAGGATATTTAGCATGAAAAAATAAATCGATACTTCTTTCCGATTTTTGATAACACAAAAAACCCCGTTGCACGCTCTCATCAACCTGACAAATAGTGACACTCAACTACAACTGGAAACATCTTGCGAAACTCAACTCCTCACACATTATCACTCCAGAAAGACCAAAAATATTCATCCCACAATATACCGCACACAATCATAAGAATAAAAATCAAAACAAATTCAAAACAAAAAAAAAGAAGAAAAAAAGAAAAACACAAATACAAAAACAACCAAAATTGAAACAACAAGAAGAGACCCACACTCACGAGCTCACATAAATCCTTTCCACTCGTCATTCATCCTGAAAGCCCAAGTACTCAAAATCCTGTCGCAATAACAACCACGCTCCGATCGACTGTCTAAATGGTTTTCCTACCTTTACTTTTATTGAAGTCGGCACGCCATTGTATGTAATGGGAGCCAAATAAGCATATTTCTTATTTGCTATGGCGACTACATTGATAAATAGAGTAAGGTACTGTGACTTTGTAAATAAAGTTTTGTGTTGATATTTTTATTTAGTTATACCAAAACGTTCTTTACTTTCTGGACGACAACGACCCACGTATATAACATAAAATAAAGTCACATTAAAACTAAATACCCAAATTTGGCGGATTAGAATTAAAGCTGTTTCAAAGGTAGTAAACAATGAGAAAAGTACAATTCAAGTAGTTGACAGGCAAAAGGGTTTGTTTACCTGTTTTTAACCCTTTTATAAGAGTTATATCAACATAACACACATACATTACACTACACCTAAAGCTGAATATGTATCACATAGAAGATTTACAAAGGTTTTCTTTACAGTTTTCTGTAGTTTTCTTAACACATTGTTTGCGGGAAACGATAAAACTCGTTCTATCCCGTTTTATAGTAGAGAGCGGGAGATGAGTTTACTCGTTTTGGTTTGCCAAGCGGCGGTATGCGGGAAACTTGTAAACACGGTCGCCAAATGGGCTGGGAACTGCGCGTTATCTATTTTAAGGGGTACCTAACGCATCTACCTGTTGATACAATGAGGTTGGGTGATAACAACACAAAAGGCAAAATAAAAATAAAAGCGGTTATGTTTACAAAAAAATATGTTTCAATGATAACAAATCGGGATCTTGTTTTAGCATTGTTGATCGTTTCTCTAGTGACTCCAGTGTACTGCTTTCGTTCGGAAGTCTTAGTATCGTGTTTCTGAGTTCATTCTGCTTTTACGAAGTATTTTATTTTGTTTTGAATTATCGAATTTTCGTAGAAAATACCTAACTATCGTGGTGTATTTGTTCAAAAACTTTTTTTACTTCGCCACTTTTTACTGCCACTGTTTTTTTTTTTGTGATAAACTATTTTTGAAAGTTAATTTTATTGTCCCTGAACATGAATCAGGATGCAAACGAGAGTGATGATGAATTGTTTGCTGACAATTTATCTAATTATTCCTGCCAAAGCGACATAGAAGACTTTTCCGATTCCGAGGATGACGATGATAGTGAAGAAGATATTATTTCTCTGCCATCAACTTTTTCCCGAAGACGAATTTATAAGATTCTTATAAGATCTATTGAAAATTTCGTAATTATATTGTAATTTTATGTGAATAAAATAATTTTGATGGTGAAAGAGTATTTTTTTCTATGTTTACCTAGAATGTAGTCATTTTGTGTGAGTAAAAAATAGAGCAACCCATATTTTGCATAATAAAGATATAGATAGTTCTATTCTTAGTAAGATACAAAAAGTTTTTCCAAAAAATACTAATTAGTTTGAGAGATATGGTTTTTTTTTACGAAAGTCTAATTTTGGCGCAAAAAAGTCTAAAAGTACCCGCATTGCGTCATCACTTGTCGCGAAAAGTACCCGATTACAATGTGTTAATATGTTTTTCTAAGCATATGACTACAGCCACCACCTTCCCAATCCAATGACTACAGCCACCACCTCCCTATCCACACACACACATGCACGCACGCACGCAAACACACATACACATCTCCTAGACTAATTAATTCCCTTACCAATTTGGAAGGTTTCCGAGGATTTGTAGAGATGTATCTTTGCTGTTGCATCCTTATAGATGTTATTGAACAACTGAGTGTATGCTCTATCAATGCCTTGTGTCTTTAGAGCTTCTAGTATGGCAACTTTCTAGACTAAGTCAAATGTCTTTTCGTAGTCCACAAAGGCCAGGTATAGAGGAAGTTCGTATTCCTCACATCGTTCTATTATTTCTCGCAGCACTTGAATATGATCCATAGTGAAACCCATCCTGAACTCAGCTTGTTTTCGTGGTTGGTTCGTGTCAAAAGTATTTGAGAGTCAGTAAGTTAAGATCTTGGTAACAACATTATATCGAGTAGATAACGTGCTGATCGGACGGTAGTTCTTAAGATCCTCTTGATCACCTTTCTTATGGAGAAGTATTACTGTTGCAAATTTCCAATCTCAAGGCGACGTATTTTTCTAGAAGGCAATTTGTTGAAAAATGTTGATAAGATGGTATCCACTTCTCGACCTGTTTGTTTAAGGACATCAATGGACAAACCGTCGGTACCAGTGGCCCTACCGGATTTCATTCAGTTAATTCGTATCTGATTTCCCCTTGGGATATTTTCATCCTAAATTGTTTCCAGATTTGAGTTAGTACCAGGTACAGTTACCGTATCTGTACCAGCATATAGTTCTCTATAAAAATCTTCCGCTCTTTTTAGGATAAAGTCCATTTTATCGAGTCTTTCTTTTTGAAAAATGAATTCATAACATAAAGTGAATTGCTTTGAGCAAAGTACCTGAGACATTTGATATTTGCAGACGATATCGTTATATTCTCATAAAACCGAATGATCTTCAGCACCAACTGCAGGAATTGGCAGAGGTCAGTAAAGAAGTTGGTTTAAAAATGAATATATCAAAAACCAAATATATGATAAACAACTTTGCTATCCCAAAACCAATAATCGAAGATGGGAAGCCGCTAGAACTTGTCCAGGAATATGTGTATTTGGGCCAACTTATTTCCTTTGTAGGTGGCATATCGGAGGAAATAGCACGAAGGACAAAACTAGCGTGGAGCTCATTTGGACGTTTGAACAACACCTTCAAGAGTAATCTCCCAATATCCTTGAAGCGAAGGGTCTACAACCAGTGTATTCTCCCAGTACTTACGTATGGCTGCGAGACATGGGACGCTCACAGTAAAGAACACACAAAAGCTCCAGACCGCACAAAGGGGCATGGAGAGATGCATGTTGGGATATACTAAAAGAGACCGTAAACGAAACACCTGGATTTGCAATACAACAAAGGTAGAAGACGTTATAAAGGTGTGCAAGAAAATGAAGTGGCAATGGGCAGAAGACGTAGCCAGAATGTCAGACTCCCGATGGACATCTGAAATAATCCAATGGTACCCAAGAGGCATAAAGAGGCCCAGAAGAAGACCGAAAGTACGCTGGATAGATGAAATCAGGAAGCATGGCAGCATCACATGGCATCAACGAGCAAAAACCTAACTATTTGGAGTCAACTTGGGGAGACCTTCGTCCAGCAGTGGATCGACCCTGGTTGACAATGATGATGATATATTTATTTTGTAATATTTTTAATGTCAATAATAGTGGGTTGGAATCCGTTTGAATTTTTCTGGTGAGCAACGATCTGCAGATAATCAGCACATCCATTACATTGTGACAAATCATTCGGTAATTTTAGAAGGTGTCTTATAAAATATGATCGGTCAATATGTCCTATAAGTTCCATCGAGGTTAGTCGAGAGTCTGCATCCAACATGGACTGGAGATAATCGTCATATGCTTTGATGGAATGTCTAGCACGGTGCTCATCTTTCAAGAATAAATTCCTAAAATTAAACTTGTTGAACCCAAAACGACATGTTCGAGTTTTTACCACATCTTCACCATACACTAGAAAGATATTTTTACCACATCTTCACCATACACTAGACAGATATTTTTACCACATCTTCACCATACACTAGACAGATATTTTTACCACATCTTCACCATACACTAGAGATAGTTTTACCACATCTTCGCCATACACTAGACAGATATATTTATCACATCTTCACCATACACTAGATAGATATTTTTACCACATCTTCACCATACACTAGACAGATATTTTTACCACATCTTCACCATACACTTGACAGATATTTTTACCACATCTTCACCATACACTAGAGATAGTTTTACCACATCTTCACCATACACTAGACAGATATTTTTACTACATCTTCACCATACACTAGACAGATATTTTTACCACATCTTCACCATACACTAGATAGATATTTTTACCACATCTTCAACATACACTAGAGATAGTTTTACCACATCTTCGCCATACACTAGACAGATATTTTTATCACATCTTCACCATACACTAGACAGATATTTTTACCACATCTTCACCATACACTAGACAGATATTTTTACCACATCTTCACCATACACTAGACAGATATTTACCACATCTTCACCATACACTAGACAGATATTTTTAGTTGCTGTAATTGCATTACTCTATTTTTTAAATTAATATAACATGCAATGTCAGATATGAATAATCTATAAATTCTTAGCCATTGTTAATTTTAGGGTAAAATATGCAATTTAGTCGAAATTCTTAATACGTTAGAGATATAACACATAACAAAAAGAAAGAGTATCTCTTTAAATCAATAACAAAAAAATATATTTTATGTTAAAAAAACAACCGTTTGCAAATAAGTACTTTTAAAACGGTAATAACTTTCGCATCAACCCTATAAATGAGAAACCTTTAAACTTGCTTTAAATTATTTTTTTTTGTTCACAAAATACATAAAATGCCCTTAGATAAATAAATAAAAAATACCTGATTTCCAGAAGAAGGCAAACTTGATCCCAAATATGATACAACATTTTGTGGGTTAAAAAAACCCGTAGTTCCATTGTTCAGGATCCCTTTCCAATATGTCGCTGCGGGATTTCCCCTGAAGCAAAAGATAAGGTCTAATGAGCTACAAACAATCAGATTAGTTCATTCAACATAGTGTAAAGATTAGCTATCTATCAGATTAGTTCATTCAACATAGTGTAAAGATTAGCTATCTATCAGATTAGTTCATTCAACATAGTGTAAAGATTAGCTATCTATCAGATTAGTTCATTCAACATAGTGTAAAGATTAGCTATGATGATAATCTGCAACAGGCCAACATTGACATACTCATTTGGGAGTAAGAACTTTGACATGTAGAGAGATTGAAAGGATGTGAATAAATTGTCAGTATGGTAGTATTAATAGAGGAATGAGGATGAATTACAGAGTTTGATAAGCAAATTTTGCGATTTAAAAAAAAAATTTATCCACTTTGCACGGATTTCTCCTGTTACACAAATAGGGTCTGCTTCTAGCGTTAGCTTATTCATTAGGAAGAATATCAACCAGGATTCTTCTCATACTGCTAGGCGGTACCGAGAATTCATCATCGAGTGTCATTCAGTTGGTTCAATATCTCTATACCACGCGTGACTGAGTGTTTAGCCATGATATTCGTCCTGTAAATTGGTATGTAGAACAGAGGGTGATTCCTCGCACGGCTATATTTATTGGGTACATATAAACTTAGTTCTTCTAGAATCGCGGGGCAGTTAAAGCAACCTTGAAAACCCTTAAGTAGGAATATCGCAATGGATTCTTGCCTTCTTGTTTCGAGGCTTCTATAGTTATACACCATGAGAAATTCGACATGGTGAGCATATTTTGGATAATCGCCCTTTGTTCTGTACCATAGATATCTGAGGATTTTGTTTTGTATTTGTTCTATATTGTTTTTATATTTGAGCTGGTGAGGACCCCAAACAGTAGATGCATGTTCTAATTTGGTTCTAATTAGATAATTATACAAGTTTCGAAGGATATCGGAACTGTTAAATTCTCTTGATATTCTCATTATAAAACCTAGTACTTTGTAACGTGAAGAGAACGATTTGAGAATAAGTTATGTGAACTTTAAAGTCACGGTGATAGAAAAGTAAAAGTGAATGCAATATATAGATGAGGAATAAAAGATTATCGAAAATATAAAGAAAATCGAATAGTGTGTAGTGATAGGAAACAACTCAATGGCGCACTAAAAGATATATACTCAAACCAGACAGTATAAAAAATTGCTAAGATGATAGTCCACAACAGTACTTTCGAACCAATTTTAATATATGGGAGTGAAATGTGAACGTTGAAAAAGTTGACGTGACAACTTCTGACAGAATTAGGAATAAAGTGATTCGAGATGAAAGTTAACTTAACCACTTGACAGTTTGCCCGAGAGGGACTCGGGCACGAAGTTTCTTTTTATACTGACGACCCCGAGCCTCATTCGGGCAAATCTTGTTTCGACTTATTGGAAGTGTTTCTCCCGAGCGTGTCGTTTGGGTAGATCTTGTTTCAACTTATTTTCTCCTAATTAAATATATTTTCGTATATAATTTATTCGTTCACAGTTCATCATTGTGTTACGTCGCGTGTTAAAAGTCCGACTGTTAAGTGGTTAAGACTGATTCATTCAATAAGATGAAGAAGAGCACACTGAATTGGTGTTTACATGTAAAACTAATCAATTATGAAATAATAACAAAACAAATATACAGTGTAATTGGTGTTTACATGTAAAACTAATCAATTATGAAATAATAACAAAACAAATTTACAGTGTAATTGGTGTTTACATGTAAAACTAATCAATTATGAAATAATAACAAAACAAATATACAGTGTAATTGGTGTTTACATGTAAAACTAATCAATTATGAAATAATAACAAAACAAATATACAGTGTAATTGGTGTTTACATGTAAAACTAATCAATTATGAAATAATAAGCGTGGTTGTTATTGTTGGAGCGTGGTTGTTATTGCGACAGGATTTTGAGTACTTGGGCTTTCAGGATGAATGACGAGTGGAAAGGATTTATGTGAGCTCGTGAGTGTGGGTCTCTTATTATTGTTTTAATTTTGGCTGTTATTGTATTTGTGTTTCTGTGTGTTTTTCTTTTTTTTGTTTTGAATTTGTTTTGATTTTTATTCTTATGATTGTGTGCAGTATATTGTGGGATGAATATTTTTGGTCTTTCTGGAGCGATAATGTGTGAGGAGTTGAGTTTCGCAGGATGTTTCCAGTTGTAGTTGAGTGTCACTGTTTGTCAGGTTGATGAGAGCGTGCAACGGGGTTTTTTGTGTTATCAAAAATCGGAAAGAAGTATCGATTTATTTTTTCATGCTAAATATCCTCAGTGAGATACAGGCAAAAGCCTAGTTTACTGGGGATACGACAAATGAAAGGCAACAAACCCAGATCCATTAAAATTATATGTCCAAATCAAATTACCTGTTGTTTTTTCTCAAATTGTGTATATTTATTGTCATGTGTAATAATAAATAAATAAAATAATAAATAACAAAACAAATATACAGTGTAATTGGTGTTTACATGTAAAACTAATCAATTATGAAATAAAAACAAAACAAATATACAGTGTAAATGTGAGTGGAAGACGTGGTAGAGAAAGACCAAGGAGAGTATGGTTGGATTAAGTTGATTATATTTTGATATAAGGAAATGTAAAGCGTCAGAGAAACTGTACGAGCTGTAGACGATGTATGGATACAAAAGAGAAAGAAGTGTGCCCTGATAGGAAAGTCTGGTGATTTGTCCTCTCTGCCTACCCCGGCAGAGAAACGTCGTGATGGTATGTATGTACGTATTGGATCATCATATATAATATTTCCCCGCTTATTTTGCATATGAATACGTTACACACCTATGGGAAGATAAAATGTTACTATTTTAAGTATTTTGGTGACAATGACAATGACAATTTGATGTATAGAATGAAACATGGATGTGGAAAAAGACTAAGAAAAGCCCAACAAATGCTGTGGAAATGTGTGCATCAAGAAGAACAACACATGGAGTGACAATACATGACAGAATACTGAGATGGTGTGGGCATATAGAATGAAAGAAAGAAGACAACACAAATATAAAGCGCAAATGTGAGTGGAAGCCGTGTGAGAGGAAAACCAAGGAAAGTATGGTTGGATCAATCAAATGATATTCTAAAATAAGGAAACGCAGAAAGTCAGAGATATCATAGGTGAGGTGTATGGATGTAGAAGAGGCCAATGATGTGTGTCGAGATTAGGAAAGAATGGCTTCTGTCCTCTCTGCCTGTCCTAACGATGAAATGGCGTGATGGTATGTATGTATGTTAAGAACAAATAAACAAAATTAAATTAATGACAAAATGCATTGCTAATATTTTGCAAAGAAATATTTTCGAAAATCGCAAAATAAGTCAATGAAATAGATTAATTTAATTAGAAAGGTACAAGATTTCATAAATGTGGATCAAGATTTTATAAATTGTTTCTTTGTTTTTATTGATAATTACATTAAATGTACACGCACTTTTACACTGTGCTGTTTAGGTTACATTAAATGTACACATACTTTTACACTGTGCTGTTTAGGTTACATTAAATGTACACGCACTTTCACACTGTGCTGTTTAGGTTACATTAAATGTACACACACTTTTACACTGTGCTGTTTAGGTTACATTAAATGTACACGCACTTTTACACTGTGCTTTTTAGGTTACATTAAATGTACACACACTTTTACACTGTGCTGTTTAGGTTACATTAAATGTACACGCACTTTTACACTGTGCTGTTTACTTTTAACTCGCTACAGGAATTTGTCATACCACCCATTTGTGAGGGAGTTTAGGGATGAGAACTTTTATTTCCAGCAAGGTGGTGCGGTGCGGTGCACCTCCCCAGTACCATCATGGTATGCGGGCCTATTTTGAAGAAAATTTGACGAACAGATGGATCGGAAATAGAGATATCATTAAATACTCCCCGCACTCCCCAGAGCAAATTTTTTATAGACTCAAACATAAAGTTCATGACACAAAACCGGAAATTCGAGGATGAGTCCTGTGACAGTTCACAAATTTGCCCCAATACAACCTTGTAACGATGTCCAATAACTTTAATTATTTTATCAACTTTAATATAAGCTTCGATTCTAATAAATAGCAAGTTAATTAGGTAAATACATTACATAAGGTTTGTATTGGGGCAAATTTGTGAGCTGTCACAGGACTCATCCTAGAATTTCGGAACTATAGTCCATGCATTGCTGCAAAGCGTGGAATCGCAAACATCAAAAATCATTTTGTTTTGGTATATGGGCCAATTCTCTTTCAATAGCTGCTCTCAATTCATTAACTGTTGGGGGACGTAGTCCGGGACAGAAGAGCATACAACCTGAGGACGAGGAGAGCTTACCCAAACAGTCTTCGCAGACAGTGAGTTGGGATGGAGCCAGGGAGAAGAGAGAGTGAATCAACGAAAAATGGGATCCATCTCTGGAAATAAAGACGAGGATAGAAATAGCCTAAGATTAATACAGCCTTAACTTGGAATTAAGAACGTGTATGGTTCACTGCTACATATCAACTCGCCTCTATGGAATGAAGGTGTGGACACTGAGCCAGAAAAGGTCACATAAAATCGAGGTTTTGAGATGTGGATCACCATATGTGTTGTCCATACAAATATATGTATAGGGTCTTTCAAATTGAGCAGTTTTTTTGATAAAAAAAATTTTAATTCTTGAATTTGACACACAAGTGTTTGATTTGCTTTGATTTCAAAAAACTTTTTATTCGTTATTGAAGTATAATGTATGCCATTTAAACACAATAAACAATATCTTTGTCAATACTTTTGTCAAAATTTTCGATGACATTTTGGCATAATTGCGATTCTAACTCACCAATAACACGAATAATTTCGTCCTTCAGCTCAGGAATTGATTGGGGGTTATTCTTCTAGACCTGGCTTTTCACGTAACCCCAGAGAAAATAGTCCAATAGTGTCAGATCACATGATCTTGGTGGGCAATTAACATCACCGTTTCCGAAGATTACAATAGATACAATAATTCTCAATTTGAACGCGTTGTTATATTGAATACGACTCCATTTTTATAAACGCCATACATTACGTTTCTCAAATGTCACAAGACCCACGCTAATTCGAGACGCCATCTGTGTTTTATCCAAGAATAAAAAAAAATGCTCAATTTGAAAGACCCTATGGGATGGATGAAATTCAGATAGGTAACAGGAGTCTTGTGTGACCCAAAAATGCCTATAAAACTGAAAGGAAAGGTATACCAGACTATCGTTAGACCCGCAATTATGTATGGCTCAGAATGCTGGACTATGTACAGCTCCTACTCTAGGCAACTTGAAACGGCAGAAACGCTAATGCTCAGGTGGTCGGCAGGAGTATCACTGAAAGATAAAATTAAGAGCTCACGCATTTGTGGTAGCCTGGGAGTCACCGACATAAATAGTAATCGGGAAGAGGGCGACAGCTGAGATGGTACGGGTACATAAGACGGAGACCACCAGACTATACTGGAAATCAGGCAATGTCTGTGAATCTTCCTCAATAGCTATCCAGAGGAATTCCAAAGAACTCCTGGATGACTCGATGCTACAAAATCCTGCAGAGAAACGGCGTAGATGAAAGCGACATCCAGAACCGAAGAATATACAGCCTGAGAACGAGAAGAGTCGACCCCAACAGCCTACCTAGGCAATGAGTTGGTACAGTGCCAGGAAGAAGATCTGAGGAAAAATATTATCAATGTTCTGAAGAAACATTTGTTTTGATTGAGGATATGTTTGAATAGCACAATTCATTCTCAAATATTAATCGCCAGGAAAATAATGCAAGCCATCGTAGAGGTAATGAATGAGCAATAATCCGAATAACTTGCATCATATCCTTACCCTTTATCCAAGACTGTGACAATGTCTCCGCACCTGTAGCTCAGCTGGTCTGCTCGACAGGTGTCCACCTCACTCGAGCACACGGCCTGTACCTGAAATATAATTGTTGTTTCAAAGACGAATAATCCAAATCAAATTATTTTCCACATCTGCGGATGAAATAATGTATGTACCAAAAAACTTAATGTAAATAGAAAGTACAGTGAAACACCGTTTTTACGTGCTCGGAATTCACGTTTTCCCGATATTTGCCTTCAATTTTTACAATCCCGTTTTATTTTAGTACATTTAGTATCCGCTTTTATTTCCCGCAATTTACGTTTGAAATATTTAAAATTCAAAAATCAATTTATAAACATATTTAATTAAATGCGCGACGAATTAAAATATTTAAAATGAATATTAGGAAGCACAAATATGTTGTTTCTATTTATAGACACGTGTGCACCTGCAGCGCAGCGCTCATGCTCTAGGTTACACGAGTCGTGTAATACGATGCAATTGGTGGGAAATTGAGCGAATCAGAGGCAGGCAGACTGTATGATATATTTGGTCAATCTGAGCTTGTGATTTAAACGTGTCGGTTGTGTACATACAATTTCAATTGTCAATTGTCATGTATTTCGTGTGTCAATTTACATTTTTTTCATTTCTTTTAATTTTTCGTTGAATCCCTTCAAATAATGTCTCAGCAAAGGAAGACATTATCGATTCAACAGAAAAAGGAAAATTCTCAAAAAAGTTAATAAACAAGTGCGTTCACGTGTTTTGCTCGCGCGTGATTTGAGGATACCCATTACAACTTTGGCTACGATAATAAAAAATCGCGAATCGATTGAAAAAAGTGCGATGCAATGTGGTCCCATGGCAAAAAAACGCATGTACATATGACCTTAAAAATACGATGAAATGGAAGAAATCCTTAAAGAATGGTTTGTCAGCTCGCGTTCCAGCAATATGCCAGTCAACGGTCCATTAATTCGAGATAGGGCCCTGCACATTGCGTCTCGATTAAATATCGAAGGATTTACTGCATCCAATGGCTGGAAAAATCGTTTCATGACGCCCCGAAAAACAACCAGAATGCTTAGTAGGGTCACATATTGAAAAGGTTGCTCGATAGGTGGCCAAAAGATGCACTTTTTGACTATCCATTAGGAACTCAAATCGGATATGCTAATGTTATTCCATCAACAGGTGTTACGATATAGAGTTTTGCAAGAAAGTGGTGCGCTAAACTGCTGAAAAGCCTGGATACATTTTGTGGTATTCCTGAGCTCCTAATGAAACAAAAAGAATGATGAATGATTGAAATACTGATCCAACTTCTCAGGAAGAAAACCAGTTGGCAAATGATTTTCGAAGGCAACTTCTTAACTCTTTCACGGCGGGGGACCACTTAACTGGCCCATACATAATACGTGCCGTCCTGGCGAGCGGCCATTTAAGTGGCCACTAACTTTGCGTGTCGATATCTCAGTCAAAATTAAATCTTCTTTAAAATTTTTAACCTGAATATAAGACAAAACGTGTCCTCTAGTGACATCTCTTTTAAAATCATCAAAACTTCAAGTACTTGATCCATAAGAAGGATTTAAACAGACCGATTCGAGGCCGTCGAAATTTAAAGCATTTTAAATATTAGCGCCACACGTTCGGGTGTGTTGAAGGTCATGTTTCTAATGACGATTGCTCCCGATCAATATGACGTATTTTGCGTCAATATTTTTTTTGTATTTTATTGCGTATTGAATTAATTGCCTTTTTCATTGTTTATGGATTATTGTTTTCTTCGATTATTGCTTCTTATATTGTCGCACTATATTTATAGCTTTGATTTGGATAATATTACGTGTGTATAGTATCAGCTAAAAAATGCATCGGCGCACAGTTCCACAGTAATCAGATTCGGGATAATTAATGGTGAGTCATATTTTTATGTAGATACAATATAAATTTATTGAGGTAAAACACCGCCGCCTGTGGGACACACGAAAGATACTCGAGCCATCGCCGTAAAAAGGTTAATGGAGACCACATCTCAAATAGGTTATAAGCATTCTAAGGATTAACACACGGAACTGACCTGTTCTGGCTTACAATCCGGAAGCAGATGAAGGATCTCACTAAATTTTGGTCTTTTGCCGGGCTCGTGTTGCCAGCATTTCTGCATTAGAGCAAAATATTCCCGAGGGCAGCATTCGGGTTGCTCCAAACGCTGCAAATCAAAATTATACATATTATATGTGACTATCAGTTCAATAACAAAACTTAAAACATCAAATCAACATGCAAATGTCATAATCAATTCATAGATATTTATAAGAAAAATTAATGAGAATCAGCTGTGTTTGATAAAGTATTATTTTACACTTCGAGTTTTATTGTGATCACCTTGTGCCTACCCTCGGAGATATTTATTCAATTCATTGCATTTCGCTAATTCTGTCCATTTATCACATAACCGAAAAAGTTTGTGCGGTTTTCGGTCGAGTTAGCTGTAGCGACTTGTATCTTGTGACTTGCAGAGCCCAAGTTTTTATGTATATCATTTAACACAGATATCAATCAGTCAATCGGTACCCTTTGATATGATATGTACATCAGTGCTCTGCAACCTTTTCTCACCTACGACACACCAAAATTCTTCCTAGAATTCCGCGGCACACCAAAAGCTAAAATATATAGGTATTAAATTAGGCATGAGTCTTCAGCGACGCGCATAAGGGTCATTTTTCTTTGTCTATGACTAATTTGGTGCGGCCATGGTGTGTACAAAGCACACTACGCAGTTTTCAACAGTTGGCACCAGTTATTGTGTATTAAATACATAATGAAAAATTGTAAAATGTCAAATACTCGTACATTGAATTTGACCGCGGCACACCTGTATCCGGCTCACGGCACACCAGTGTGCCACGGCACACCGGTTGCGGAGCACTGATGTACAGTACCCGGCAAGTAAGTAATACACATCGGGCTTAAAAAACTCAAAACGTATGAATGACAGAGACGACGCTCAACAAAGCCGAAGTTAGCCGATTATTGCCGACAGTCTCTTTCTTGTACTTTTGTATTGTGATTTAAATGTTTTTAAAGTGTCAATTAAACCTAGTGTAATTTGAGTATGTTTGCTTTATTATTATTTATTATTTAAACTTTGTTTAAAAGCTGCAGAAACATGCCGTAAGAAGATAGATGTGCGTAGCATTTGAATTGTGGTAAAAAAAAAACTACAGCACGTGTTTAAAAAAAATTTCTTCTGGTGATGAATCGCTTATAGATTCACTCTGTTCAGGAATAACCTTGCGTTATTTATAATAAAGAATTATGTGAACTTTGTTAAAGTTTTGTTTTTGGCTACCAAACAATTAACGCACTCAATAGTAACAACAATTAGATAACTTTTATAGAACTGTTTTGCTTTAAAATATCACATCAAGAGTTTTTGCATATATAGGGTCTTTCAAATTGAGCGGTTTTTTCAATTAAATCTTTTTTAATCCTTAAATAAAACACACAATATGCTTTGATTTCAAAAACCTTTTTATTGGTCATTGAAGTATAATGTATGACATTTAAACACAAAAAACCAATATCCGTCAAATGTTCACCTCTTGCAGCTCCACAGTTGTCCACTCTTTTGTCGAAAATTTTGATGACATTTTGGCATAATTGCGGTTCTTACTCACCGATAACGCGAATAATTTCGTCCTTCAGCTCAGGAATTGATCGGGGGTCATTCTTATAGACCTGGCTTTTCACGTAACCCCAGAAAAAATGGTCCAACGGTGTCAGATCACATGATCTTGGTGGCCAATTAACATCACCGTTTCCGGATATTACAATAGATACAATACCCCACAACGTTGAATATCACTTGAGAGTAGATATCTTTGTCCCCGGCAGCCCAAAAAAGATCTCCAACGCCCTTTATGCAAGTCCAATCACGTATATTGTGGAGCCAGGAGATTTGCCTCCTGCCAACACCTCTTCGACCCTCTATTTCGCCTTGGATTATCAGGTGCAAAAATTTGTACTTTGCTCCTCTAAGTACATGACCCAAGTAAGACACCTTTCGGATTTTAATATTAGTCAGCAACTCTCTATCAGCTTTGGCTCTTTGAAGAACCCTCGTGTTGCTGACCATATCCGTCCAGGGTATCCGTAGCAGTCTCCGGTGCATCCACATTTTGAATGCTTCCAGTCGATTCATACTACTTACTTGGAGGGTCCATGATTCTACTCCATGCAATAACACTGACCAAACGTAGCATTTGACTAACCATTGTCGAAGTTTCAAGTTTAGATTATCATCGCAGAATACGCTTCTCATTTTATTAAAAGTCGCACGCACGATGATTCAATTCTGCACTTGACTTCGGTTTCTGGGTATTATATATGTATATTAAAAAAAGGCCCAGAAGAAGACCGAAGGTATGCTGGATATATGAAATCAAAAAAGATGGCAGCATCACATGGCACCAACGAGCAAAAAACCTAACTATTTGGAGTCAACTTGGGGAGACCTTCATCCAGGAGTGGATCGACCCTGGTTGACAATGATGATGATGATATTAAAAAGTATTTACCTGAAAATTTGGAGCATCAATAGCAACGAGAATCTGATGGCCTGAGAAAGCAGCCCACGGCTGAAAGCCATAGGAAAACATCTCCCAGAGGGTCACCGCGTAGGCCCATACATCGCTAGCAGAAGTGAACCTCAGATAAGTTATGCATTCAGGGGCACACCTGAAAACAATGTTTTTGTCAATACAATTCAATACACTCACAAAATATACAGAATGCAGTGGAACTAGGTTATAATGAAGAAGAGAGAATGTCAATGAGCGTAGTAGGTGGTAGACAATAACTATTATTACGGATTGCTTTTTGTCAATACAATTCAATACACTCACAAAATATACAGAATGCAGTGGAACTAGGTTATAATGAAGAAGAGAGAATGTCAATGAGCGTAGTAGGTGGTAGACAATAACTATTATTACGGATTGCTTTTTGTCAATACAATTCAATACACTCACAAAATATACAGAATGCAGTGGAACTAGGTTATAATGAAGAAGAGAGAATGTCAATGAGCGTAGTAGGTGGTAGACAATAACTATTATTACGGATTGCTTTTTGTCAATACAATTCAATACACTCACAAAATATACAGAATGCAGTGGAACTAGGTTATAATGAAGAAGAGAGAATGTCAATGAGCGTAGTAGGTGGTAGACAATAACTATTATTACGGATTGCTTTTTGTCAATACAATTCAATACACTCACAAAATATACAGAATGCATTGGAACTAGGTTATAATGAAGAAGAGAGAATGTCAATGAGCGTAGTAGGTGGTAGACAATAACTATTATTACGGATTGCTTTTGCTCGGATGCCAGAAGTACGGCGGAATTGGAAATATCACTTTAAACTCACTTGGATTCGTTCATAAAGATATATTACAATTTCTCGTTGAGGGTGTACTTCTCATCATCGCTGTATTTAATTGGTTTAAATATGGACTGACATTCTAAGTGTATGACATTCTCCAAAGACCCACTAGAGTGCAGAATTTCAGTACGTGACGAGCCAATTGAACAAGCAACTCAATTCAGATATCTCGGCAGTGAACTGCTCAGCTCTCATGACCTCCCCAGAGAAGTAAGGCCTCGGGTAGATAAAGCTGCAGTTGTGGCGGGCTGCCTAAGAGATATCATATGGAGGATAAAGATATGAGAACGGATAGCAAAGTACGCATTTATAAGACCGAGGGCGATACTGTCAGGACAAAAAGTATGCTAAGGACAACGGAAATGAGAACTCTGCGTGCTATTGGTGGGAAGACTTTGAAGAAGAACACCACAATCCGAGAGGTCTGTGAGGTCCAAGATGTGGTCAGATGGGGACGACAGCGTCGACGATACTGGTACCAACATGTACAGAGAATGAATTCCATACATAGCTCTGCATGGGGTGCCGGATAGACGGCGTCCACCAGGGAGACCCCCGAAACGATGGAAAGATAGCTGGAGCTCAGCATCACAGGAGGACAACCCTGCAGTAACAGACTCTTGAGTCTATAGAAAGTTGAAAAAGAAGTATGGACTGGATGAAGGTTGAACAATCAGCTTCATGCGCTATGGTCAGGGATTGAAAAAAATTATGTTATGTCAAATAGAGCAATTCTGGGCTGGCACACTGAAATATAGAATGCACTTCAAAATTATAAGAATGTATTTTTTGTTGTAGATTGACTCTCTCTAGTCATTATCCTCATTGTTGAAGGTCATGATCTTCATGATGAGGCCTTCACAATATTTCTCCAGCCATTTCTGCCTCTGACCAGATGTGAAGCCTCGCACGGAATGGAGTTAGCCTTTCCCTTCATGTGCTAAAAAAATCCGCGCTGTGTTCAATACACATGTAAAAATGAGCGATTCAATAAACATGTAAAAATGAGCGATTTAAAATCGGAAAAATAAGAATATTCATAGTTGATCGCTTGAATTAATTAAATTTGAAGTCAAAAGTGATAATTGAAATTTAATTGCTGAAAACATGAAAAAAAAACATTGGCCGATGTTCACAAAACGGGTGGAGCGACCACCTCGAACTGAGATTATATTTCTTGCGTTCCCATATACCGAAGTAGAGTGAGAGTGGGACGTGAATAGCGTCGTTTCCTCACCCATAGTGGTTTTTAGAATGAATATACGCACGTCACACACTGGCACACGTTTGATTGTATTGGTGAATTTATTCCTGATTTTCATAAAATATCTCTGATGTGGCCAATAAGTGCACATTATTATTAATATTATTTTTTCATTCAATGCGTAAATGTATTACGGAGGAATACCTAAAATCTGAAGCCAGTATTTATTATATTTATAGAGATATTAAAGTTTTTAGAAGCAATGTGTACTAGTTACACATCACAGGACAGGAAGGGTTAATAATGTCCTTGATCTGGTCAGTCCAACACATGGGGATGCAGCCTCTTGATCTCCTACTAGAAACATTTCTCAGCATGAGTCTTTTCTAGACTTGAATCTCGATATATGTCCGAAGAAACACAATATCTTTTGTTGACAAATGGTGGAGAGATGAGTGTTTATATGGAGTTTCAGTGACATATACGTTATATGGAGTTTCAATAATGTAGATTCATTTGTTCTCATTTCTGATAAAGACTTACAAAGTATCTAAAGTCTAATAATGACTTCAAACCAAAGCAATGCATTAAATTTACTAATACAGTCAAACCTCGGGTCACGAACGCCTCTAGTCACAAACTAATCGGCTTACGAACACAATTTCCCAACAAATGTTGACTCGACCTGCGTACAATGCCTCGGCTCACGAATTAGTTGTAACGGCGCATTACGCAATTACCCATTAGTTGTTCTCAGGTGCGCGCGTTGTGAACATTGTTTGTCGTTGCGTTCGTTGTTCTTGATACAATTTTTTTTGCTTTTTATATAAATATATATATATATATATATAATATACAGTATATATAAAATATATTTTGCATTAAATTAACCCTCATTATGGCTCCCAAGAAAATGAATTTCGGTTTGCGATCATTTCGGCTCGTGAACGGAATCAAAGAACAAATTAAGTTCGTAATCCGAGGTACCACCGTACATAAATTTTCCTTAAATTAAACATTTTTTTATGTTCAATTGCTCCGAGTTATCAAAAGATATGCTAAAAAATATTCCTAGTGCATAATAATTAACTAATTGAAGAAAGTAAAAAAATGACATTTTCACTATTAGACACATAACATAAATTTCACTATTAGACAATATTGTATAAATAACATTTTCACTATTAGACAATATTGGAAAATAAGATTTTAGGAATCATTACACACTATGTGTTAAATATTTGAGAAGATTATTCTGTTTCGGACTGATCGCAAGACATGTCTTCAGGAGACACTCATTTCGTATTCGGTCTCGAAAGAATACTCAACAGATTAGTCTCTCTCGAGCATGGATACTGAGTGAGACTCCTGAAGACATCTCATATCGATCCAAAAAATTTAATAATCTTCTTAAAAATGTAAACTATAGTGTTCTGCAAACAAAGTATCAGATATTTTACGCATGCATCTCATCTTGCCTGTATTGCTGCATGGCTCTAAATCTTGGTAAATTACCAAGGTCCAACAGGGAATTTTCTACAAAATGTGGTATTGCGCCACGTTGCAATGTCACCAGTAACACTACTACCAAGTCCAACTCTCTAGCGTCCACGAGCCGTCTCTCAGACCCCGCGAAACCCGGGCAATGTGACCACTGACATTTCCATCAGTGTCATAGCAGATAGAGAGTTGACGAATGGCGAGTTTCGAGCGCCATAAAACTGGATCCACCCAGTTAAGGGAAGGTAACTCCAACAGAAAATCCTCCAGAGAAGGCAAGAGGAAACCACTCTGGATATCCCTCCCCAGGAAATCACTATGTGACAAATGAGATGGTTCATCTTGAGAAAGATGAGACGCTGGAGGTGGTTGGGTACGTATTAAGGTTGCCACCTAATAGCTGGTCAAGAATCGCACTACTCTATCACCAACAAAGAACACCACGAATGAGACATCGATCCTACACCATATGCGGATATAACAATAAGAAGATTCATACAATCTCAGCCTCAGCAGACTGTGGACGGATCTCGATGGAAGAGTTGTACAGCATCCCTGTATTCCTCATGTAACATAGAGGGTGATAGATGATTAGAGTGCGATATTCAAGTAGATCTTGCACTTCTTTACAAATGAGTTTGTTTTTATATTAGGTTGTATGAAACCAACCCAATAATACTTGTTACAACTCAGTTTGCGTTGTTTGAATTATTCTTGTTCAATAAATTCACTGTAGAAAACTCATTAAAAGATACATCTTAGACTTCAGTATTCAGTAGAGTTATTATATGTATGAAACAATATTAGATGCGATGAATTCTCTGACTTAACTTAACTTGTAACACGTATAAGAAAATTGATTATTTAAACTCACCAAGCTATAGGCAATTTGAGATTCACATTGAAATTGGTCTGATAATAGTCTTTGCCAACCCTCAAAGCCCTGGAGAGTCCGAAATCAGATATTTTCACTTTATTTTTTGTAAAAACCAATACATTTCTTGCAGCTAAATCCCTGAAAGAACACAAAGTAATCATTAAATTTAGAGAGAAAATAACATAAAACAATATGAATTTAAATACAGTAAATAACGTATTCTAAGTCTTTCTGTTATTTGAAACTAACTCTATGACATTATGGACGAATACTTGTAATACGTCCAGGGAGTTTTGCAGGCTTGTTTTTCAGTGTCTTTACAAGGCTTGCTACTTAAGTTTTGAGACAGACAAGTAAAAACAAATATTTATCATCGAAATTGGCTTTATTGTTTTTCAAAATACTCTGCATGAAGATCAATACACTTTTGCATGAGTTTGAACCAATTTTCGAAGCACTTTTTCCACCCCGAATGAGGTAACTTCAAACATGACCTCGCAATTTATTTTTGATGTTCGGGAATAAAAGTCATTGGGTGCCAAATCAGGACTGTACGGCGGATGACCCATCAATTCGATGTTTTGAGTGCTCAAAAAGTCACCTGTTTGAGCCGATGTGTGAGAGCTCGCATTGTCGTGGTGGAAAATGATCCGTCTTCGGCGGTTTGTTTTCCTCATTTCTCTGAACACTTCTGGCAAACAAATGGTGGTGTACCATTCAGAATTGACTGTACGACGTTCCATTAAAGGCACTGTTGCGACATGACCATTTATACCGAAGAAACAAGCCACCATTTGCTTCGAAGTGTTTCGTGCGCGAACAACTTTTGTTAGATTTGGCTCGTCTTGAAAGACCCATACAGTCGACTGCTGTTTAGTTTCTGGCTTGTATGCATAGATCCACGATTTGTCACCTGTCACGATCTTATAGACATCTTGAAGCAACGCGATTGAATTTCTTTGGATCAATCGACACGAGCCTTTTTTTGAGTGATTGTCAAATTATGCGGTATCCAACGCGAACAAATCTTTTTGACGGCCAAATGTTCATGCAATATTGAATGTATACAAGTGGAACTGATGCCCAAATATGCCTCAATCTCACGATAAGTCACATGACGATCTTGCAATATCAGTTCACGCACAGCATCGATGTTTTCCAGCACAACAATCGTTTTTGGACGACCTTCACGAAATTCGTCCTGGAGCAAACTACGACCATGATTGAATTCGAAAAAACCTTCGAAACACAGTATACCCGGGATGGTGCTACATCACTTAAAGTCGAAGCGAGTTGATCGGCACACTGTTGTTGAGTTAGTCCACGTCGAAAATCATAAAAAATCATCGCACGAAAATGTTCACGATTGAATTCCATTTTTGGCCGAGATGAATTTTTCAAGTCACTGTAAACAACACAAATAGCACTCGTATGACAAAACTTTCTGAGCACGTATACCATTAAAAACGTCAAACTTTACGATGCTGATGTCAGATTTGAAGTATTTACACTGATGTTGCCATATCTCAAAACTTAAGTAGCAACCCTCGTATATACACATCTTTGTGGTTAGATGAAAGCAATTTTCGTAGCACACCAGATTATCAACAAATAATTTGTAATAGCATTTTTCTAAGACTAGAAATAATTTGCAGGAAATTTGAGCAATCTAACAATCATCCTACACCATACACAGATATTACGATAGGGAGATTTGCAATCTCAGTCTAACGTAGAATGATGAAGAGTGCCAGACAGTAGACTGGTCTACATGTAGGTGTTTAATGGCATCCCTGTATTCCTAGTGGAATGTATAAATATAGGGTGATGGTAAAATAAATTAATCATCTCGATAACAAATACCAAAAATATAACTGATATGTAAGATCTCACCTATGAATCAAACGCTTGTTTTCGAGATATGTCATCCCCTCACATATCTGAGCAGCAAAATCGCACAGCGTCAGTACAGGGAAGCTGGGCCTCAGAGACAGTTCCTTGAGACACTCCAACAGGGAGCGCAGGGGGGCTAACTCTGTTACCTATGAAGAGTTTCAATTGTTTTGGCACATGTTCTGTATATATCAAAAAGAAAAGGGAAGAAAGTAAACGCACCAACTTAGAAGGCTAATACAACAAAAGATAACAAATATCATATATATATAATGATTCATAATTGCTTTAGATTTCTAATAATAAAATTTATCACAAACCATCCTAGTTTGGGTGGATTGCCTGTTGTAAAAATATTTCATTTATATTTTTATATTTATCATTAAACACTTACAATTTAACTGATTTTATAAGCAACAACGAAGAGTTACACAACAATACATAAGTCTACCACCACCGTTCTGTGGATATAAATAACCATTCACTAGGAAAGACCTGTGACAAAGTGGTCTGATTCTTTAATCATGAATTTGATATATTTTTCATACACGTGGACGGTTCAATAAGTACCCGTGTTTGACGACAGATGGCGTTGCTAAGGCAAGTTGCTGTTACTATTGTCTGCTGCCATCTGTTAAACGACGCCAAAAACAAATTTAACACTGATCCATAGGTTCGTTTGTATTTGACAGCCATTGCAGTAAGCAGTGCAAAGTGGTTTTCGCTAAAATGGAGAAAGTGCAGTATCGTTCAGTGATTCGCTTTTTGCTTTCGGATGGGAAAACGTGCGAGGAAATAAAAGCGAAATTGGATGCTGTTTATGGGGACCTTTCACATCAATGAGAGCAGTTAGATATTGGTTCAATGAATTTAAACGTGGTCGAACATCTTTTTTTGATGAGGATCGCCCAGGGCGCCCGGCTGATGTGGTTATCGAGGAAATCATTGTAAAAGTCCATGACATGATTCTCGCTGATCGTCGAACGAAACTGTGCAAAGTAGCAGAGGCCATAGGTGTGTTGACGGGAACAGCAATTAATATTTTACATAAGTTGGCGATGAAAAAGTTGTCGGCCCGATGGGTGCCGCGAATGCTTACGGTGGACAACAAGTGCGTGCGGCTTTCAACTTCGAAGCTGTATTTGGAGCAATTTAAGCGAGATCCGAAAAAGTTTTTGCGTCGAGTTGTCACCGTCGATGAGACCTGGATTCATCATCATACACCGGAAACCAGGCAACAATGGGTTGCTTCCGGTGAATATGCTCCAAAGAAGGCGAAGATGATCCTATCTGCCGGAAAAGTTATAGCGACAATTTTTTGGGGTGCGAAGGGCGTAATATTCATGGACTTCTTAGAAAAAGGAAAAACGATCACTGGACAATACTACAGTGAGTTATTGGACCGTTTTGACAAGAAATCGAAGGAAACACGGCCCCATTTGTCGAAGAAGAAAGTGCTGTTTCACCACGACAACGCACCAGCACATTCATCCGGAGTTGTCGCCGCCAAACTGCATGAATTGCGTTATGAATTGCTGCCCCCCCCCCCTATTCGCCAGAGGCATATTTTGCATAGCTTGACAACTCCTATTTTTGGAGGGGTTAAAAAAATGGCAGGGACGTTGGGAAAAGCGTATATCCCTAAAAAGGGACTATGTTGAAAAATAAATAATTCGTTTTTGAAAAAAATGGCATCTTCATTCCTAACACGGGTACTTATTGAACCCCCTCGTATACCACAAGACTCGGTAAAAACATTCACACCGTATTCACATCCTTTTACATACAATACGATAGGCTATCCCTCGTGATCGAAATATGTTGAAAAATAAATAATTTGTTTTTGAAAAAAATGGCATCTTCATTCCTAACACGGGTACTTATTGAACAGCCCTCGTATACCACAAGACTCGGTAAAAACATTCACATCCTTGTACATACAATACGATAGGCTATCCCTCGTGATCGAGTATGCCAGTCATCTAGCGGATGGTAGATGTGCGTGTGTATTGATTTACCATGTGCAAGCTGTTACAGCAAGCGCAAAGTCTTGACAAATCAAATCCAAAGTTCCAATAGCAAGGAGATTTAATTTAATTTAAGGCAGGTTTAATCTGCTGCAGTCTTGCAGAGCACAAACGCCTGTGATCTGACGACAATCCAAGTTTCAAATCACAAATACATAAAAAAAAATGACACAAAACCGGAATAAAAATTTAACTAAAATTTAAAATAATCTTTATTCTAGCGACATCTCTGAAAACCTTGTCAAATAATATATTAGTTTATGAGATATTGTTGAATAAACAGAGCGCCGAATTTTTTTGGTTTCTCAATATTTCCAGCATTAACGACCTGTCGCGCGGATCGAGTCCTGCGATGAGTCTCTCTTACGTAAATAAACATTACTAAGTCTCTCTTACGTAAATAAACATTACTAGTGCTATATGCATTTGATCGGGTGAGTGTCATGAAGCATCGATTTGATCGTAGCATTCCTTCGTTTATTTTACGTAATGTTAAGTTTATCTCCTTTATTTAATGAGTCTCCTTAAGAGTGATGACTATTATTTATTATCAGAAAATTACTTAAGTGTCATGTTTACTTGGTGTTGTAATCAAATATCAGTGGTTCTAAACAAAATATGTGTTTAAACTTAGAAATTAAAAAACGCTGAAATTGTGCCGCGCACAGGATTCGTGGAATTTGATTTTTAACGCGGTGAACAGGTTAATTATGTAACATAGCGCTATCTTTGCATTGTTTATACCAATAATTACCAATAGTAATACATTGTACATACCAATTAGTTATTCCATAAATTTTACCATATACTTAAAAAAAATATATATTTAAGCTTTTAATTCTTAAATAATCAAGTGTTCTTAGAGTATACATTTAATACTTATATATTTTATATTTAAATCATCAAACACTGAATTTTGTATTATAAATGAATGATTATATAAACGGATACTAGGTGGTGATAAAAATGTAATAAAAGAATCAATAAAAATATAAATGAATATTTTAAGAATTCTAGTGGTGTATTAAAAATAGTCATCGCTGAGCAAAAACATATTTGCAATATTTATGAACAACGTCTCCGTTTCCTAAAATAAAAAAAAAACATAAAATGTTAACTACGAAATCTAATTTAAGAATTTTTAATATCATTGCAAAAACAGTATTTTTTAAATTCCTTTCTGCCACATATTTGTTGCCAATAATAGCATCACACGTGCATGTTCATTCTCACACCAAAGTTCGAAATGTGGTCTGTATTTTTACTGAATTTTGAGCAGGAAAGTCACGAGTTGGTTCTTATGAAGCAAGTGCCTCCGCGAGACTGATGACTTAAAAGAATATCTGCGGTGACTGTCATTAGTGCTTGGTGTTGCCACTTAATTTTAAAGTATTGTGTTCTTGTTGTAACAATTAACGCAGTAGGTACTTGTGTGTCTTGCAAGATTTGTCCACTCATGGAAGACATGTTTTCTGAGTGTAGGTTACCCGATTGACACGTTGAAACTAATCGACTCTAAAAATACTAGCACACAATAAAACCGTAAGTTTTCAATTACATTTTAGTTTGGAGGCATTTACAAGAAGTCTTTAGTTCACACACTCTTTGTGAGATGTTACATTGAAATGTAAAACATCTTTGGAGTGACCTTTTGTCACTAAATGGTGCCAGAAAAATAAATAAATGTAAATATATCATATCCGAAGCAAGGTGAGGATATACAAGACCTGTGTCCGCCCCATAATGACATACAGCATAGAGTCCAGAGCCGACTCTGTCAGAACCAAAAATCTCCTTCGAACCAGCGAAATGAAGGTACTCAGGAGTATCGCTGGCAAACCCCTTCGTGAAAGAATACGAAACACAGAAATGTGAAGGATGTGCGAAGTTGAAGATATTGTCAGATGGGGACGACAGAGAAGAAGGTTCTGGAACGAACGCGTATCCAGAATGGCGGAACCGAGAGCCGTAAGAATGGCCAGGGACAGTATCCCCCAAGCGAGCAGACCTCCCAAAAGATGGAGACAGCTGGCAGTCGACGTCACAAGAGGGAGACGATATTGCAGGACCATAACTCTTTTGCCCAAAGACAATATGCTTATTTGGCTCCCATTACATACAATGGCGTGCCGACTTCAATAAAGGTAAAGGTAGGAAAACCATTTAGACAGTCGATCGGAGTGTGGTTGTTATTGCGACAGGATTTTGAGTACTTGGGCTTTCAGGATGAATGACGAGTGGAAGGGATTTATGTAAGCTCGTGAGTGTGGGTTTCTTCTTGTTGTTTTAATTTTGGTTATTTTTGTATTTGTGTTTCTGTGTATTTTTTTTTTTTTTTTTGTTTTAATTTTGTTTTCATTCTTATGATTGTGTGCGGTATAGTGTGGGATGAATATTTTTGGTATTTCTGGAGTGATGATGTGTGAGCAGTTGAATTTCGCAAGATGTTTCCAGTTGTAGTTGAGTGTCACTGTCAGGTTGATGAGAGCGTGCAACGGGGTTTTGTTTTTGTGTAATCAAAAATCGGAAAGAAGTATCGATTTATTTTTCTCATGCTAAATATCCTCAGTGAGATACAGGCAAAAGCCTAGTTTACTGGGGATACGACAAATGAAAGGCAACAAACCCAGATCCATTAAAATTGTATGTCCAAATCAAATTATCTGTTGTTTTTCTCAAATTGTGTATATTTCTTGTCATGTGTAATAATAAATAAATAAATAAATAAATAACAGGCCTAAAATAAGAGGAAGAAATATATCATAATGAACAAAATTGAATCCTGCAAATCCATTTAATAAGTAGAATGGCCAATAAAGAGGTCCTCCAAATAATGAATATTGATGGGAGACAACTCCTTAAAGTCAAGAAGAGGAATAAAGTAGAATTCCTTGAACAAGTCCTTCATGGCCCCAAATGAAGTCTCTTCAAATGATACAAAAAGGAAAGATCGAAGGGAAGAGGATGCAAAATCATCTCCTGGTTTAATGACATTCTCCGCTGGATTAAAATACAACGTAGATATTTTTTTCACATTTCATCAGGTTGAAACATATTTAAGGATTGTGTTTACAGCTGACTCAGAAATGGCTCAAAAGAATATTTAATTAAAAGATACAACCTCCGTAGCCTAGTTGATAAGACGCCTGACTCCTAACCTGGGGGTTGTGGGTTAATTTCCCATTGGTACCCAAAGCTTTTTTTTAAAACAGGGATTTCACTTAAATTTAAAATATTTTGTAATTTATTTTTAACAAACACTGTTTATTCCACTTTTTTGTGACGGTATAACCCTACCGGTTTCAAGGTGCACACCTCATCTTCAGGGGAGCGCAAACAAGACTTGTTTGCGCTCCCCTGAAGATGAGGTGAAAGCCTTGAAACCGGTAGGGTTATACCGTCACAAAAAAGTGGAATAAACAGTGTTTGTTAAAAATAAATTACAATGTCTTTAAACCTCCACAACGTTAATGCCTTAACTATAAACAACATATTTAAAAAAAAAAATTGTTTTTTGCAGATTCTTAAAGTTTAACCCTTTAAGAATATGTTCTAAAAAGGAAATTTTAAAATTCTCAATATTTAAGAATTTATAGCTATAAATGAGGCAGCAATTACGCCGCACCGGTATGACTCGGACAATAATCTCAAAACTTTAAACGCGTTTTTCTCGAAACTACTTTTTTCAACCTGATCGACATAAAATCTCAAGTTCTATCCAACCGATTGCCTTCAAATATGGTATGAAACTTCCGATAAATGTTTTTATATCGTCCCTACCTTGTAAAATTCAAAACTATTTTTTTTACTATTTTTAAAGAAAGACAGACAGCTGTCATTTTATAATTATTTTTTTTTCTCTTTGGTACCAATTATAATGACATTATTCCTTATCAAGAAACTGTGTATGATTTTTGTTTCGGATTTATGAAAGGGTTCCAATCATGTTGACCAGATCACCCCCTTTTTTATGACAAGATAAGATATAACAGCAGATAACATCTTAAATTTTCAATTTTTTTTTCAAAAATTTTGTTGTACATTCTCAAATCATCAATAACCAAACTGTTATAAAATGTATTGGAAAAATATTTTTTGTTTTTAATACCCGCTTAAGGCATAGTACAATAAACTCACCGGTTATACTGTATATATGTACGAGGGTGGTTCCAGATGTACCCGACCTGATGTATAGATGGTGGTTGTTGCTTTAAAAAATGACTATGGTAGAAAGTACTTAACTTATAAAGCTTAAGTTTCAAGTTTTAAGACGCTACGTTGTTTAGTATTTGTTTGGCAGCCATCAATAGTGAACGCTCTCAGTGAATTTGTAAACATGGAATAAATTGGTCATTGTTATGTGATACAATACTTTCATTTGAAAGGTCTAAGTCCAACCGATATCAAAGCTGAGCTAGATTCTACTCTGGGGGAGTCTGCTCCTTCGTTTACAACAGTAAAATATTGAATGGCAGAGTTTAAACGAGGTCGTACGAGCTGCCAAGACGAACATCGCAGTGGTCGACCAAATGAGGTGACCACGCCAGAAATGGTAAAGAAAATCCACAAAATGGTATTGGATGACCGTCGATTGAAAGTGCGCGAGCTAGCAGACACGGTAGGCATTTCAAAAAGTGCTGTACATCGCATATTGACTGAAAATTTGGACATGAGAAAGCTTTACGCAAGATGTTTCAATCGTGAGGTTGTAAGGATGTTTCAATCGAGTGTTTGGCGATGTTTCACAGAAATAAAGCCGAGTTTTTGCGTCGATTCATAACCATGGATGAAATATAGGTTCATCACTTCACACCTGAGACGAAGGAACAATCAAAACAATGGACTGAAAGGGCAGCTCGGCTACAAAAAAGGCGAAGACAGTTCCATCTGCAGGCAAGGTCATGGCGTCAGTTTTTTGGGGTGCGCGTGGGATAATTTTCATTAATTATCTTCAAAAAGGAAAAACAATCAACGGCGAGTATTATGCGAACTTATTGCAGCGTATGAGTGACAAAATCAAGAAAAAACGGCCGCATTTGGCGAAAAAGAAAGTGTCGTTTCATCGAGACAATGCACCAATTCACACATCCGTTATCGCGGCCAAAATCAATGAATTAAAGTTCGAATTGCTTCCTCACGCACCCTTTTCGCCAGATTTAGCCCCTTCGGATTATTTTCTTTTTCCAAACTTGAAAAAATGGCTCGGTGGTAAAAGATTTGCCAACAATGAAGAGGTGGAATCTGCGGTTGATGGCTATTTTGAGGCGCTCGACGGTTCTCACTATAAACAGGGTATCGAAGCTATTGAACATCGCTGGGAAAAGTGTGTCGAGCTGAAAGGAGAGTATGTTGAGAAATAAAAATATTTTTTTCCAAATTTTTTGTGTTTTCTTTGTTAGGTCGGGTACTTTTGGGACTACCCTCGTATACATATGTAGAGAATACAGTCGTCCCTAAATATTGTCAACACGCACGGTCAACGACCGACGAACCAACCTTCGGACATGTACAAAGGTCGCATACCAGAACACTAATATTGTTTACACGCAAATAATATTTACGTTACATTCCACGGTGGAAAGAGAACGCATCGCGTTGTCTCACCGTTTCCGCCGATAAATATTCTACCCACTATATTGTTCGCAACGTCTGCAAACACCTCTGCACGCGCAGGAGTGAGATAAAGTATATATTGCGGGCGCATTCACGCACATCTATAAATACCTACTTATCGACAAATAAAGACTTATTATTATTCACTTGACCATTCATTGCTGCTTACTATTCATTGATTGTTCACTCTCACTTTCTGCATTCCTGAATCGACGTATTTTATTTAAATACAAAGCAATCATAATCATCACGACGTATCAATAAAGCATCCCGCTATACATACAACAAACGTGTGATACAATACAGTGCAAAAGATACAGACATAAGATCACCAAGACTAGGTCTTGACTGGATATTCCAAGTATATTTTTCTAATCCGTCCCATAATATCCCTATCAGTGAGATTTGATTTTCTACTTTTTAGATTATAAGTTACATTTTATAAGTTTTATATTGTCGATTGAATTCAATTATTTTTCCGTGTCTGTACTGCACGTTCGTATTTTGATGCAGTTTATTTTGAAAAATATATGTACTCTGAATTGTGTTTTGGAAGACAATATGTTATCTTTTGTATTCAAATTTTTACTGTCATATGTATTAGATGTTAACATAAGTTGTGTCCGTTTTTTTTTTTTCAAATTTAAAAATGAGCACCATAAGTAAAACAAAATGGTAAAACAAGAGAGTATGGACGCACAATACGTCCGATTTTTTTTTTTTTTCTAATTTAAAATAAAGCACCAAAAGTAAAACAAGAGAGTATGGACGCACGATACGTCCGATGTTTTTTTTTTCTAATTTAAAATAAAGCACCAAAAGTAAAACAAGAGAGTATGGACGCACGATACGTCCGATGTTTTTTTTTTCTAATTTAAAATAGAGCACCAAAAGTAAAACAAAATGGTAAAACAAGAGAGTATGGACGCACGATACGTCCGATGTTTTTTTTTTTCTAATTTAAAATAGAGCACCAAAAGTCAAACAAGAGAGTATGGACGCACGATACGTCCGATGTTTTTTTTTTCCAATTTAAAATAGTGCACCAAAAGTAAAACAAAATGGTAAAACAAGAGAGTATGGACGCACGATACGTCCAATGTTTTTTTTTTTCTAATTTAAAATAGAGCACCAAAAGTCAAACAAGAGAGTATGGACGCACGATACGTCCGATGTTTTTTTTTTTTCTAATTTAAAATAGAGCACCAAAAGTAAAACAAAATGGTAAAACAAGAGAGTATGAACGTACACGGTACGTCCGATGTTTTTTTTTTATAATTTAAAATAGAGCACCAAAAGTAAAACAAAATGGTAAAACAAGAGAGTATGGACGCACGATACGTCCGATGTTTTTTTTTCCCGGATACATGAATTTATCAATAAAACGGACAAGGCTCAAATGTTTTTATCTATTCAATTATTTTGTATATGGCGGCCGCAATTACGTTTTTTTATATTACTTACAAAATCATTTTTTTATATTACTTACAAAATCATTTTTTTATATTACTTACAAAATCATTTTTTTATATTACTTACAAAATCTCACTCGCTTATAGGTTAATTCTACTTAGAACATATATCTTTAACAAACAGTTTACCTTTTATCCCATAATTTTACCATAGGACAAATAATGATTAAAAAACTTACTCAAAGCACCTGGATATGTTAATTTAGAAAATACAAGGATATTGCCAATTTTCATTCAACTATATAACAATTATGTATTCGCAATTTTCCTATACTTAAAAGTGGTTTGTAAATGATGCAAATTTACAAACCAGCATCAGACAATCCGGATGGAGTACGACGCCATACAGCCGTACAATACACTCGTGGTTGATGCTGTACATTATGGCAGCTTCCTTCAGGAACTCCATCGAGTTAGACTGCATCCTCTCCCGGGACAGAGATTTAATTGCAACTTGCGTCTGAAAAATTAATTCACCGATTAGATTAAATTTACATATTGTGTATAAATCCTAAAATTACATATATTTTAATAAAAAATATATATTTTAGAGAGAAGCTATAAAAAAGACAGTATATGAAATGTTTTTTGTTAAATGTCACCTTCTTCTTCCCAGTGTCATGTCATGTCAGGTCCCCCCAACGTTGAATATCACCTGAGAGTAGACATCTTTCTCCCCGGCAGCCCGAAAAAAATCTCCAACGCCCCTTATGCCAGTCCAATCACGTATATTGCGGAGCCAGGTGATTTGCCTCCTGCCAAAACCTCTTCGGCCTTCTATTTTGCCTTGGATGATCAGGTGCAGTAATTTGTACTTTGCTCCTCTAAGTACATGACCCAAGTAGGACACCTTTCGGATTTTAATATTAGTCAGCAACTCTCTATCAGCTTTGGCTCTTTGAAGAACCCTTGTGTTGCTGACCATATTTGTTCAGGGTATCCGTAGCATTCTCCGGTGCATCCACATTTCGAATGCTTCCAGTCGGTTCATACTACCAACTGTGATGGTGCATGATTCCACTCCATGCAATAACACTGACCAAACGTAGCATTTGACTAACCGTTGTGGAAGTTTCAAGTTTAGATTATCATTGCAGAATACACTTCTCATTTTATTAAAAATGTCACCAATTCAAACAAATTAACCTCTCCGTCAGATAGCGTATGGCCCCGCGGTTGGGGCGTAGTGATTATTTCTGGAATATTCGCAGATTATGTCAGGATTTGGACTACCAATGACATCTATTGATGATACCACACAATGAAATCATTTATCGGCTAGTTACATGTTTTACCAACTGAACAAACAATGTTTTAAAATTTTCATTAATATCTTACTACTCGAGAGGTTAAACAGATATTTTCTTCTCCTTGGTCGTGTTGCTCATGGCTGAGCGTTGTGGTTCTCTGATAAATCTTGAACCGAGCGGGTGATTCGCCTCCACTTCTCCTGGTCCTGAACCATGAGTGCAACACTCAATGAGGAACTAATCGTCTCTTCGATTCGGTCTATCCACCTTGCTGGAGACTGTCCTCTTGTTCGCCGCCCCTCAAAACTCCCAGTCACTACCAGCTTTACAAAACTGCCGTCATCATAGTGGCATGAACACAGTGTAGGGAATACCGTCGTCCCTGAATATTGTCAACACGCACGGTCAATGACCGACGAACCAACCTTCGGACATGCCCAAAGGTCGCATACCAGAACATTAATATTGTGTACCCGCGAATACTATTTACGACACATTCCACAGTAGAAAGAGAACACATCACGCCGTCACGCCGTCTCGCCGTTTCGCCAATAAATATTCTACCCACTATATTATTGGCAATGCCTGCGACCACCTCTGCACGCACAGGAGTGAGATAAAAATATATTGCGGACGCATTTACGCGCCCCGTTCTGAAATTGTATATATACCTACTTATCGATAAATAAAGATCACTTATTGTTAATAATTTGACCATTCATTGCTGTTTACTATTCATTGATTGTCCACTCTCACTTTCCGCATTCCTAATCGACGTATTTTATTTTAAATACCGAACAATCATAATCATCACGACGTACCAGTAAAACATTCCGCTAAAACAGTATTACAATATTCTTTTTTTGCATGTTGGTGATAGCCTTTTATCTGTAGAACCAGGAGGTTGGACACATCAGTACGTCCTGCAGTCCGTAACAAAGCATTTTTCTCAATGTCCATGTTTCCGCCCCATAGAACACTATGGAGAAAACCAGAGTTCTCACCAGACGAATATTAATATTGAGAAGTATAAACCAATACAGGCGGCCCTCGACTTTCGCACATTCTACTTTCGCACAATTCGCCATTTCGAACATTTTTAAAAATTCAATTTTTTAAAGATTTTTGTCGATAATTCAAAAATTGTTCGCTTCCATGCACCCACTTTTTTGGAAGAACTATAATACATGGAACGCAATAAACAATATTGGAGACTCGTGGGCTGAAATAAACGAGTCAACAATGAAAGGTTCCTGGAAATAATTATGCCCACAAATGACGAGTGATTTTATAAATTCTGAAGAAACTCCGGAAACTAACACATATAAAATAGTACTTCTGTCAAATGAATACTTAATTGAGCAACAAGAGTTAAATGAAATACACAATGAAAGTGAGGAAGAAGAAGCTGATAAAATTAGTCAAGACTTTGACAATAAAAAATATGAATGAAGCCTTCATGCATCTTGACAAATTTGTGACTATTATGAAAGAATGTGATCCCAATGGAGAACGTATATCTCAAGTACGTAGGGTGTTTGAGAAAGACACAGCATGTTATAGAACTCTTTATCAAGAAAGGAAAAAAAGAGCGGTATTCAACTAACTCTTGACAAGTGTATAAAGAAAACACCTGAAAGCACTTAAACACGCCTCGTTAACATAATTGTGTATATTGATAAATAAATATTTTTAATATATTATTGATAAATAAATGTTTTAAAACACAATTTTTTATGTTTTTTTTACATCCCTCTACTTTTGAACATTCAACACTCGCACACATTTTCAGGAACCAAGTATGTGCGAAAGTCGAGGGTCGCCTGTATTGTTTATATGCCTGTACCTTTATAAGTTTGGTCATTGCGGATTTCGCCATACAAATTTATATCTGAATCTCTGCTTCACAATCTCCATCTCTTGAGATTAGTGTCCACCCCTTAATAATATCCAAGCAAAGTGCTTCCTATCAGCTGATTGAATCGGTAACCAATTAATATGCTAATCTTATTTTTGTGTTTTTCAAAACCTAATTGCAGACTCCATTCTACCCGATTCACAAATCTGCTTTTCATATTCACTAGTTGCAACCCGTGACATATTCACTGAAGTAAAACAAATTCTACATTTATGAAAATATCCATCCATGGCTCTACAACCCAGGTCGGGTCTTGGCCTCCCGCAGAGCTTGCCCCCATGACTGACGGTCCTGTGCAGCGTTACGCCAGTTTTGGATACCGATGTTGTTTGCATCCCTCACCATTCCATCCAGCCATCGGAGTTTCGGCCTTCCCACTGCTCTCCGCCCCCCGGGCGCACCATCCATGATTCGCCTTGGGATCTCGCCCTCGCCCATCCTTTGAAGATGTCTTATTATGATTTATGAAAATATATATATTCATAAATGTAGAATTTGTTTATATATAATATATCATTTATATTAGGAGTACCCATAAATAATCTCGTTTTTGTTGATGCGCCATCTTTAAAATAGTCTCCTTCAGTCTGTTAGGCAGTAAGGATGTGTTATAAGTTTCTCTTGTGTAGGGGCAACCTGTTCGTGGCCTTGAGACAAAAAAAAACGGTTCCTTTATACCTCTGAAGACAATGGAAGAGACGTGTCCGTCGGAACAACATCTGCGGAGCTGTATACTTTTTCAATATCATTTGAAAAAGAAAGCGACAGAGGCTACGAAGGATACCTGCAAGATTTACGGTGACATATTGAATGTCAGGAAATGCCAAGGATGGTTCAAAAAATTTTAATCTGGTGATTTGTGTTTGGAAAACGAGCCTCGAAGTGGACGGAAATTGAGGCGTGAATAACTTCAGGATCTTGGTTGGGTCACCCTGCTGCATCCTCCATACTTGCCGGATCTCGCACCATTTGATTTTCACTTATTTCGTTTTATGGAACATTTTCTAAGAGATCAAAATTTTAATTCCTTAGAAGAGGTGAATGCAGCCCTTATAGACTATTTTCAGTCAAAACCCGCTGAATTTTACAAGAAGGGCGTGGATGATTTGAAAGAAAGGTGGCAGAAGGTTATAAATAATATGGGGAATTATTTTGTATAAGAAAAGTTCTTCTTCTCCCTGGCTCCATCCCAACTCACTGTCGGCGAAGACTGTTGGGGTCAGCTCTCCTCGTCCTCAGGTTGTATGCTCTTGTCCCAGACTACGTCCCCCAGGCCGTGCCTCCATATCAGGTTATCTTTTTGCACCACCCATGAATTATTTGGCCTTCCTCTGGTTGTTATTCGAGAGAAGATCCATGGAGATTGCCTAGTTCACAATGTGATCGGGTGCTCTGCGTCCAACGTGCCCATACCATCTCAATTGCATCTCCTCCATCTTGCCGTTGGTGTCTGTAACACCTAGGCTTCCACGAATGCGTGAGCTTCTTATTTTGTCTCTTAGGGACACACCAGCTGACCATCTTAGCATGCGCATTTCAGCAGTTTCTAGTTGCCTAGAGTAAGAGTTATACATCGTCCAGCATTCAGAGCCATAGAGGAGTGCGGGTCTGACAATCGTTTGGTATACTTTTCCTTTTAACTTTACTGGCATTTTCGGATCACATAGAACTCTCGTCATTGATCTAAACTTCATATAAGAAAAGTTAAATAAAGTATAAGAAAAATTGTTTTGAATTTCATTGAAAAAAACGACGTTACTTATGGGTACCCCTAATACGTCGTCCCCTTTTATACCGGTTCAAAAATTGTTAGCTAGGTATTTGAAATTCGTTCAGTATAGTTTCGACGGACCCACCGAAATTCAAATTTCGAATTACTTTCTTGTATTCAAAATTCAATTCTCGTATTCTTTCTTTGACGACAACCGTCGTACGGGTTTTCGCCTATTTATATTATGATCATTAGCGATTCAAGTTGTTCCATCTAATATACAAATTTTATATTCAGTAGTTTACGGTCTCCTAGCATTATTTCACCTTGCCATCCATCTAATACTTACCTTTCATGATGTATTCTCTATGCATGTTAAAATGGTCTGGAGATGCAGCCCTGACAAATAAATGCCTTTGTGGACTTCAAGGTGTAGAAAAAAGTTAATTTTAAAGTAAGATAAATAGTAAAATAATTCAAAATTACCCTATGGCCTTCATTTGTCCAAACACCTTGTTGTACGACACCAAACTCTCCAACTCCGATCTCCTTGTTGATGGTAATGCTAGCGGGAGGTATGATATGCTTGTTGGGATTCCTCAAGCAGCTCTCAGGGGTCACGTCTGCCTGCAATTCTTGAATCTTCTTCTCCGAAAGTGAACTCAGTGATGATGGACTCTAAAATATACATATTACATATTTTTAAACACTTACGAACATTTTTCTCAGTTAGTACCAACCTTAAGAAGTTATGTGTCAAACTTTCATGACATTGTGTCATTGAGTTACAGTGGTTTTAGTGACGCTACTTTTGCTATTTTCAAAACAATGGAAAAAACCGAATTTCGTGTATTGATAAAACATTGCTTTTTAATGGGAAAAAATATCGTTGCAACTCAGCGATAGCTTTAAAAGTGTTATCCGGGCTCTGCTCCGTCGAAAACCACCATTTGTCGGTGGTATGCTGATTTCAAACGCGGTCATACAGACACAAATTATGCTGAACGCTCTGGTCGTCCAAATGAGGCTGTTACACCAGAAAACATAAAAAAAAAACCTCAAAATCGTGATGTAAAATCGCAAAGTAAAGTTGCGTGAGATAGCTGACATCCTTAAGTTATCATTCGGTAGTATTTACACTATTTTGCATGAACATTTGGTCATGAAAAAGCTTTTTTTCTAAATGGGTGCCGCGTTTGCTCACAATAGGACAGAAACAACAACGCATCGATGATTCAGAGCGCTGTTTGGCACTGTTTACACGAAATAAACAGGAGGTTTTGCGTCGGTATGTGACAGCGGATGAAACTTGGATCCACCACTATACTCCGGAATCAAATCGGCAGTCAGCTGAGCGGAGAACCGGTGAAAGTCGTCCGAAGCGACCAAAAACTCAACAGTCGGCCGGGAAGGTAACGGCCTCTGTATTTTGGGATGCGCACGGTATAATATTCATTTATCACCTTGTAAAGGAAAAAACCATCAATAGCGAATATTACATAGCGTTATTGGGGCGTTTGAAGGCAGTAGTTGCAAAAAAACAACCCCATATGAAGAACAAAAAAGTTCTCTTTCATCAGGACAATGCACCGTGTTTAGAGTCGATGGTAACGATGGCCAAATTTCACGAGTTGAACTACGAATTGCTTCCGCACCCACCGTATTCTCCAGATTTGGCCCCCGACGACTATTGGCTGTTTGCAGACCTCAAAAAGATGCTCCAGGGAAAGAGGCATGGCTCCAATGAAGAAGTGATTGCCGAAACTAACACCTATTTTGAAACCAAAGATAAATCGTTTTACACGGCCGGCATAGAAAAGTTAGGAAAGCGTTGGAATGAATGTATCGCTCTTGAAGGAGACTATGTTATGTTGATGAATAAAGAAGAATTTTGGCAAACAAATGTTGTTTTAGTAGTTAGTCCCGGAACTTATTGATCGATGTGTTATTACATATTTTTAAACACTTATGGAAATTTTCCAAAGAGATTTATTTAAATAATTAAGGCATAACTTGATCGAAATCCATAAAAGGCTTGACTTTGTTTTCTTTCGCTATATTTTTCATCATATCACTATTGTCATACAGCATTTCAACACATACTGTGTCAGGTGAGTTAATTAAAACTAAATTACATGTAAATAATAAGATGACGCATTAGACATGTCCTCTGGGAGACATACTATAGAGAGATTGTCTGAGCCTAATTGTGTGAACAATCTAGTTGACGCAGATAGGGCAAATAGGATATACTTGAACCTGTAACACAAGCTGAGGTAAAAAAGATCTACCGTTTTACGATTTTTTTTCACTTTGGTACCAACTATAACGACATTATTTCTTATCAAGAAACTGTGTATGGTTTTTGTTTCAGATTTACGAAACGGTTCTAATCATGTCGACCAGCTCATCTCCTTTTTTTTTTACAAGTTATACGAAGGTTGCTACTTAAATTTTGAGATATGGCAACACCAGTGTAGATACGTCAAATATGACATCAGCATCGTAAAGTTTGACGTTTTTAATGGTATACGTGCTCAGAAAGTTTTGTCATACGAGTGCTATTTGTGTTGTTTACAGTGACTTGAAAAATTCATCTTGGCCAAAAATGGAATTAAACCGTGAACATTTTCGTGCGATGATTTTTTATGATTTTCGACGTGGACTAACTCAACAACAGTATACCGATCAAATTGCTTCCTTTTTTTGGTGATGAAGCACCATCTCGGGCCGTGTTTCGCTGGTTTTTTCGAATTCAACCGTGGTCGTAGTTCACTCCAGGACGAATTTCGTGAAGGTTGTCCAAAATTGGTTGTTGTGCCAGAAAACATCGATGCTGTGCGTGAACTGATATTGCAAGATCGTCATATGACTTATCGTGAGATTGAGGCATGTTTGTGCATTAGTTCCACTCGCATTTTCGACGCCCGAAGAAGCGGTTGATGCGTTCAAAACGCATGTTTTGAAGTTACCTCATTCGGAGTGGAAAAAGTGCTTCGAAAATAGGTCCAAACGCATGCAAAAGTGTATTGATCTTCATGGAGAGTATTTTGAAAAACAATAAAGCCATTTTCGATGATAAATATTTGTTTTTACTTGTCTGTCTCAAAACTTAAGTAGCAACCCTCGTAACAGCTGATTTTTTTGTACATTCTCAAATCATCAATCAACTGTTAAAAATGTATAAGAAAACTATTTTTTTGTTTTATTTTTATTTAGTCTGAAAAAATGCTCGAAATTCACGCCTCTAGAGTAGAATACTCTCCCTTCCTAATGTTGAAAAAATAAACTTGTCTCGCTCTTCGTTATTGTCAAATTTATTTCATGTTAAACAAATCTGTAGACTTTGGAAGGTTTTTCAATCCATATTCATTAAGTATTGAAAATAAAATCAACTATAAAAGTGTGACATTCTCCAAAGACCCACTAGAGTGCAGAATTTCAGTATGTGACGAGCCAATTGAACAAGCAACCCAGTTCAGATATCTCGGCAGTGAACTGCTCAGCTCTCATGACCTCCCCAGAGAAGTAAGGCCTCGGGTAGATAAAGCTGCAGTTGTGGCGGGCTGCCTGAGAGATGTCATATGGAGGAGTAAAGACATGAGAACGGATGGCAAGGTACGCATTTATAAGACCTGTGTGCGACCTATCCTCACATATGGCATCGAAGCGAGGGCGGACACTGTCAGGACAAAAAGTATGCTCTGGTTTATTGCTGGGAAGACTTTGAATGATCGTGTAAGGAACACCACAATCCGAGAGGTCTGTGAGGTCCAAGATGCGGTCTGATGGGGACGACAGCGTCGACGATACTGGTACCGACATGTCTCTCCGTGGTTGCAGTCCTAATACTGGTTTGCAGCAATTTCAACTCTTCTCCTCCATTCCCCCCTGTCCTGTGCGGCTCTTTTTAAATCTGTATATGTTGAGCAGCGCACATCCACCAACAGGTCCTCCAGGTACTCTCGGCGTGGGCGTCCCCTAGAGTTTGTCCCCTCGGTCATACCCTCCATTATGGCATGCAAGAGGCCCTCTTGTCGTATTATATGACCGATCCATCTCGCACGCCTTTCGGACAGGATCCTGAGCAGGTGCCTTCCTCCTTCGATTCGTTGGAGAACCTCTTCATTTGTGACGACCGACATGTACAGAGAATGAATTCCATACATAGCTCTGCATGGGGTGCCGGATGGACGGCGTCCGCCAGGGAGACCCCCGAAACGATGGAGAGATAGCTGGAGCTCAGCATCACAGGAGGACAATCCTGCAGTAACAGACTCTTGAGAGTCTACAGAAAGTTTAAGAAGAAAAAGAAGAACTATAAAAGCATGTACCCTACTCTGCATTATGAGCCGGAAAAGTATTTCACAGTTTATTTCACGACTAAATGATGTTTCACATCTTTCTGGTTGGTTCAAACAGATTGTCCTATGACAATAAACCCGCCAGGTTGTACTGTTTACAATGAAAGTATTATAGAATACAATTTGTAATATCTCCGCTATAAATTACATACACCTTCGTAGAGAACGGAGTTATTGAAACACATCGGCATCAACGGATTAATAATTCAATCTGGAGGACGAGGTTAGCTATCAATCAATATTGTTACAGTCCGCTTGTATCCTGTTTAATATGGAATAGGGTGCCTGCAATACGTGTGGTATGAGCTGTGAATATGGAATAGGGTGCCTGCAATACGTGTGGTATGAGCTGGGAATATTTATGTTAGGATGATGCAAAAGTTATGACGGTTTTTTACATATACAAATAAACATTTTTTTTTTTAGATTTGTATTATTTATTTAATCAATTATATAATTTCCATCAGTTCTTATAACCTTCTCCCATCTTTCTATCAACTTATTAATACCATTAGTGTAAAATTCCGTGGATTTTGATGCGAAAAATGTAGTAAGGGGTGTTTTTACCTGTTCTATAGTATCAAATTTTTTATCACTTAAAAATTTTTGCAGTGATCGGAATAAATGAAAATCGGAATGAGCAAGATCTGGAGAATACGGTGGATGCTTGATAACATCCCAATTCAACTCATTTAGCTTGTGTTGGGTCATCATAGCCATATGTGGTCGCGCGTTGTCGTGATGAAACACTACCCCTTTTCTGTTTACCAATTCTGGTCTATCCTTTTGAAGGGGGATGTTCAATTTGGATAATTGCTGACAATATCGTTCTGCTGTAATTGTCTGAGTTCCAAGAAGCATTAGTGAAAAATCAGTGGAAAATCGCCAGATCTTAAGATTAGAAGAATTAGTGAAAAATCCCCAGATCGGAATTTTGTAAACCATCTTCGTACCTGTCGAACTTTGATGACATCTGCTCCATACACTTCGCAAATGTTTTTGGTTGCCACACTCACGGTATTGTCTTTACGGAATTCATAAAGTAAACAATGACGTAAATGCACTTTATCGACCGACATTTTGAAAAAATACAAGGACTCTTCACTGTACTCTGGCCAGGCCAAAACTGAATAGAAAGTAGACGGAAAGCATCCTTTATACAATGGAATCATTTAAAAGAAGATACTATTCATCATTTCTGAAGAAAATTTTTTTTACCTAGGATCATAAAAAATGGTCATTACTTTTGCATCAACCCAATATATAGCATTATTACTAACGACACATCACCATCATCACAATACCAGGTCTGTAAAAATGAAACCGGAATTTACTCATAGATGGCTCTAATTGTCAATGTAGTGACTGTCAAACCGCATCATTGGCGCCTTTTTCTTATGTTTACATTTGTCAAAGACTTTTAAGTCACAACAATACAAGTTTAATACATCAACATATGTTTTCATAGCGTTGAACATGTCTGTTTTTGTGCCTGAAAACTACGATTTGCAGACAGCATTGATTTTCTGTTACCATTTGAAGAAAACTGCTGCAGAATCGCATCGAATGCTTGTCGAAGCTTACGGTGAGCATGCTCTTGGTAAATCACAGTGCTTTGAGTGGTTTAAAAATTTCAAAAGTAGCGATTTTGACGTGAGAAACGAAGAACGTGGAAGACCACCGAGAAAGTTTGAAGACGCCGAATTGCGAGCATTGTCGGATGAGGATGACGCTCAAACGCGACAACAACTCGCGGATCAATTAAATGTGACACGAGAAGCCGTCTCCGTACGTTTGAAAGCCACGGGAAAGATCCAGAAGGTGGGAAAATGGGTTCCACATGAACTGAACGAAAGACAGTGGGAAAACTGAAAAATCACTTGCGAAATGCTGCTCGCCAGGTACAAAAGAAAATCATTTCTCCATCGAGTTGTGACTGATGATGAAAAATGGATATATTTCGAGAATCCTAAGCGTAAAAGATCATGGGTAACTCCGAGCAAACCGGCGACATCGACTGCAAGGCCAAATCGCTATGGACGGAAGACAATGCTCCGTATTTGGTGGTATCAGAAGGGTGTTATCTATTATGAGCTGCTAAAACCTGGCGAAACCGTTAATACTGAACGGTACCGACAACGAGCATTGCGTGAAAAATGACCAGAATATCAGAAGGCTTGTAATCAAATAAAATAATTTATGTAACGTAAAAGCAAACACAATATCTTGTAGAGCAGAAAATTTTCTTTCGAATGACGTATAACCTTTACCATTTTGTTTTACTTTTGGTGCTCATTTTTAAATTTGTAAAAAAACGGACACAACTTATGTTAACGCCTAATACAATTGTGAGTTCTTGTTTCATGCACTTGAGGGAAGTTAGATATTTCTAAACCAAGGATTCCCAAAGTGGTCTATATGGACCCCCAAGGGTCGATTTCCACTTGCAGGGGGTCTATGTCAGCGAGAAAAGAAATTGGGGTGCACGAGATGTAAATGGGGGTCCACGTGAGCGGATCCCATTTAACCAATCATCATCAATATCTAGGCGTTCCGTAAATGTCTTATTACACCTAACACAGATTGTGTGTACATAATACTTATATTAAACATAGAAAACACTTATATAAAGAAATTGAATGCAAATCATTGAACGTGGAGATTTAAGACTATACCTCACTAATTTGAAGCCAAATATTGAACCATCGTTATCAGAGCATCAGGTCCATTAGGTCCATCCCTCTCATTAACAGTATTATTTGTGTCTTCATTTTATGTAAGAATTTTACTAGGCTTTGATTTGTTTCGTTCCAAAGCCAAATATTTACTTGCATTTTGTGTCTTTTCAATAAAGGTACGAATAAAAATTCTACATGTTTTTCTGTTTTTACAATTGTCCACTCTACAAAAAACCTTATCAAGGTGAACAGCACTGTGTCAGCTGTCAAAAACACATTTGAAGTTAATAAGTTTAGGAAAATTCAATATTAGGCAGGCAGGGGGTCTACGGAAAACAAAAAAATCGGTAAGTGGTCTACGGGGTGAAAAAGTTTGGGAAACTATGATCTAGACTGATAATGATAGGGCTTTATAAAACCCACTAGTCGCGTTACTTTATTATTGTTACATTATATGCTATGATAGCTGCAAATGTAACTAAACAGATCGCAGTCTACTTGTAACTCGGTCACGTAGAAAATATTTAGTTCCGTCAAGTTCTGTCATCTTCTTAACCTTTCCTTCCCTGTGTTGGGTACCTTCTATATGTTGCTTCTAATAACCATCAATATCTCTATAAATATTATAAATACAAGGTTAAGATTTTAGGTATTCCTCCATAATATATTTACGCATTGATTTAAAAAATAATATTAATAATAATCAGAATTTATCGACTACATCGAGGTGTTTTGTACAGATCGAAAACAAATTCGCATTTAAACGCTGCGAGTGCCTCGTCTTGACGATAGGTGAATAGTATGCGGGAAGCGCGACACTATATTCGCATCTCACTCTTGCATACTAGACTGAATTGCGAGGAGCTGAATTGTCTCAACGTCGCAAGCATAAGCGTAAGCGCCGGGGTATGCGACTGACGTTCCGCGCCACTAGTAGCCTCTAGGCTTGCAAATAGGTTAGACGTACGCCCGTTCCGTGAGCGTTTTTCAATGTTTTCAGATGGTTTTTTAATGTTTTCAGCAAATAAATCTCAATTATTATAATTTTTAACTTCAATTATAATTAATTAAGGGGATTATCTATGAATGTTCTTATTTTTCCGATTTAAAATCGCAAATTTTTTATTGCGTACTCACTACCCAACACCGGAGCACGCGTATTATTTTTATCACCGTAAGGGAAGGGTTAAAATACACTGTCTATTAGTAAGGAAATCGTGAGAGTACTTATAAAGTTTGTTAGATGTCAGAAAGAACAAATAATGAAGTTACTCTGACGTACACTGGTGAGGTGTGTTCGCGAGAAGCTGCTGGGAGAATTTATTATTAAGGAAAACCAAAGGAGCAAGCAACAGACCAGGCTTGGCTAGTTGATCTGCATAGGAAGCACATACAAAAAATGCTGTTACTAGGTGCGTCCAGAAAGTAAAGAACGATTGCGCACCACGCCCTGCGCCGATCCCCCACCACCGCGATCGTATGCGCGCCAGTTAGCTCCTTCCCTCGCTTCAGTGCGAGCCGAGTTTTGTAGCTGAACGGTCATCGAAAATCCCGCCAAATATGAAGTGCGAGACAAGAGACGTGGAATGTTGTCGGGAAAGGTGGTTTTGATTCATGACAATGCGCGGCCTCATGCATCAGCGCGAACACAGCGAGAACTTCAACGTCTTAAGTGGGAAATTTTTGGACATCCTCCTTACAGTCCTGACTTGACACCGAGTGATTTTCACTTATTCCCGAAACTAAAGGAATTTTCGGGTGGAAAACAGTTCGCAAACGATAAGAAGACCTCAAACAAGAAGCGACATCCTGGCTCAAATTTTTGGCGGTAGAAGAGTATAACATCAGAATTGAAAAATTTGTTCCACGTTACAGTAAATGCCTTGACAGCTATGGCGACTACATTGAAAAATAGAGTAAGGCACTGTGACTTTGTAAATAAAGTTTTGTGTTGATATCTTTCGTTTTTATTTACTTATGCCAAAACGTTTTTTAATTTTCTGGATGACCCACGTATATGGGATTCCGGAGGGTTCTATCCATGTTTTCGGTGGAAGTGGGCGGAGATACGGGTCTAGTATTGGACTTCACAACCACAGCCAGAGTTTTCGGAGCTACTGAGCCTTCACGGAGCTGCTAAGCTGCTGCTACTCCCCTGCTTTAAAACAAATTATCTCCAAGTGCGTATTTAAATATTTCCTAAGCTTAATTAAACTGCCACTATCAATGATGAATCGTTACATGCCTAGTTGAGCAGAATATTTATGCAGAATGCTATAATTGGCTCCTTATCTTGTATGAATAATGAATAATTTATTCACACAGGACAGGCTAATGACTCAACATAATAATTGACCTACATAGTAGAGATAATATTATTCTTGCAGATTATTCTTGCATTTATGAAAGTAGTTTAAACTCCTTCATCCCTTTTGTAACTAGACTGTGGAGTATATATCCTGTTCCATTATCCTACAACCATGGTTCGAAGATATAGGACATGCTACACCAGGAAGAAATAAATTTTGACACACTGAAATCAGCCTTACTATCGGTTATGCAAGGTCGCCCAGATCCCAACTCACTTCCTTAAACCTTCCTGTCCTGTGATGTGTAACTAGTACACATTGCTTCTAAAAACTTTAATATCTCTTCTATAAATATAATAAATACCAGGCTTCAGATTTTAGGTATTCCTCCATAATACATTTAAGCATTGAATTAAAAAATAATATTAATAATAATTAGCACTTATCGGCCACATTAGAGATATTTTGTGAAAATCGGGAATAAATTCACCAATACAATCAAACATGTGCCAGTGTGTGACTTAGGTATATTCATTCTAAAAACCGCTATGGGTGAGGAAGTGGAATAACGTGGTTTCAAGTATCAACATGTCCGGAGAGGCGCCCGTCGTTCACTCTGCTAGTGTAGACAATAAACTTAATTTCGGTAAAAAACGACAAGCAAGGGTTTCAGAATGGTCAGATAATAAACGGAAGAAACTGAGAAACAGCGGACAATCCTATATAAGCAGAAAAGGCCAAGAAGTAACGGATAAAAGAAGATCAGAAGAGATTAGTGGAATAACGTGGCAACTAACGTACATGATAGAATTTTCATGTAAAAGTTGTAATAGCACAACTTGCTTGTTTTATATAAGAATTGTGGAATAACGTTGTAACTGCATTCGCGGACCACGTTATTCCACATGTTCATAGTGTTTTTCATGTTTTTTTTTTGTTGTTTTGAATATAGTTTGGTAATTTTTTATTTTTAAATAAAGTGTGTGTATGAAAATATATCTTTTGATTTGAAAAAAACGATTAAAATATCGACACTTAATAAAAAAAGTGTTTTTCTTGAATACTGTAAAATACAAGTTTTGTTAGTTACCACCTTATTCACGGCACCTATTCAATTGGTGCTCTTCCTTCCAGGAACGATTTTCGCATTATAACAGATCTTAGATAAACAACATCAAGGAGAAAAAAAACAAAACAGATGAAAATAAATCATATGTACTCACATCATCCTTCCTCCCTGGTCCGAGTAACTTTTTGATACGGGAGAAATAATTTTGCGAATAATACTTGGTGAAGAACTTCTTAAGCCTCCGCTGCTCTGGCCGGGACATGCCCAGCTGGGAGAGGTCTTCTTCCGTGACATACTTCAGCTGCGAGGTCTTCAGTATTTTCAATTCGGTTCTAGGAATAAAATATACAACTGTTAATCAAAAATAGGTTTTTTTTTATAAAAGAAAACATACCGAACCAAGTACCAAAATAATCATCACTTCTACAGGTGAGATGAGAGTTCCGTGGAATGATTCTCTAATTGCGTATAATATTCGTAACTTCTACAGATGAGATAAAAATTATTAATTATTCGTTAGGAATAATATCAGCCAGGATTCTTCTCATACTGCTAGACGGTACCGAGAATATATCAACCGTGTCATTCAGTTGGTTCAATATCTCTATACCACGCGTGACTGAGTGTTTAGCCATGATATTCGTCCTGTAAGTTGGTATGTAGAACAGAGGGTGATTCCTTGCACGGCTATATTTATTGGGTACATATAAACTTAGTGCTTTAGGAGGATATCGGTGCTGTTAAATCCTCTTGATATTCTCATTATAAAACCGAGTAGTTTTTAACAGTCCGATATCAAACGTGAGACATGGTTAACGAACGTGAGTCCGACATCAAAGGTTACGCCCAAATCTTTGAATTCAGAAACTCTGTTTAGTGCCACTCCCTGTATAGTATACTGATGGTGGATTGGTGAAAACGATCGACTATAAGATACACAGACACATTTATTAATGTTGAACAGAAGATGATGTTGCTCACTCCAGGAGACTAGGGAGTCTAGGTCCTGTTGTAACTGTGCACAGTCGTGAGGTGAATTGATCTTTTTTAAAATTTTCAAGTCGTCAACGAACAATAAACATGTCGAGTGACTTATGGAATTTTGTATGTCGTCTATTAATATGAGGAATAGTAGGGGACCTAAATTGGATCCTTGTGGTATACCAGATCTTGCGATAAATTCCACAGAAGACTTGTTACGGATTGTTACGTATTGAGATCTTCCTTTTAGGTATGATGCAAATAATCCAATTAGATTATCGCTGAAGCCAAGTTTATGCATTTTCTTAAGTAACATATCATGAAAACCTCCATGGTCTGGTTGGTAAGACACATGTTTCCTAGCCCGGAGGTTGCAGGTTCGATTCCCGTTGGAACCAGTGGCGGCCGGTGGACAAAATAATTGAGGGTTCACCACAGTAGGTATCCAAATACTAAATAATATAAAGTAAAAAAATATTACATATCTATTTATAAAGAAGTTCTATTCTCCGCTCTTTTTGTTTAGCGAAGACCTCAATGACCCTTTTGTTGAAATCAGGTATAGACTGAATTAGCTCTTTTTTGATGCTTAATATTGATAAAGCGTTCAGTCTGTCCTGTCCTGGTTCATAGTATTTCTCAAAAATGATTTTATCCTTTTTAACGTAGAGAAACACATTTCACTATCAACAGAAGTCATTGGAATAGTGCATACGATAATAACTTAATAATAGTTTAAGTAACTTTACAGTCTGAGAAAAATCTTCTAGTAGATATCCTATTCCTCATTCTGTTTTTATACCCATATCCCTATTCTCTCAAGACAGTGTTGATATTTTCTATTTTCATTACTTTATTGTCTATTTCTTATTTCTATTTTATTCTTATTCTCTAATTTGCATTTGTAACTGTGTGTCCTGACTTTATTTTGTGTATTTTCTGCTTGTGTGCAACCTAAAAACTTTGTGACCTCTCAACCAGCATTCGGTACTATACTTCGGAAAGTCTAGGATGAACCGTGCGACGTTTGTCACAAAGGGATGGGGTAAAATCGTTTTTTTTTTTTACAAATCGAATAGTTTTTTTACAAATCGAACAATTGTTTTTCTCTAAACTGACGTTTTAATTCCTAATTTTCATTATACTGACTTTCTAATGTATTGTATGATTTGTATCTATCTTTAAATAGGCCAAGATCCACTATGAATTAATACTAATTACGAACATTTAATTAAAATCGATTTTCGAAATCGATTTTTGAAAATCCAATTATCGAATACCCCATCCCTAGCCAATGCAGACTAACGTAGTGACTTCACCAAATATTATTTGATTTTAACAAACTGCCAAATTTTTGCTAATTTGTGACAAGTTGTATTAATTTGTCATTATTGTTAGATTTATGTAATGTATTTACCTAAATAACTCGCTATTTATTAGAATCAATGTATTTACCTAAATAACTTATATTAAAGTTGATAAAATAATTAAAATTACTGAGCATCGTTACAAGGTTGTATTGGGGCAAATTTGTGAACTGTCATACGGTTCATCCTAGATTTACCAAACTATACAACCTGTGTAATTAATTCCTGTTTAGTCGGTTGAAAGAATTTGTGCATTTGTGGAAAAAAGCGCTAAATAAATAAAACCTGGTCTAATTCACTAATCTTAAGTAACAAACTTCATTCTTTTTCAGTTTATATATTTTTAATAGTTACGCAACTCTCCTATAAAAATAGAAGCTAACTGATGGAAAATTACCATTAATGGAAGTTTACACAGCTAGGGCATTGTGCCACTGTTACAACATGATATCAATAACGCATGTATTCTTCGTGTAAACGCATATAAATGGAAAACAGGGTGAGGCAAGGCAAACATTTCTAACTTACTCAAGCATTCAATCAATTAAATGGGCGATGGTGTAAAATAGGTCAGATGCGGAAAAAACAAGTGAACTAGGCAACCAGGTGTAGTACGTGGGTCGTCCAGAAAGTAAAGAGCATTTTGGCATAACTAAATAAAAATGAAAGATATCAACACAAAACTTTATTTACAAAGTCACAGTACCTTACTCTATTTATCAATGTAGTCGCCATAGCTGTCAAGCTGTAGCACTTATTGTAACGTGGAACCTATTTTTCAATTCCGATGTTATACTCTTCTACCGTCAAAGATTTGAGCCAGGATGTCATTTCTGTTCTGTCTTCTTATCGTTTGCGAACCGTTTTCCACCCGAAAATTCCTTTAGTTTCGGGAATAAGTGAAAATCACTTGGTGCCAAGTCAGGCACCGAGTGATTTTCGCTTAAGGAGGGGCTGTAAGGAGGATGTCCAAAAATTTCCCACTTAAGACGTTTAAGTTCTCGCTGTGTTCGTGCTGATGCATGAGGCCGCGCATTGTCATGAATTTGTAGCCAAGATTTTTTTGTAGCCAAGATGCTCTGTTACTATTTCATGTAGGAGCGATCGTGAAATTTGTGAGAAAGATGCATGTACTGTGCTTAAAGTGAAACGCCGGTTTTCCTGCATTTTGTCTTCAACTTTTGCTTTCAACTCATCCGTAACGAGTGATGGCCTCCCACTCCGATCTTCGTAATGCACACTGGTTCTTCCTTGATTAAACATTATGCACCATTTCCTCACTGAAGCCTCGTTCATTGTACTATCACCATAAACATTCTTTATTTGCCTATAAATTTCGATAGGCCGAACATGTTGTGCATTCAGAAAACGAATGACACTATGCACTTCACATTTGGCGGGATTTGCGATGGGCACAGCCATTTTGAAAGATTACAGAACAATGACGCACGACCGTTCATATTATATTTTACTGATGTCTTTCATTCATTCATATGTTACATAAATGTATACAATCACGCTGCAACCTTTCAGGGTAGGAAGAAAGGACAGATCCTCACGATTTTCTTTAACAACATACATCTTTCCCCTTTGCAACATTTAAACATCTACTCATACAACTCGTTCCATTTCCCTGACTCCAGAAATGATAAGCTTATTTTGTGTATGTTTAGCAGGTTTCAATAGAGGTGCTTGTTTAACACCGTATTCAGCATCTCCCTACTTCGACTTCACAAAAAACTGACCGACTCCACAAAAAACTAACCGACTCCACAAAAAACTAACCGACTCCACAAAAAACTAACCGACTCCACAAAAAACTAACAGACTCCACAAAAAACTAACCGACTCCATAAAAAACTAACAGACTCCACGACTCGGACTCTACAATCCAGCATAAAACTATTTTAGCTTAATAGAACTGAAGTTAGTTTTGTCACTCGGTTTCCTTCTGCGGTGTGAATATGAAGAGGAAAGTACTATATGAGAAAAAAAATCTATGTATCTCTACTTCAAAAGCATATGTATTTTATTATTATATCGCTATAGAAATGAGACGATAAGGTCTGTCTGTGATGTTGAAGACATAGTGAGGTGGGGAAGAACCAGAAGGCGCTTCTGGAGGGATCATGTGGATCGCATGGAGGATATAAGACTGGCAAGAATCGCTAAGACTGAAAACCCTAACAGCAGGAGATTACCAGGAAGGCCGCCAAAAAGGTGGAAGGACAGCTGGACGTCATCATCCCAGGACAGTCCACCGTCACAAACAAGTCATACGACCTGTGTTGGGTATATTCTACACGTTGCTTCTAATAACCATCAATATCTCTATAAATATAATAAATACAAGGTTAAGATTTTAGGTATTCCTCCATAATATATTTCCGCATTGATTTAAAAAATAATATTAATATTAATCAGAATTTATCGACTACATCGTGGGTATTTTGTGAAGATATCGGAAACAAATTCGCATTTAAACGCTGCGAGTGCCTCGACCTTGTGTCTTGACGATAGGTGAATAGTATGCGGGAAGCGAGACACTATATTCGCATCTCACTCTTGCATACTCCACTGAATTGCGAGGAGCTGAATTGTCTCAACGTCGCAAGCATAAGCGTAAGCGCCGGGGTATGCGACTGACGTTCCGCGCCACAATAGCTTCTAGGCTTGCAAATAGGTTAGACGCACGCCCGTTCCAGCAAATAAATCTCAATTATTATAATTTTTAACTTCAATTATAATTAATTAAGGGGATTATCTATGAATGTTCTTATTTTTCCGATTTAAAATCGCTAATTTTTTATCGCATACTCACTACCCAACACCGGAGCACGCGTTTCAATTTTAACACCGTAAGGGAAGGTTTAAACAGTTTCAATGTTACAGTACTCGCTACACTATTGTTTAGTTCGTTCCAAAATTTCACAGTTAGCAGAACAATGTTCCCTCGGATCCTTGAGAAATTTAGTTTTGTAAAGTTTCAACTGATGTTCTTTCAAATGTGGTCATTGGTAGAAAAAAATTGTTGGCTAAGTTCTGAGCAATTATAATAAATGCCCAATGTCTTAACCCTGTAGGAACTACTGTCGTCGCTGAAATATTGTCAACACACACGGTCAACGACCGACGAAACGACCTTTGGATACGTCCAAAGGTCGCATACCAAAACATTGAAATTGTTTACCCACAAATACTATTTACGATACATTCCACAGTAGAAAGAGAACGCATCACGCTGTCATCGTTTTCGCCAACAAATTGTCTACCCACAATATTATTTGCGATGTCTGTAATATTTCAATCGACCATCTCTGCACGCACAGAAGCGAGATAAAAATATATTGCGGGCGCACTCTCGCGCCCATTCTGAAATGTATAAATACCCACTTACCGATAAATAAAGCATCATTAATCACTATTTATTATTCATTGATTCATTCACTCTCTCTTTCCGCATCGCTAATTGACGTATTTTATTTAAATACCAAACAATCAAAATCATCAACACGTCCCATTAGAACCATTCGCTAAAACCCTTTTAATCCCATGGGGCCGATTATCGGCCCCAACTGGTGTATGCGAAAAATCCCACGGGGCAGATCGTCGGCCTCAAAGTTTTCATACAAGTTTTTATATTGAATAAAAAACAATATTAATAAATTTTTTTTATGAAATATGAAAATTACTTATTATTTTAAGCTCTAGAGGGAAGTGTCCACAAAAAAAACTAGGTTTTAAAACGAAATATTAACTGAGATAAAAAATTAAATATAAACTACTGTTTTTTTTTTTTGCCAATAAATGCTGGGATTTTTCGCACATTTTATGCTAAATATGCTGGGATTAAAAGGGTTAATTAAGTCTGCAATATTTCATCTTGATTATGATAAACTAAGGCACTTTAAGAATAATGGGACTGTTGAAAGATTTGAACTAGCGACCTTTAGATAAGAAAACATTAGCACTTGAATAGAAACATTTCCATGAATACACGGTATGTTGTTTTGTTTGATAAAGCTTTGTAAATATTTTAAGTAAATAAAATTGTTGTGTTTGCGTTTCATTTTATAGAAATCATAACTTACTTAATCTGATCATAATAGTGCTGCAATTCGGCTTCAATCAGAAAATCCAGAAGTCCGATCCCAGTATCTGGAAATAAAATCACCAAGCTTTAAATTGATTTTTTATTAAAGTCATGAAAACCCTTAAATTATGTTTTACAACAGACTATACTTCAGAAAGTCTAGGATGAACCGTGCGACGTTTAATACGTCATGTCACAAAGGGATGGGGTAAAATCGTTTTTTTTTTACAAATCGAATAGTTTTTTTACAAATCGAAAAATTGTTTTTCTCTAAACTGACTTTTTAATTCCTATTTTTCATTATACTGACTTTCTAATGTATTGTTTGATTTGTATGTATCTTTAAATAGGCCAAGATCCACAATATGAATTAATACTAATTACGAACATTTAATTAAAATCGATTTTCGAAATCGATTTTTAAAAATCTAATTAATTCCTAATTTTCATTATACTGACTTTCTAATGTATCGTATGGTTTGTATCTATCTTTAAATAGGCCAAGATCCACTATGAATTAATACTAATTATGAACATTTAATTTTAGGTATAAAAAAATCTAAAATCCAATTATCATATACCCCATCCCTAGCCAATGCAGACTAACGTAGTGACTTTTGACAAACGTCACCAAATATTATTTGATTTTAACAAACTGCAACATTTTTGCTTAATTTAAGTATTAATTTGTCATTATTTATTATTTACCTAAATAACTTGCTATTTATTAAAATCGAGGCTTATATTAAAGTTGATAAAGTAATTAAAATTACTGAACATTGTTACAAGGTTGTATTGGGGCAAATTTGTGAGCTGTCATACGACTCATCCTAGATTTTCAGAACTATAACGAAAAAATGTACAGCAGGTAAAACATAAATCGATAATTTTGTACATAATAAAAAAAAACTTTCAAATGGAAAAAATTCATATATTTAGGGAATAAATATCTATTCAGGCTACTTGCATAATTAATATTTATAATTCAAAAATCACTAATGTTTGTTTCATTGTATGATTGAGGAAAATTTTACAAAGCCTGCTTATTATCATTTTGTAATTTGTTTTATCAAACACTGTTTATTCCACTTTTTGTAACGGTATAACCCTACCGGTTTCAAGGATTTCACCTCATCATAAGGGGAGCACAAACAAGACTGAATTCTGTTCGAACTGGTACCGATATACACGCTTCTAACGGTAAACATTCAGATTGGGAACTGGGGGTTGGGGGAGGCATGGGACGATTTCGGCCAGAAGCGGAGAGATTTTTGGGATATATGTGTTTACCAGATGTCCGCCCCAGTGTACTGACTTAAAAATTTCTAGGACCTCTAATCTGTCCAATTCATTTTCAATGCCTTTAAACCTCCACAATGTTAATGTCTTAACTATAAACAATATATTATCATTTTGTCAAATTTGGGGAAAAACTTTTACATCGCTTTTATTTTGAGCTTACAACGGTAACTCTAGTCATATGGTACATGTACAATGATTCTTTACAATTTAAAATTATCTGAGACCGACAATATTACAGGAATGTCTTGGAAATTATTCAATAATTTATACTGAACATGAAATATTACAAAAACTTAACATGGATAATTTTATATCAGAATTTAAGTTCCAAATAGCTCGAAAAACTTATTGTATTCCAAAGGAACTGGTTAAACATGAAAATGTTTTTTTGTTACAAAATATAATATATAAGGTCTACTGTTCTGTTCTGTCCGATAATGTCATGTCAAGTTTCAACACGTATGAACGTGTTCGTTTGAAACATATATGGCTGCCTCTTTTTACCATTGTATTTCTACATATGTATGTACTCTTTTAAATTTACTGAAACAATGGTTTCATCATCTTAGTATTAAGTAAGATTCGATGATGTAAACATTCTATTGGATAAAGTTCATTTACGGAGTTACATTCTGTATGACTTCTTACGAGGTAGAAATGCTAATGAGAAGTGCGTAGAAATTTAGTGAACGTTTTTGGTGAAGATACAGTTCCCGAAAGAATGTGCAAGAGACGGTTGCAATATTGTTAGGACCATTATACAGCAACATCCTCTTTTGACAACATCGAAGATAGTGAAAAAGCTCAACTCAACACAACAAACCATTTCGGACCATAGTCGGAAACTTGGATTGGAGTATATTTATTCTAGATGTCATCATTATCATTACTTTTCATAGAATTTCATAGAGAACAGCCCGTTCCTGGATGCGCACTCCCTTTCGCAAATGCCACAGACATACACCCTGCTGAACTGCCTGGCCATGTTGACGCATGTTCGCAGACTATTTCTCATATGTCTAGCCGCTGAGACGTCATCAGCCTGAGAACATACGGCTCTCCACCCCTCACAGTCCCGAGTCACGCGCTCCCAGTCCTCAGGCGCCCCGCACAAAGTAAGCGACTCTCGCAGACTGTCCTTATAGCGTTTCCTCTGTCCATCAACTCTTCACTTGCCCACCACTTCCCCGTACAAGACACGTTTTGGGAGTCTGTGATCGGCCATGCGTATCTTAGGCCATCGAACTTTCCACCGCAATTTCGCCTTTACAACCATATCCTCTATAGGTTTACAGTTGGAGCATTGCAGGACCGAAACATTTGTAACATTCCAGATGTATGCCTTATGAGTTAAGTGAAAAAAATCTCTGCTTCTCGGAACAAAAACGAACCTTTCTTAGACCGGATGATAACCGGTGATGAAAAGTGGATTACGTTTGAAAGCTTTGTGAGAAAAAGAGCATACTGTGAGCCCGGACAACCTTCCCCCTCAGACTCGAAACCGAGCTTCAGCTTCAATAAGAAAATGATGTGTAATATGGTGGGACGTCAAAAGACCAATATACTATGAGCTTCTCAAACCCAAAGAAATGTATTGTCGACAAATGGATGATTTGAACGAATCACACGAGGAAAAAAGACCGGCGCTGGTCAATAGGACGCAAATCATACTGCACCACGACAGCACCACACCACATGCTTCTTTGGCGACTCGCAAGAAAATTGTAGAGCTAGGCTTGGAAATTCTGTCACATCCACCATACTCTCCGGATCTAGCACTATCCGATTATCATCTGTTTCTCTCCCTGTAAAATTTATTGAAGGGAAAAAATAAAAAATGAATCGGATGTCAGCCAAGCACTGCTTGTTTTTTTCGCCTCCAAAGATGAGTCATTCTACAGAAATGGAATTCACAAATTACCATCACGCTGGGAAGAGGTTATCAGTAACGATGGCAATTATATTGTTCAGGAAACATTAATAATTGTATTGAAAATCTATTATTTTCTTTTAACTCAAAAACGGGCAGAACTTTCCGGTAGACCTAATATTTCTATACATTGCCTTTCTTTATGCATGCCTCGTACTGAACATACGAAAGGGGTGAGATAAGAAAGTGTTTTTGACTTCACTAGTCATTGATTACCCTCAATGAAAAAAGAGTGGACTTATTCAGTTACATCATTTGGAAATTGAGCAAGACTACAGATTGTATTCACAGATAAGACAGTAAGTATTGGAAAGAGGAACTGCCTATGCAGCCCTGCCTAATAGTAGGTGTTGTGAAAAAACAGATGAGTGAGACTCTCGCGCAGTAGAAGTGAAACTTCTTAACTCCTAGGAAAAGTTCATTTTATGCATTGCTTTTTTCCTATTTCTTAACGATTTATTTTTAGGATTAGGAAATGGTTATATTAATTAATTAATATAAATAAATCGAATTAATAATTAATTAAAAATAATTAATAATCATTATTTATTAATTATTACTTAACAATTATAATTATTAGTTAATAATTAATTAATTATTATAATTATTAATAATTAATTAATTACTATAATTATTAATATTATAAATAATTAATTATTTATTATAATTATTAATAATTGACTAATAATTTATTAATAATTATTTATATTACTAATAATTATGATTAATTAATATTAATTAAAAATTATAATATTAATACTATATCATTAATAAATATAAATTTATATTAATATTATAATTAATTAATTAATTATTCATATCTTTAATTAATTATTATTTATAATTATTGATATTAATTATTATTAATAATTATAATTTATAATTACTATTATTAATTAATATTAGTTATAAATTATTTATTTATTATATTATATTTATTAAATTATATTTATTAATAATTAATTCATTCATTTAATTTAATATCATTTAATTAATTAAATATAAATATTTATTATAATATTATATTTAATTTTATATTTAATAAATAAATAATTTTATAAATTTATTTATCGTTCGTTTATCAAATTATTAAATTATTTATTTATATTATTAATAATTATAAATTTACAATTTTATATTTAATATTTATTAAATTTATTTATTTATATTAATATAAATAAATATTCAAGATTTGAAATATTACCATTAAAGTGGGAGAAGGGGAAGCGTTTCACTTTTTGTGACGTTCAGGCCAATTTGCCCTACCGCATACTATAGATAGAAGTTTCACATCAAAAAATCTGTTGCAATGCCCTACTTAATAATGGGTATTGAGAAGACGAATTGTCTGCACTTAGTGAGTATTGGAAAAGGAATTGTCTACCAATTGTGGGTATTGGGAAGAGGGGGTGCCTGCACTGCTCTGCCTAGTAGTGGGTATGTAGTAGGTAAATTGTATGCAAAGATTTTGATTTGAGAGAGTGCGAAGAATAACTGAATCAAAAGTATGGGATGTGGAAAATGCTTTTTTTTTATGGTCGAGGATGCATAGACCTTGTTAATATAACATGTGCCAATAGTACAAAATCAGTAAGCTCTCGCTTTCTAAAAATTTTAAATAAAATCATGTTAATCGAATAATATTAATCTCACATTGTTATTTTACTAGAAACTATAGTTTCTTAACCCTGAGAGCGCTACGAGAAAAAAATATAATTGTCTATCTAGTGCTGAGATATATTTACGATTCGGACGTTCGTGATAAATATTTATTTTAAGCAACAAAAAAACCAAAAACAAATATTTTTACAACATAAATATATTTTAGAATGTGTCCCCTTGTATTCTAAATGAATGATATTCAATTAAGAATACAAGGGTTGAACAAATTTCTTCCACTGCTATAGCAGTGTGCCGATCTCTCAGGGTTAACATTCTCCAAATGGAGGGAGATATATTTGGAATGAGCAATCTCATATTGATTAGATTTGTAATGAGCAATCTAATATTGGTTAGAATTAGTTTTTTAATGAGCAATCTCATATTGGTTAGAATTAGTTTTTTAATGAGCAATCTCATATTGGTTAGAATTAGTTTTTTAATGAGCAATCTCATATTAGTTAGAATTAGTTTTTTCTTCAAAAGTAGATCTTCATAAAAGGTTCGATACGCATAATTTAGTGGAATTTTAAAAGAATATACTATAAAACCTTTTCAAGAGTTATTTTGAGTAAAAATGTCCAATACGCATTCGACATACAAGTATCACAGATGTTGAATGCTTGTCTAGGGATCATAGAACTAAACTAAAGATTAGATTGACCTTTTAGTTGTTTTCTTTTTTTTTTTAGAATATTTTACATTATTTTCTCTGTATTCTCGATTCAGAGCCCGTTTAATTTTGTCGATCATTTTATTCCTGGCTATTAACATACAATAAGGTAATAGAGGAACTTTAGGAAGAAGATTTAAACTATTTTGAAAGATTTGTTGTTTATAGTTAAGGCATTAACGTTGTGGAGGTTTAAAGACATTGTAATTTATTTTTATCAAACACTGTTTATTCCACTTTTTTTTTGTGTTTGATAAAAATAAATTACAATATTTTGAATGACTTCTTTGGCCAAAGTCAGCTTTTGAATTTTCTTTTTACACCACAGTGGCTAGGTATCCATGCTAAACATATCCTTTCCTTCATTAGTCCTCTGCATCTCTTATACACAGGGTGTCCCGTGCCTCAACGTTAAGCCGGTATCGAGGAAAAGGCCAGCAGCTTATGACGGTTCAGAGTTAAAAAAAAATCTTGCAAAAGCCTTATACTTTTCGAGTTATAGACATTTCTTTGAAAATTGTGTGAGTAGCTACCCTGCGCCAAATGTTTATATACTGTGACTACAAATTGCCATATTTTATGATTTTAATGGTTGTATCGCAATCCTAGATAGCCCTGCTATTAGTCGGAGCCCGATATACGACAAAAAAAAAACTGCACGTTCAAAAAAAAATTGTTTTTGTCCGATCATTAAAATTTATATTTTTTATCGGCTAACTTTAACTCATCATACTGTAAAAATAATGTACTACGCTAACCTGGCAAGTTACATCAAAAGATGGCCTGTTTAGTCAGGATTTTAAAATGGTACAATACATAACTACTTCTCTTTAAAAATAATTTTAAAAAATTTATTTCTGTATTTAATTATAACACTGATAACATAAATGAATGCCTGATTCTTTAACGCAATCTAAAAAGTTTATACAAAGAAAATCTGCAGTGTCAAATTATTTAATTCAGTAGAAATCAATATTAACATGTAACTGTTTTAAATGAAATGGTACTAAGAATTATTTAGCGAATCAGTGACTTCAGAATTATATTTGATGAATAGCTAAGCTGTGTTCTGCATATAGATAAAATGACATCGGCACTCTTGTCCAAACTGGACTTAATAATGAGACTTGGTAATGACTTCTAAGCTCGAATCATTTAAAATTTTATATACTTCCTGAGTAAGAAAAATTGTAAATTACAATTCGGTAATATGGTCAACCCACTTTGATGTGCATGTTCAAAAAATTTATCGGTCTGTCCAATGGGAAAGGTGACTGACGGGAAATAAAATACAAGACATTGTTTATTTTTAGTTTATGTAACCTTTTATACAAAATACACTCCTTGTGAGTCAATACAATACTGGTAGCAGTTGTAAAATTTTATGAAGCACTCCTGAAACTCAACACCCAAGCACATCAAATCATCGGCGATCAACATTTGACTTTCTGGCGTGAATTCCTTTGGAATCAAAGAAAAAATTGAGCAGAATCTTGATTCGGATTTTCGTATGTGCACTTTTTCGGTTTAGGATGTTGTGGACCCTTCCATTCCGAGCTCTGGTGCTTAGTAAATGGCTCATACTGAGAGCACCATGTGTCATCACCAATGCTTGACATGAAGTCTGGATCCATATCAGCCACACTTTTCATGTCTCTGCAGTGCTCCACTCTGCAAACTTTTTGATCGTCAGTCAGTATTGTAACCTTTCGTTTGCCCTAATTTTCCGTTAAAATAAGATGAAGTGAATTTAAGAATTCCAGTGAGCTCCCCGATGAGCCTTGTAGACGCACAACGATCATCTCAAAGAATTTCAGCCACTTTTTGAACATTTTCTTCAATTCGAACTATCTGATGGTCCAAATCACTTTGTGTTGCCTCTTGGTATTCTGGTTGTTTTGCTCGGTTCAAATCCATCATTTGTTGTCGGTAGCGTTCAGTATTAACGGTTTCGCAAGGTTTTAGCAGCTCATAAGATACCCTTCTGATCCCACCAAACACGGAGCATTGTTTTCAGTCCATAGTGATTTGGCCTTGCAGTCAATGTCGCCGGTTTGCTTGGAGTTACCCATGATCTTTTACGCTTAGGATTCTCAAAATATATCCATTTTTCATCGCCAGTCACAATTCGGTGGAGAAATTATTTACTTTTGTACCTGGCGAGCAGCATTTCGCAAGTGGTTTTTCGGTTTTCCCGCTGTCTTTCATTCAGTTCATGTGAAACCCATTTTCTCACCTTCTGGATCTACCATGGCTTTCAAACATGAGTTACATTTAATTGATCCACGAGTTGTTGTTGCGTTTGAGCGTCATCCTCATCCGACGATGCTTGCAATACGGCGTCTTCAAACTTTCTCAGTGGTCTTCCACTTTCTTCGTTTCTCACGTCAAAATCGCCCCCTTTGAATTTTTTAAACCACTCAAAGCACTGTGATTTACCAAGAGCTTGCTTACCGTAAGCTTCGACAAGGATTCGATGCGATTCCGCAGCAGTTTTCTTCAAATGGTAACAGAAAATCAATGCTGTCTGTGAATCGTAGTTTTCAGGCACAAAAACAGACATGTTCAATGCTATGAAAACATATGTAGTTGTATTAAACTTGTATTGTTACGAGTTAAAAGTCTTTGACAAATGTAAACAAAAGAAAAAGGCGCCAATGACGCGGCTTGATAGTCACTACATTAACTAGAGCCATCTATGGGCAAATTCAGGTTTCATATTTACAGACCTGGTATATATGTTTGAGTGTTCTATTGACTTTGTTTCCTATCGCTACACGCCGTTCGATATCTCTCTTAACTCCTACATCATCTGAGAAAATACTACCTAAATAGCAGAATTCCTGAATTCGTTCCAATCTTTATAAACTTCACACTGCCAATTCCAAGAACTAAGTTGGACCATGGTCTATTGTTGGAAGTGACAAGTCTTACAACCTCATTAGAAAGAAGAAAAACGTTTGACCTCACATTATTTATGACTGTTAGTTTGTATTTCAACAGTGCAATTCTAGCTCGGCATGACACATATTCATTGTGGACCCACCCAGCAAATAAATTATTCCACAATAACGCAGTTACAACAGATAATTTCTATAACTTCTGTATAACAAGACTCCACAGATTGAGCAATCAGTATGAGCATTGTATGGGTTTTCATATGACCTTGACTACTTACAAGAATAAAGTGAAGAAGTTGTTCTTGCCGAGATGAATTAAGGGAATTATATGGCTTTGCTTTACAATTGTATCGAATCATCACAAACTAGTTTTTTTATTTGTATAATACATGCTAATGTTGAATTTTTTTTTTCGTAATCTCTTATCAAAAAGGTCATTGACTGGTAAAATAAAATAAATAATATCAAAAACCGAAAATGATAACATAAATCAAATAAATTTTATGAATTAATTCAAATAATTATGAATAATATCAAATGTATTATTGACATAATATTCCATTGTCATTCCTTTGTCATTCATTACGTTTCAACCTGCGCTGTTTTTAATTCAGACACAAATATTGATTATATGCACATTGCACAAACGCAAAGCGCAAATTGCAAATGGCGAAGTAAATATCGAAATGCATTTAATAGGAGTCATAAAATAAAAACATAAAATACATGACGCACGATTTATAATATCCAATAATAACACGTCGTGGACGCCTCTGTTCAAAAGCAGGATATATTTCCGGTGTCCAAAAAAGTTATCGGATGTTTCGACACAGCAACTTCCCATCGTAACTCGACAAAAAATAACGCAGATGAGATTCAAAAATCAATACGTTAAATGAAAATAGCTCCGTGTCTAATGAAACTGAAATAGAAGATGCATAAAAACGAAAGTATCACCTTACCCATTTCTAAAAGAAGTTGAGAGCAAGCAAAGAAAACAAAACGTCGATGTTTATTTTGAGAATGCCGACAAACACTGCAATATCACTACATAATGACAAGAAATAAATGTTTTCACAACAGAAAATGTCGCAGCAAAATGCTGCTAAATAATATATAATAAATACACGGCTATAACACTAAATATTTGCTACTATTCACATAACATAGCAACGAAACATTGACGAACAACAATTATTTTGGACCCGCGTAGCTTAGCTTCCCATTGCCTCCCATGTCACAACAAGGCAATAATGATCGCGAATCGTAGCAAACTAAATATCTCAGCGCTCAACGCGCCCGTAGAAATCCTAGTAAATGTCATTCGTTCTTGTGATCGCTCGCTTATCAAACAAGAACCTTCTCGAAAGTATTGTACAATACCAATAATTAGTTTATGGAATATGAAAATTACGACTTTGTTTTTATATTGATCAGTATTTTTATTAAATAAATAATGTGTAATGCTATGAAATCAGACACACAAATACCTATCCAAAACTGATTTAAAATACGATGTACAAGGCTACTGAGTTTTTCAACAATCATATTCACTTTCCTATCTACTGAAAATTTTAAAATTTGCCTGGCTCTGCCTGATTTTTAACAGAAGGAATATAAATCTCAATTCATATTTAATTATTATTTTTTCATATCTTATGGGCCAGTTGATAGATCAAAACTTCACATACTGCGTAGCATTAATATTAAGAGTCGTGTCGTACGTTCAAGCTTATTCGATCAAGTGATAAGAAAAAACATATTATGATCTGAGGATTTGTCATTTTGGTAGTTGACATAGTAAAAGTTATATGTTAAAATTTAATTAAATACATATTTTTAGGTATAAACATTTACTAATTTGATCAACACAAAAAAACATAATATTAAAATTAAGATACAAGTGAGACAATAAAAAATCATATGCAATGAATATTTTTTGGCAAGCATGTGCTAGCATTTATTTATTTGTATCATCTGTGGTAATAGTGACCTTAAAATATTATTATATTTTTTATACAATCAACCAATGGAATTAAAGATAAAGTAAATTAAAGATAAAAAAAGTATGGAATGAAATCGAATTGTAACGTATCTAGCGGATTTTATTCTAATTACTCTAATTTTTTAATGAACCAAAAATGTGGACAAGACTTAAGTGAAAACTAGAATGGATCTCTTTTAAATGAAACAAACTATACGAACAGGGATTGAATTCGCAATCCCCGTATTAGAATCAAACCTTTTACCAACCAGGTGATTTGTGGTAAGTACTTTTCAATCATTTTCTCAGTGATAGGTAATCGCTCTTTCCGTGATCTTAATATTTTTTGTCTACCTCGGGAGCAAAATAACATGGGACGGTCGGTCCAAGAGCGAGGTCGACAGCCGTATACATCAGGCTAGACTTGCATTTAATAAAAGGTCGAAAATAATAGAATCAAATAATATAGACCTTAAACTGAGAATACTCCTCATCAAGACCTATGTATGGAGTATCTTGATGTACGGCTGCGAGACATGGTGCCTATCCGAAAGAGATAGACGAAGACTAGAGGCTTTTGAGATGTGGTCCTATAGAAGACTATTAGGAATTTCCTGGAGAGACCGCATCACAAATGAAGAGGTTCTCCAACGAATCGAAGGAGGAAGGCACCTGCTCAGGATCCTGTCCGAAAGGCGTGCAAGATGGATCGGGCATATAATACGACAAGAGGGCCTCTTGCATGCCATAATGGAGGGCATGACCGAGGGGACAAACTCTAGGGGACGCCCACGCCGAGAGTACCTGGAGGACCTGTTGGTGGACGTGCGCTGCTCAACATACACAGACTTAAAAAGAGCCGCACAGGACAGGGGGGAATGGAGGAGAAGAGTTCAAATTGCTGCAAACCAGTCTTAGGACTGCAACCACGGAACGGAATATTTTTTGTTTGTTTGTGGACGTTTGTTAAATGTAGCCAGCGTGTTGCTAGCTCTAAAATTAAAGAGAAGTGTTGGCAAGCATATTTCAATAGTAAAGTTTCCCGCTTATTTTTGAAGTGTTATATTTTTATTTATCCACCAACACTTGTGTGGTGAATACATATTAAACAAAAAACTCACGCTATGGAGTCGGTTGATTTTGTGGAGTCCGAATCAGGTCGGAGTTGAGATGCTATTTTAAATTCGAGTCTGACAACCTTTTTTTTTATATTTTTAAAACTTATTGGCTACATAGTGAACTATATACATTTAATATATATTATAGTGAAATGAGACACCTTTAATATGTAAAGCCTCAGCCACACAGGTAGGAGCCTCGCTTGGCGCTTAGAGCTACGCTGCGAGCTAGGTGACATATCCTAGCGAACCAACGTACCCCATACTATCGCAATGGCCGCACTGCACGCTTCACACCACGCTACGTGACTATTATAGACACCTAGTAGCGTAGCTCTAAGCACCAAGAGAGGCTCTTACCTATGTGACCGAGGCCTAAGTGTTAAGAGAAAAATAAAAATAAACTTTCTGCTTAACTTTTTTATTTTAAAAAAATACTTGGATTATAAAAAAATTACAATAGTTTTCCATTTTTTTTTATTTTTTGTATATTATATTACTATTTAGTTTCATTTATATTTTAATTGTTAATTTCTTTTTAGTTTGTTTTAATTTTTGTACAAAAGTGTTCAATTTTGTTTAAAGTAGCAAGAGTCATCGCCGAAAAACAGTGATGTTATTTTATTTGGCAATTTATTTGTTGAAACTTGACAAAGTTTATAATAATAAATTATTCGAAAAAAATGTATGAATCAAACCTATATGATGTAATACAACGCTTGGTTCAAACTCCATGCGTAACATTTTTTCAAGTGTGTTTTGTTGGTTAGATATTTTCTGAATATATACGCCATATAATTTACTTAAATCAGTACTTGAACGAGCATTTGAAACGCAAAAATAACTACTCCCAGAATATTTGTTACACTACCATCTAGAATAACCGAGTGTTTTCATTTTTACTATAATAGATTGTTGGGTAGTACATAGTCAAGATTTTACTCATTTGAAAAATTGACAATTAGGCGTGACATTTTGACGTTTACTGAAATGTTGTCATGTCGGAAAAAAAAATCGAATTAATAATTTATGGCAGAGAAAAATATTTCATGTTGCGCAGAGTATCATCACCATCACAATACTGTGCTATCCCGCTTATTTTTCCGGATCTCTTAACGCCTACAGCGCTGACATAGAAAATAAATATTTCAATTTATTTCCAATGGTTGTTTGTAACGTTAGATGTATTTTAATCACGTGTTTCGTGAAAATTTATTAATATGTATTTTTTTTACTATTAATAATAGTTTATTCTGCATTCGGTAAGAAACAAAATTATTAATTTAAGACGTGTTTTAAAATGTTGAACGAATAATCCATAAAGTAAACTCCAAATATCTTTCAGGCGGTTTGAAAATTCGTCGACTTTTTGTTGCTTAACTCTTGTATTATCTGCATTATGACGACCTTTTCGCAACTATGATTTGATGTAAGACGTTGCTTCTCAATCCATTAACGGTTTTCTAATTAGATTCTAACAAATTTATGTGATAATTAGTAAAAATAAAATTTATTGCGTTGAAGGATCTTTCGACTTCTGCTGAACTTATAGTAATGACTTTCATTATTTTTCTAGCTTCTTCAATATTCTAAGTGAAATTTGGTAAATGCTCTTTCATCGACAAAGTCTTGAAAATCGCTAATTGGAATCGAGTACCTATAATAAATTAAAGATCGAAATTAAGTTAATATACGATGAACTATCGTTTTTTAAAAGCAAGATGTTATCGATCACGCTTTGTATTAACTGACCTCGTGATAATCGAATATGTTTATTATTGGTAGTAAAGGTTTTTTTTCCAATTCTATTATTTTTCATAGTGACATAGTTTCACTATCAAAAATAATATAATCATATTTTCCTCGACTAAAGTAATTACATTGTCAATCGCGATGTGGCGCTGGTGCTACTTACCATTTGACATGTTTTCATTGATGATGCAATTCAATGCTCGATTTAATCAGTTTTTAATGAGCTAATATATCCATTTAAAAAAATACCCGTGGACTAGAGTTTGTTACTTTTTAAAGGATGCTTATTTATTATTTTGGCCAACGTTTCTCAATCCTTTTTTGAGCCGTGGCCCCCTTTTGAGTTTGATATCTTTCAATGGCTTCCATAGTAGCTTAAAAAATTGAAAATAAATATAAAAAATCCAACGTGTTTTAAAATATTACCAAATGGATTTTTACAAAAAATGATTTTAACACGTTGACTGCCAATTACGCGTTTGTGCGAAATGAGAGGAGAGCGCTAGGTGCCGATCACGCACTTACGCGTAATATCAGTATGTCACTTCCATTGGTCAGTCTGCCGCCGGCAACCATCGTAGTGAGTCGTTTTTGCGTCGGCACTGCGCATGAACGTTGTAATTTATCGTACGTATCCGTGGTTTTTTAGTTTTGCTTTTTTTGTACTTTTTTTTTTCAATATGGATGGTGAAAAGGGTTCTTTACGGCCTAAAAGAATTAAATTGACATCAAAATATATCCTTACGGACAGGGAAATTGCGTTTACTCACAGCGTTCAATATTATTTTTGAAAAGATTAAGCTTTCCAAGAATAGCGATAACAGTTTTTTTTTTCATTATTATTGACATTTTCATTAATTTGAGTACTCATGGGTTACCTATAAAAATATTTAGTATAGTAAACGATATTTCACTGAAAAAATAAATTAAACTTTGCCATAATAATGCGTAATCAAATCAAGATATTTTGCAGTAGCTTTGAATTATATTTAAAAAATACCATGGTAAAGATAATTATATAAATATAAAAACACATATGAATTTACAAAAAATACAATTTGCAGAAAATTAAACTTCTTCGTTCAAAAACTATCACACTTGTCATCCTCACTTGTAGCGCCGCTAATCGACTAACAATAATATTGACGTGCACGAGATTCGATTTGTTTTGCGTATACGCATAAAATTTTACATGTTTTGCGTACACGTGCAATATTCAACATATCTTTGTTTACAAGAAACAAATGTATGTTTATTGTCTGATAACAAATAAAACATTTCAATTTCAAAATTTCCTTATCAAATTAACTTTTTTATTTTATTAAAATATATTATTTCAATAAATTGACACACATTTTTCTAATAATTTTCTTATTGGATTTGAAACGTTTTTATATAATTTCAATATTTTATTCTGACGGTGCCCCACCAAGTATTTGCCCTGGCGCCGCAAAAGGCAAAAGTTGATTTTTGGCCTGCGGCTCCCTTGATGTGTCCTATAGCCCCATGGGGCATGGATCATGGTTGAGAAACATTGATTTAGACAGTATATCACGTCAAAAAGACAGTTTTGGGAATATCACAGAACGGAAGAGCCCAGAGGTCATATGAAGCTCGACTTCCCTCGGTGAGTTTTCTGCGGTTTTCTCACCAAATATGTCTTCAATACATATGCAAATGCGGGGAACCTTCAATTACACTGGCCGCAGCCGATACCTTCTCATCCCTACACTCAACACCAACACTTGATCTTATAATTGATGTATTTATTTCCCTGTTAAATGTGTTATTGTCGTCGCTGCTGTCTACGCTCTTCGGTTATCAGTCTACAGTTCCTCAGACGGTAGTGAAGTAAGAGATAAAGAGCAAAGAAAGCTCATGAAGACTCACCGTGCTACATCTTTGCGCCTTCTTCACCGTCCTCTCCAGCATCGTCACCTGATCTCTACCGTCTTCACCATCGTCGCCACACTGAGGCCCCCGGGATGAGCGGGAGGACGTCTAACCTGAACTGCGCCACCAGGGCCGCTGACATGAGCGTTCGAACGTCTTTGGATATAGTCACCATGTCCAACTATGGTTGATGCGATTGAAGAACAGAGATGTAGCGAGAATTAAAATTATGGATAAATTCGTACACAAAATACTTAATATGAGTATACATAGATAAATAACACATATGGCACAACAGTGGAAAAGGTATTCCCTCAAATCACTGACAAAAGATCTACGGTGCAGTAAAATGCACACGTTTTAAAAAATTTAATATAAACCAAAGAAAAACGTTATTCCTTGGGATAACGTTTTTCGTCTTGTGTGATTGTGCTACAGGTTATGTGTTAAATTTTATTGTATACTTATAATATATATTGCTGAATGAACACTACGTCTCTAGGATAGTACCGTATTTTTTCAATACCTGATTTACTTAAACCGTGGTCAAGCTTGAATTCAGCATTTTCTTCGTGCTATATCGTAAATGTCTATGATATTGTCATTTTTGGACTTGTTTTTGGTACGAACAATCACATCCCAGTCGTTCCAAACATCTCAAATCACATTAAAATGGCGGACGGGGACGGTCCGTCTGGTTTCGACATAGATTTAGATAAAGTATGTCGAACATGTTTGGGAGAGTGTGAAAATATGAAATCAGTTTTTTATTGTGATGGAAGCTTTGGGAATTCTCCTTTAAGTAACATAGTGACTTCGTGCACACAATTGAAGGTATGTTTATATAGAGGCCTTCAGTAGTATATGTCGTAACCTAATCTACGCGTTATTATAATTTATTTAATCGTTTAGCCTTATATTTTACACGTTATCGACAGTCTATGATATGTTCGTCGTTTGCCAATTTTCTATATATGTTTTTTTAATATTCCAAGTCCCGTTTTATTTACAAATACGATGACATAAACTCTGCAAACATTATTGTTTTGTACTATTCCAATATTGAGTTTAACTTTCTCATTACTAGGAATCTAATATATGATAAATATACAGTGTTTTTGTTGTAATTTTCGATTTTATCAATGTCATATCTATTAATACCGTTATAATTCTGAATTTTGAACCAAATATGTATGTTTTTTTGTTATGTTTAGTTTGATAATGCATTTTGTGATTATGAAATTCTTTAGATTCACACAATTGATTAGCTAAAATTTCAAGAAGATTTAAGAAGTAATTATGATATATCTGTCAAATTATTCGTTAATGTCAGTGATATAGTTTCTGTAAGGACTTCCCAGGGTAGACCAATATGTCAATTAATTTAAAACATATTTTGTTTGCCATATAACGTTTTAAACTCATTACTTCTAACATTTCTGAGCCCCGTGACTTAGTTGATTTGATAGTAGATACAGGAATATTTATAAATTAAATGCACATTATCACAACTAATTGCAAAGGCTTAGAAAATAATTCTCAGTGCCCCATTTGAGGCACGGAGTGTCTAGTTGCTCTATCTATGTACGTGCTGCATAATATCATATAGATTTAACCTCTGCTTGTGAATTTGTCAGTGACATGTTTTGAAGCAGATTGGGTCTATTTGAAATGGATCGCTGCTTAGGGAAGATCTCTTAGAATGATGCAGTAACATAATTAGAAATGACCGAGTTATTATTTAGTTTCTAGAACCTTTAAAAAATAAAAAACTATCTATTTGACTATTTTTTGTTTATAGCCATTACTAAAAAACGATGTGGCAAATTATTTCTTATTAAACTTGTAATTATAAACCATTAAAAATATATATATCAGGTCTGTAAATATGAAACCGGATTTTTTATTTATAGAAAATACACATTTATTGTATGAAAATGGTAAAAAATATTTTATTCAAAGTATTACCCATCGCTAGCTACACATTTTCCCCATTTCTGGCAAATTGTGGATGTCACACCAAAAAAACTGTCCCTCTTTTGAGGCAAACCAATCATCGAGCCATTTACGTACATTTTCGTAAGAAGTGAAGCATTGCTCAGCAAGTGCGTGTCCCATCGATGCAAATAAGTAGTAATCGGATGGAGCTAAGTCTGGTGAGTAAGCCGCATTTGAAAGTATTTGCTAACTAAACGCCTCAATCGTTTCCTTGATCGGTTTTGCTGTGTGCGATGGTGCATTATCATGAAGCAAAATCACTTGTGTTGCCTCTTGATATTCTGGTAGTTTTTCACGCAATGCTCGGTTCAAATCCATAATTTGTTGTTGGTAGCGTTCAGTATTAACGGTTTCTCCAGATTTTAGCAGCTCATAATAGATAACACCCTTCTGATCCCACCGAGCATTGTCTTTCGTCTATAGCAATTTGGCCTTGCAGTCGATGTCGCCGGTTTGCTCGGAGTTACCCATGATCTTTTACGCTTAGGATTCTTGAAATATATCCATTTTTCATCGCCAGTCAATTCGATGGAGAAATGATTTTCTTTTGTACCTGGCGAGCAGCATTTCGTAAGTGGTTTTTCGGTTTTCCCGCTGTCTCATTCAGTTCATGTGGAACCCATTTTCCCACCTTCTGGATCTTTCTCATGGCTTTCAAACGTACGGAGACACCTTCTCGAGTCACATTTAATTGACCCGCGAGTTGTTGTCGCGTTTGAGCGTCATCCTCATCCGACAATGCTTGCGATTCGGCATCTTCAAACTTTCTCGGTGGTCTTCCACGTTCTTCGTTTCTCACGTCAAAATCGTCACTTTTAAAATTTTTAAACCACTCAAAGCACTGTGGTTTACCATGAGCACGCTCACCGTAAGCTTCGACAAGCATTTGATGCGATTCTGCAGCAGTTTTCTTCAAATGGTAACAGAAAATCAATGCTGTCCGCGAATCGTAGTTTTCAGGCACAAAAACAGACATGTTCAACGCTATGAAAACATACACTAACGGTCATTAAAATGTACTCAGGTAAAAAATTGGTTATTTTTTTAGTTTTCAGGTAAAATTCTTGATCAGGGGGTAGGGAGGGAAATATTTTTATATAAAGAAACGTTTTAAGTGACTGCACCAGTAGTAGTTGTGGTTTTTGTGAAGAAGAGTTAGAAAAAGTGAAAATAAAAAACATCCTTAAAAAATGAAGAAAATGAACCCATTGGATAAAACGAAAATTTCGACCTTACATAAAGAAAATAAAAGTTCCCGCGAAATTGCAGCATTGGTAGGCTTTAGTCAATCTGCAGTGACTAAATTCATAAAAAAATTCCAAAAGACTGGGTTTGTATAGCGTAAGAAAGGAAAAGGACCAAAGCGGAAGACGAATGCTCCAGAAGATCGCATTTTAAAAAGGTTCTGCGCAAACAACCGTTTTAAAACTGCCGTTGATATAAGAACAGAGTTTATCAAAGGTGGAGGAACATAAATAAGTGTGGAAACGGTACGGAGAAGACTTAGGGAAGTTTGTTTTATGGCGAGGTCACCGGCGAAAAAACCACTTCTCTTGCAACAAATGCGCGCCAAAGACTAAAATGGGCCAAAATTTACCGGACATGGACTAAGGAGGACTGTAGGAAAGTCATCTTCTCGGACGATAGCAAATTTGAGTTGTTTGGCTCTGATAGGCTTCAGTATGTAAGAAGGAAAACTGGAGAAAGGCTTGACGAAAAATGCATCAGGCCAACGGTGAAGCATCCAGCCGGGAAAATGGTTTGGGGATGCTTTTCATACTATGGAGTTTATGATTTGGTGTTTGTCGATGAAACGGCGAATGCAGAAGTTTATAAAAAGATTGTGAGTGACAACCTCGTTCCATCCATAGAAGAATACCTTTCTCATATAAAAGACTGCATTTTCCAGGACGATTCTGCGCCCTGCCATCGGGCCAAAACGGTTAATGTTTTTTTATTTTTTTTTATGAATCATTAATTTTAATTTAAGAAAAAAAACCACTAACAATTCTCTGTCTTATTTTGACGGGTAAAGGATTTAATGGAAAAACACTGAATTAAAACATTGACATGGCCAGGAAAAAGTCCTGATTTAAACCCTTTCGAAAATTTATGGAACATTATGAAAACTTAAGTGAATAGAGAGAAGCCCACCAGTTTAAAATCACTGCTGACATCAATCACAAAGGTTCGGTATGAGGAGATAACGGCAGAAACAATTTAAGAATTGGTGGATTCAATGCCTGCCATGATACAAGCAGTCATAAAAAATAAAGGAGGGACCACAAAATATTAATTAAATTTAAAAAAAAATTTAAAGTCATTTTTGTAAAACTATTTTAAAAAACCTAATGAAAATAAATATCGTGCCTTATTTTAAACTTAATCTTCAAATTGTGTAATTTTTTTGAAAATTTCGGTAAAATGATGTAATCCTGTTGTACCTGCGTATCTACTGAACAAAATAAATCTATTTTTTGGTTATATATGCAGGTAAACGTGTTTTATTAGAAAAAAATACCGAAATAGACACAGCTGCAAAACTTTGAGAAATTTTAAGGAATTAGTTGAAAAATTTAGCTGAGTACATTTCAATGACCGCCAGTGTATGTACTTGTATTAAACTTGTATTGTTGTGAGTTAAAGGTCTTTGACAAATGTAAACACAAGAAAAAGGCGCCAATGACGCGGTTTGACTGTCACTACATTGACAACTATAGCCATCTATTAGCAAATTCCGGTTTCATATTTACAGACCTGGTATATATTTATTGATATGAAATGTGTAGGTAAAGTTAAATACGAACAAGCCCTAAAGATGAAAAGTGAAACATTTTAGAAACATCGGCATAATAAGCCAAACCACGCAGTAAAACATTCTCTCGACAAGAACCTCGAAAGAGTCAAAATATTTAATGTGTATATTTTTTTAATCTATACCGAAAGTTTCAAATCCTGTCTAAAACAGATTGTGTTATTGTATCACATTTTTTTTGTGTACATTACAACCTCGCAGGTTTATTGTCGTGTGCCAATTTCCTCCATCCAACCATCCATCCCATTGTGTAGCTCTTGACTGAGCATCGAAACTCCCATGATGGTTTCCGACAACTCCTCCATCCATCCCTGCATTTCGCAGCTCGAAGGGCAAGTGTTAAGGGTAGTCCAGTTGTGATTCTCACTTGGTCAGTCCAACGCATTGGGATTTTTCCTCTTCTGCGTCGTTCTTTCACGCCTCCAGTAACCACAAACCTCCAAACTGTTTTCTTGGCAACGGGCAATGTGCCCAAATAATTGGACAACTTCTCAAAGGCATACTGTCAACAATCTGTTGGTGATTCTCGGTTCTTCGAGAATGGAGACGTTAGTTCGCCTTGTCCATGGAATTCGTAACATCCGTCCATGAAGTTCGCCTTGTCCATGGAATTCGTAACATCCGTCCATGAAGTTCGCCTTGTCCATGGAATTCGTAACATCCTTCTCATAATTCAAATGTATCTATTTTACGTCTCGCGCTTACTCTCAGAGTCTTGGTCTCCGCGTCATACATCAATATTGCAAAGACGAGAGACTTATTTTATTTTATTAACGACACAACAGTGTCTTTTATATGCAAATGAACATGTGACAGGTTATACAAGTACTTAAAATTATTGACAAAAAATACAAAACTTTATCTTAAACTAACATAAAGATACAAAAAGCAGTAGTAATAATATATTAGTCATTGTTTAAAATTATTTAATAATTATATGTATATTTAAGTTTAATATATGTATGTATACCACAAAATACGAGGCGTATCCAGAAAGTAAGTGTACTGAGGCTCTCACGACCGGATGGATTTTATTTTCGACATCTTGGCTACACTTCCGTGTAGCCTGACCCTCCCCCTCTGCAACGAGACCGGTTTGAGGCTAGTACGTTGAGAAGTGTCGACGCGACAACACATTTCGTGAAAAATGTCAATCCAATATCCCGCCAAGTTGAATCGAGTGGAGGCCGGGCAAGAGTTTTTGAGGCGCTGCAAACTCCATGGAGATGAATTTCTCCGCTCCATCGTTACTGGAGATGAAACTTGGGCTGCACACTACACGCCTGAAACCAAAAGGCAGTCTCAGCAGTGGCGTCACACCTCTTCACCCTCCGCCTAAAAGTTCAAAACCACAATTTCAGCCAAGAAAATCATGGCATCCGTGTTTTGGGACTGTCAAGACATAATTTTAATTGAATATATGCCTCAAGGGGAGACCATCAACTCTGCAAGATACTGTGAGACCCTAAAAAACTTGCGGAGGGCGATTCAGAATAAGAGGAGAGGCATGCTGACAAAGGGAGTCTGCCTGCTGCACGACAATGCCAAACGGAACTGCTCGCCTCGTTTAAATGGGATGTCCTGAACCATCCCGCGCAGCACCTTCAGATTACTATCTCTTTACCGCCCTGAAGCTGCACATGGGTGAAAAAAGGTTTTCAACCGACGAGGAGGTAAAGGAGGAAGTTGAGAATTGGACGGAGGAGTTGGCGGAAAACTACTTCGAGGAAGGCATCGAAAAGTTGATACCCCGCTTCGCCACCTGCATTGAGAGGAATGGCGACTATGTCGAAAAATAGCTTACATATGTACTACGGTAACCACGTAATTGTTTTGTTTAAATAAAAAAAATTGTAACCTACAAAAATTCAGTACACTTAGTTTCTGGATATGCCTCGTATTACCAAACTTCACCAAGCAGACTTACGTAATTGTCGAAAACTTAGTTTATAGTGGTTAAGAACTTAGATTTGTTTTTAGTGGAACAACGCTTACATAGAACAAAAATTGTATTTTTTGGGAATTTTATGGATAGATCTCGAGATATGAAAAACACATGGGCTCACTTGTAAAACTAGATGCAAGTTACTTTGCAGTATCGAAGCCTTTCACTTGTTGATGCGGGGTTACTCAACTCCAGAAGCAAAGTATTGTCCTTAACGTTTAGTTTATACTAAGGTTATTTATATTAATAAAAGAGAGCACAAAGTTAGTAGTTATTTCTTAATATTGTTGTGATATTCTGGCGAATACTATGTATACTTATATTAAAAATATCTAAATTGTTGCAAAATTCGTTTCCAAGTCTTTGCGTACGAATTATAGAGGAGTTAATTTTATAATTAGTATAGCAATTTTCGGTATAAAAGGGATTGAGTTGTCTTGTGGATCTAGTGGGAATACGAAATGAAATGCTTGCGAGTAAGTGAGGTGTATCGAGTGAATGATAAATATCAGGCGCACCCAACCAAGATGTTTAAATGGCCTTTTGGTTGAAACCCTTGTACTGTTTTTTTAAATTAATTGGGTTCTAATGGGAAATGAACCCAAAACCCCTGAAATGGAAGAGGTATCTTCACAAGTAGGCTATGGAGGTTGTCAATCTGCATGGCCTAGTTGGTCAGATTGAATTTTTTGTATTCAAAATCTGAAAATCAAACAAGGCACACTCTGCCTGTTTTAACCATTTAAGTGCCGGAAGTTATTAGTATGGCCGTACCCAGAAGGAGAAGGATTATTTGGAATTTCCTGGAGAGACCGCATCACAAATGAAGAGGTTCTCCAACGAATCGAAGGAGGAAGGCACCTGCTCAGGATCCTGTCCGAAAGGCGTGCAAGATGGATCGGTCATATAATACGACAAGAGGGCCTCTTGCATGCCATAATGGAGGGCATGACCGAGGGGACAAACTCTAGGGGACGCCCACGCCGAGAGTACCTGGAGGACCTGTTGGTGGACGTGCGCTGCTCAACATACACAGACTTAAAAAGAGCCGCACAGGACAGGGGGGAATGGAGGAGAAGAGTTCAAATTGCTGCAAACCAGTCTTAGGACTGCAACCACGGAAAGGAACCCAGAAGGCCGGGTTTTTTTCAACAAAAATAAAACCTAAAAAATTTATATTTTTTGTATACAGATTTAAGGATATTATGAAAACTTACTTAACTTACACCGTGGGGCGTTTTAGCTGCCGTTCACTCAGAAAAAAACACAGTTTAAATATTCACAAAATGTCAGGGTTGTCACAACTTGACACAGAAAACACGTTTACTTATAAACATAGTGGAATATAATATCCTTTGTAAACTAAAATCAACAAATTATCTGTATGATGTATAATAAAGCACAAAAGGTAAATAAACTATAAAATAAAACTGTAAAAAGTCTATACAAACGTCGTATTATGCCGCAAAACTACCGCCAATAACCAAATATTACATGAAAACACACTTTGTAAATAAATACTTTGAAAAATTAACAAAAATAACTCACTAAAGTTAAAACTCAACCATTGAAGAAAACTACAAACGAAGTCATTGTGAATTGTCGCAATTACATCGCAAAAAACTGTAGTCGGTAACCCTGTATCAGAGACACGTATTTACTGCCAGCGAAAGCTTTTAGAAAGATGACTGTAACTTTGATAATATAGGTAAATTGTAATATTTAAGTATTTCTTGACCATCCCAATAGATGCCACTATGTGTTAGAATTTATAAATTATTACAATTTGATTTGATATTAGCTTGCGACAAGCTCAAAAGAGAGCGCGTTGACGCATTCATTTTGTATGGCCGGCCTGGCGAGCACTGAATCGGAGAGCGCGTCAACACGCTCGTGGCAGTGAACCGGTTAATATTATTATTATTATTATTATTATTACACATGACAAGAAATATACACAATTTGAGAAAAAACAACAGGTAATTTGATTTGGACATATAATTTTAATGGATCTGGGTTTGTTGCCTTTGATTTGTCATATCCCCAGTAAACTAGGCTTTTGCCTGTATCTCACTGAGGATATTTAGCATGAAAAAATAAATCGATACTTCTTTCCGATTTTTGATAACACAAAAAAACCCCGTTGCACGCTCTCATCAACCTGACAAACAGTGACACTCAACTACAACTGGAAACATCTTGCGAAACTCAACTCCTCACACATTATCACTCCAGAAAGACCAAAAATACTCATCCCACAATATACCACACACAATCATAAGAATAAAATCAAAACAAAAAAAAAAAAAGAAGAAAAAAAGAAAAACACACAGAAACACAAAGAATATCCGAAGAGATCTCCATTCAGCCTTATATCAGTACATCTTCAGATCAATTGGCTGCTCTGTTGGATTAAGTGTTCTTAAATTATAGTTTTGCTGTAATTGATGTTTCTGCGAAAGTACTTGTAACTTGCTCGGCTTTTCAAACTTCAGGCTTTAAACCACTTTATAAGTATATTTACTTCGCCGCAATTTTCCTTTCTTTCCTACTATTATTTTCACACTTAGGTGCGTTGTCACCGGAGGAGTCCCTTTGGGTAGTTTTTTCTTTGTTTCTTTGCCACCAAGTGACAATAGAATAAAGAAGATTTGTATCTTCTAATACTCATATTGAATAACATTTATTTTGTCTTTTATTTTGTATTCACCGCTGTTTTATTTGAATTATAAATAGAGTTATTTATTAAATCTAAACATTATAAATCATCTTCCTAGTGTCATGTCAGGTCCCCCCAACGTTGACTATCACCTGAGAGTAAACATCTTTATCCCCGGCAGCCCGAAAAAGATCCCCAACGCTCCTTATACCAGTTAATATTATAAATAACCAAGTTTATTTCAATAATAGTCCTCTGCTAAATATATTTCCCTTTCAAAAGCCACCCTTTTAACTTCTCTGTCTTTATTAGCCACTACTCCCTTCCCCCTCTCCAGTACATATTATAATTCGTCTTCCAGGCACTGTCCCAACTCATTGCCTAGGTAGGCTGTTGGGGTCGGCTCTTCTCGTTCTTAGGCTGTATATTCTTTGGTTCTGGGTGTCGCTTTCATCTAGGCCGTTTCTCTGCAGGATTTTGGAGCATCGAGTCATCCGGAAGTTCTTTGGTCTTCCTCTGGACGGCTGTCGAGGAAGATCCACAGACATTGCCTTATTTACAGTATGGTTTGGTGGTCTTCGTCTTATGTGCCCGTACCATCTCAGCTGTCGCTCTTCCAGCTTACTATTTATGTTAGTGACTCCCAGGCTACCACGAATGCGTGAGCTCTTTATTTTATCTTTCAGTGATACTTCCAGTACTTATAAAAAACTATAATTATAAAAAATATATTTTATAATTTAGCTAATCTTCACCTGATAAGGAAGATGGAGGACTTTGAAACCGGTAGTGAACTAAAATAAAACAGTGGTGAATAAAAAATAAGTGTTATATTTAAAATTTATAAACATGACACTACAGAGTCAAACACATGTCTTTTTTAAGATTCAAGAAATTGTTTTGTTCCCCCTTATAGTGTGGGTGGGGGTGGAATCAAACTGAATTGGGTAGTTAATGAGAGTACAGTGGTACCTCGGGTTACGAACTTAATTCGTTCTTTGATTCCGTTCGCGAGCCGAAATGTTCGCAAACCGAAATTCATTTTCTTGGGAGCCATAATGAGGGTTAATTTAGTGCAAAATGTATTTTATATATACTGTATATTACGAGGCATATCCAGAAAGTAAGTGTACTGAATTTTTGTAGGTTACAATTTTTTTTATTTAAACAAAAAAATTACGTGGTTACCGTAGTACATATGTAAGCTATTTTTCGACATAGTCGCCATTCTTCTCAATGCAGGTGGTGAAGCGGGGTATCAACTTTTTGATGCCTTCCTCGAAGTAGTTTCCCGCCAACCCCTCCGTCCACTTCTCCACCTCCTCCTTTACCTCCTCGTCGGTTGGAAACCTTTTTCCACCCATGTGCAGCTTCAGGGAGGTAAAGAGATAGTAATCTGAAGGTGCTAGGTCAGGGGAATGCGCGGGATGGTTCAGGATATCCCATTTAAACGAGGCGAGCAGTTCCTTCGTGGCATTGGCCGTGTGTGGTCTGGCATTGTGTGTGGTCTTGCCTCTCCTCTTGTTCTGAATCACCGTCCGTAATTTTTTTAGGGTCTCACAGTATCTTGCAGAGTTGATGGTCTCCCCTTGAGGCATATATTCAATTAAAATTATGCCTTGACAGTCCCAAAACACGGATGCCATGTTTTTCTTGGCTGAAATTGTGGTTTTGAACTTTTTGGCGGAGGGTGAAGAGGTGTGACGCCACTGTTGAGACTGCCTTTTGGTTTCAGGCGTGTAGTGTGCAACCCAAATTTCATCTCCAGTAACGATGGAGCGGAGAAATTCATCTCCATGGAGTTTGCAGCGCCTCAAAAACTCTTGCCTTTTTACAAAATTTCGCACTTGGCGGGAGATTGGTTTGACATTTTTCACGAAACGTGTTGTCGCGTCGACACTTCTCAACGTACTGACCTCGAACTGGTCTCGTTGTGGAGGGGAAGGGTCAGGCTACACGGAAGTGTAGCCAACATGTCGAAAATAAAATCCATCCGGTCGTGAGAGCCTCAGTACACTTACTTTCTGGATACGCCTCGTATATATATATAAAAAGCAAAAATAATTGTATCAAGAACAACGAACGCAACGACAAACAATGTTCACAACGCGCGCACCTGAGAACAATTAATGCGTAATTGCGTAATGCGCCGTTACAACTAATTCGTGAGCCGAGGCATTGTACGCAGGTTGAGTCAAAATTTGTTGGGAAATCGTGTTCGTAAGTCGATTTGTTCATGACTAGAGGCGTTCGTGACCCGAGGTTTGACTGTATATGAAATATAGGAGTTATATTTTATAAGAAAATTTCATATATCATAAAATTCTTTAATTTTTATTTATTCTTTCAGGTTGTTGAAGGGGATGGATTACCTACTCACGTTTGCATCCAATGCATTAACAGTATCTCAATTGCATTTGCATTTAAACAGCAAGCGGAGAGGGCTGATGCTAGATTAAGGGACTATATAATTAGGAAACATCCCAATTTAAAAGTTACACAGAGCAGTTCTATAAAACAAGAGGTAAATATATTATTTCAAGAATCAACTTTTACATAAATAGTACATAACTATCAGTTAAAGGGTCATGTTGATTAAAAATCTAAATCTGGAATAAAATAATACTTTTAAAAATAAATGGCTCAGGAAAATGAGTTGCTTTTTTAACCCTTCTTAATCCCAGCATATTTTGCATAAAGCATAAAATGTGCGAAAAATCCCAGCATTTTTTGGCAAAAAAAACTAGTTTATATTTTATTTTTCATATCAGTTAATATTTAGTTTTGAAACCTAATTTTTTATGGAGTCCTCCCTGTAGTGTGAAAAATAATAATTAATTTTCATATTTCATAAAAAATTTTTTTGTTTTTATTCAACATAAAAACTTTGAGGCCGATGATCAGCCCCGTGGGATTTTTCGCATACACTAGTTGGGGGCGATAATCGGCCCCGTGGGATTAAAATGGTTAAGTGTCTCATTAACTTTGTGTCCTATCGCTACACACCTTTCAATATCCTTCATAACTTTTCCATCATCGAACAAAATATTCAGATATCATTTGTGGGGTTTTGGGTCAAACAGGTGCTCATTACTCAAGAAAACGGAAGTAAAGCTACCCTATACTGGGTCCTCTCCGGGCGAACGGGTGCGTACGGCCGAAGATGCTACTTGTAGCATAACCTGGTAGTGAGAGCAGGCTCACAGCGGCCACCAGTCAAAATTTGCGCAAGAATGCACTTGTGCTACCACTGGTACCAAGGGGATAGAGAAGCCCGCCGGAGGGTGCTACTGGTGCTCTATCATAGGTGTCGGCTTCTTGGTGGCAGTGGCAGGTACTGGACTCTCGGCAAAAACTTCATGTGCCATCCTGTATAATGGGCCCGATGACTTGTCCCTTTTATGATTGTTGTCCTCGGGCAGCCCGCAACAGTGAGCGGCGACCATCATACTCGCTGGGTAGGAGTCTAGTCCTGCGGAGAATGCCGAGGAACTTTACATCCCAGTTGTTGGCTTGTCCTGGAGCCGTAAGCGATACCGGGAACCGCCATTCGGTTTGCCTGCCCGGGCGAGCGACGCACTCTGTAAGGGGAAAATCCCAGGTGCCAACCGTGAGCAATAAACGGAGGCTTAGTACTCACATGAACCGCACTGCCACTCGCTGGTAGGGACTGGGGGGCTAACTGCCCCCATAGACCCCCAGTCGGCGGTCGGCACTATGACTATTAAACATAGCCAAAATATGCTGGGATTAAAAGGGTTAAGTGTCCCATTGACCTTTCAATATCCTTCATAACTTTTCCATCATCTGACAAAATATTCAGATATCAAAATTCCTTGACTTTAAATTTTTATTGCACGTCCACATATTGCATTTTCTTTTCCTTTTACACTCTTCTTTCACCATGATTTTAAATTTTGCAATATTCATTCTCTATACATTTTGCAATTTATTTATCAAACTATAATTCATCCTCATTCTCCGTTAAAATTAGTATGTCATCAGCATACGGCAATCCGCACACATTTCTATTAGACATTTGTCTGTCACCCATTGACCTCTATAGTTCCTTTACCATGTAAATATTAACCTGTTCACCGCGTTAAAAATCAAATTCCACGAATCCTGTGCGCGGCACAATTTCAGCATTTTTTAATTTCTAAGTTTAAACACATATTTTGTTTAGAACCACTGATACTTGATTACAACACCAAGTAAACATGACACTTAAGTAATTTTATGATAATAAATAATAGTCATTACTCTTAAGGCAGGGATGGCGAACCTTTTTGAGACTGAGTGCCAAAAAAATTTTTTTTTCAATAAAATAATATGTCGCGTGCCACATGCCATGGAAATAAAAATGCATCAAATGTTTGCGTAACTTCAGATTTTTAATAAAAACAAAAATTAATACACTGAGGAAAATAATTAAGTACTTATTAATGGCGAACTAAGAGAAATAAATAAAAAAATAGACTTGAAAAAAATTGTGAACCTCAAAACTTATTAGTGAGATTTTTGTTGTTGGATGCTAGATGCCAAATATTTTATATCGGGTTCATAGCTGGTAGCTTTTAATAAAATACAAGCAGTAGTACTTTCGTCTGTAAGTCTACTTCTTATGTCTGATTTAATAAAGTTCATTGAAGAAAATAATGATTCACAGGAATACGTCGACGAAAAAATTGTTAATATGCCCATTGATATTTTTTTAAGACAAGAAAAAGTTTCCGGGATGGATTACCAAGTTGTAAGTACTTCATTTTCGGCATTCCTCTGGACTGGTCCAACGAATCGATCTCGCTCAATTTCTTCCAAAACAATTCTTAAGTCTTTAAATTTTTGTGTCCATATCGAACTCGACTGAAAATCTACCAATTCTATTTCAAAATCATCTAATTCCATGTATTCAAACATTGTTAAGTTTAATTGTTGATACTTATATGTGTCTGGATGGGTAATAAATTTTGTAGTTTCTTCAAGTTGTCGAAACTAAACAAACCTTCTTGAAAATTGTTATATTGTTGCGTCTAAAGCATTTTCAAATGATTCTATTAATTTTCCTACGTCTGGCTTTTCATGGATTTCCAGATCAATCATGTATTTTTTAGGTTGTAATTGTCTGCCAGAATTTTTACTGCTGGCTTCACCAAGTTTTTGTTTCTTATATGGTACAGCCATCTTTGTGGGTGCCAATAAACAGTTTGTTTCTGTATTAATTAGATTGTTTTTATAGCACAAATTGATAACAAAACTGCTCCGATCAGGTAAAGAGTTATTCTGTCACTGAAACATCAAATCGTCGAATTTAAATTGTCGATAAATCATATTCATCCACAAGAGTAGCAATTATACACCTAAACCACAGGAGAGCTGATGATCTAATGCGCATCGAGAGCGCGCAGTGCGACGTATGTCGTGGATAAATCAAACACTTCGGAACGGCTCGTGCCGGGAGCGAAGTTCATTACAAAAAAAAAATACACCTCAAGGGACTAGCACCGCGCGGGAAGCATTAAACAATGCGATTTATTTATGCATGAATGTCGTCATATCCTTCGTTTCTGAAATTATTTATGAACAAAGAAAATACACGTCGCTATTTAAATATTTTTTTAATACTATTTCTATAACTTTTTTTATTTTTTCTTATACACTTTTATTTTTTCTCCTCATTCGCGTGCCACGCAAAATCATCTCACGTGCCACCTGTGGCACGCGTGCCATAGGTTCGCCATCCCTGTCTTAAGGAGACTCATTAAATAAAGGAGATAAACTAAACATTACGTAAAATAAACAAAGGAATGCTACGATCAAATCGATGCTTCATGACACTCACCCGATCAAATGCATATAGCACTAGTAATGTTTATTTACGTAAGAGAGACTCATCGCAGAACCCGATCCGCGAGACAGGTTGTTAATGCTGGAAATATTGAGAAACCAAAAAAATTCGGCGCTCTGTTTATTCAACAATATCTCATAAACTAATATATTATTTGACAATTTCAGAGATGTCGCTAGAATAAAGATTATTTTAAATTTTAGTTCAATTTTTATTCCGGTTTTGTGTCATTTTTTTTAAGTATTTGTGATTTGAAACTTGGATTGTCGTCAGATCACAGGCGTTTGTGCTCCCCGCGGGGAACAGGTTAATATAAATATACAATCTATGTAAATATTAAACAGCCAGGGTGACATAACACATGTTCGTTTTACTTTTGTAATATTAAACCCCGCAAATCAAGACACCGTTCACATTTTTTTTGAAATTTAATTGTCTGAATATTATGATGCAATACCACATATTAATTTACATTCAACACTTCAAAATTCAATTAACATTTCCCGTAGCTCTTATTTGCCTACTTATCTCATCATGGAGTTGTAGGGAATACCGTCGTCGTCGTAAATATTGTCAATATGCACGGTCAACGACCGATGAATCAACCTTTGAATATGTACAAAGATCACATACCAGAACGTCAATACTGTTTACACGCAAATAATATTTACATCGCCTTCCACGGTAGAAAGAGAGCGCATCGCGTGTCTCACCGTTTCGGCAATAAATACTCTACCCACTATATCATTGGCAACGTCTGCGACCACCTCGGAACGCACAGGAGTGAGATCAAGATATACCGCGGACGCATTCACGCGCCCCGTTCTGAAATTCTATATATACCTACTTATCGTTGAATAAAAGCACTTGTTATTATTCGCTTGACCATTCATCGCTGTTTACTATTTATTGATTATTCACTCTCACTTTTTTCGCATTCCTGAATCGACGTATTTTATTTTAAATACAAAACAAATCAAAATCATCACAACCTATCAATCAAGCACCCCGCTAAAGAGTTATATGCTTTATCTATGTTCACAAATGCACGCATTTTTCCTTTTTGCCATACATTTTTCCACAAGCAATGCAAGGAGAAAATCTGATCCACACATTCTCTTTCACATCAAAAGGTACCTTGAGCATTCCACATTTTATTTTAATATTTTCTTTCAAAACAATTACAGTACTCTGTAACTAGCAAACTCCATTCTTTCATCCTTATCTTTATATCACTACACTCTTCCATTCTTTCGGTGTGTAGCTAGATTCCCGACATATCAGGTCTGTAAATATGAAACCGGATTTTTTTTATACAAGATACACATTTATCGTACGAAAATGGTAAAAAATATTTTATTCAAAGTATTGCCCATCGCTAGCTACACATTTTTCCCCATCTCTCTGGCAATTTGTGGATGCGACGCCAAAAAAACTGTCGCTCTTTTGAGGCAAACCAATCATCGAGTCATTTTCGTACATTTTTGTAAGAAGTGAATCGCTACTCAGCAAGTGCGTGTCCCATCGATGCAAATAAGTAGTAGTCGGATGGAGCCAAGTCTGGTGAGTAAGCCGCATGCGAAAGTATTTACCAACTAAACGCCTCAATCGTTTCCTTGACCGGTTTTGCTGTATGCGATGGTGCATTATCACGAAGCAAAATCACTTTGTTTCGCCTCTTGATATTCTGGTTGTTTTTCACGCAATGCTCGGTTCAAATTCATCATTTGTTGTCGGTAGCGTTCAGTATTAACTGTTTCGCCAGGTTTTAGCAGCTCATAATAGATAACACCCTTCTGATCCCACCAAACACGGAGCATTGTCTTCCGTCCATAGCGATTTGGCCTTCCAGTCGATGTCGCCGGTTTGCTCGGAGTTACCTGTGATCTGTTACACATAAGATACTCGAAATATATCCATTTTTCATCGCCAGTCACAATTTGATGGAGAAACGATTTTCTTTTGTACCTGGCGAGCAGCATTTCGCAAGTGGTTTTTCGGTTTTCCCGCTGTCTTTCATTCAGTTCACGCCAATTTCTCTGTGGTTTTCCACGTTCTTCGTTTCTCACGTCAAAATCGCTATTTTTGAATTTTTTAAACCACTCAAAGCACTGTGATTTACCAAGAGCATGCTCGTCGTAAGTTTCGATAAGAATTCGATGCGATTCTGCAGCAGTTTTCTTCAAATGGTAACAGAGAATCAATGCTGTCGGCGAATCGTAGTTTTCAGGCACAAAAGCAGACATGTTCAACGCTATGAAAACATATGTAACTGTATTAAACTTGTATTGTTGTGAGTTAAAAGTCTTTGACAAATGTAAACACAAGGAAAAGGCGCCAATGATGCGGCTTGACAGTCACTACATTGACAACTAGAGCCATCTATGAGCAAATTCCGGTTTTATGTTTACAGACCTGGTAGCTAGATTCCCTACATATATTGAAAAACTGCCTCAGCCATTCTTTCACTTCCGTACTCTAGTACTTCTAGGCTCACTTGATCACTCCCTGACACTTCCTTCTTCACGCTTTGACACTCATTTGTATTTATATACCAGGGATTCCTAACTTGTATTCCGCGGAACTAAAGGTTCAATGAAATTTCATGTTCAACCGAATTCGTATTTGAACGCTAATCATTAGTTTAAATATGTTAAATTCATATTTGAGCGCTAATCAATAGTTTAAATTTGTTAAATTCATATTTGAGCGCTAGTCGGCGGGAAACTACTGAGGAAGGCATCAAAAAGTTGATACCCCGCTTCACCACCTGCATTGAGAGGAATGGCGACTATGTCGAAAAATAGCTTACATATGTACTACGGTAACCACGTAATTTTTTTGTTTAAATAAAAAAAATTGTAGCCTACAAAAATTCAGTACACTTACTTTATGGATATGCCTCGTATGTTTTAAAATGTTATTAAACCTTCCAGTTCATAAGAAATAAAGTGCAAAATCACATATGTTATGAACAGGGTATTGCAGTACCTAATCACTTAAGTGCATATCCTTATTACAGAGAAATTGAATTAATTTTGTGTTGTAAGTAATAAATAAATGATAAGAGATAAATGATTTATTTATATTAATTAAAATTATGCATAAAACATCAATTAATTTTAACCCATAGCTAGAGAGTTATGATCAGTTGTCAGGTTTGTAATTTATTTTATTTAGGTGAAATGATTATGTGATTAAAATATGTTGGGAACGTTATTCTTCAATAGTTTTCGTCATATTTTCCAAATGCGTTATGCATTATAAATATAGGGTGTTTTTTTTGGGTGTGATTGAATTTGTTTTTGAAATAAAACACATATAAATGATTTAAATGGCCGTATATTTGAATTCAATTGATAGATTGTGGATAGAAAAGGCAGTAAATAAGCTCATACACAGTGGCACATGATGCTTCAGCTGGGCATCGCATGCCAGAAAGACCGCCTAAAAGGTGGAAAGACAATTGAATGCGTGCCGCGAATAAGGTGGTAACTAACATTTTTTCAAAATCCATTTTTTTGTGAAATAACGTGCTATGTGGTTACGTCATTCGTCCCCTCTATAAAAATATCTCTTTCGTTTCTATTGATAAGCCAACGTTGCCGTTGGATTTTTGCGCGCGCTCAGTGGAATAACGTGGTTTCAAGTATCAACATGTCCGGAGAAGCGCCCGTCGTTCACTCTGCTAGTGTAGACAATAAACTTAATTTAGGTAAAAAACGACAAGCCAGGGCTGCAGAATGGTCAGATAATAAACGGAAGAAACTGAGAAACAGCCGACAATCCTATAAAGGCAGAAAAGGCAAAGAAATACCGGGTAAAAGAAGATCAGAAGAGGTTAGTGGAATAACGTGGCAACTAACGTACATGATTAATTTTTCATATAAAAGTTATAACAACACAACTTGTTTGTTTTATATAAGAGCTGTGGAATAACATTGTAACTGCATTCGTGGACCACGTTATTCCACATGTTTATAGTGTTTTTTTTGGTGTTTTGAATATAGTTTGGTATTTTTTTATTTTTAAATAAAGTGTGTATGAAAATATATCTTTAATTAAAAAAAAACTATTAAAATATCGACACTGAATGAAAAATGTGTTTTTCTTGAATACTGTAAAATACAAGTTTCGTTAGTTACCACCTTATTCGCGGCACCTATTCAATTATTGTTTGAAGATAATTTCATTGATATGTTGACCGTAGCTAGCCCTTATGTACCTTAACTGATCATATGTTGACCGTAGCTAGCCCTTATGTACCTTAACGGATCATAAGATTGGCTTCACATTAAGAACGATAGAACTTTAAAATAAAATAAAACAACAACTGATAAACCAAAAATGAAGGTTTAATTTGAAAGAATATTTCATGCCGTTTATGATTTAAACAAGATAATGTTCAAATGACTTCCACGGCTTCTTTTGCACTGGCCAATTCGATCATGCCAATTTTCGATGACCGATGGAGCATTTCCGGTTGTATGGTGCCACTAACACAACAAATGTTGACCTCAAGTTCATCAAGAGTCTTGCGTTTGTCGATGTAAACCTGTGATTTAACATAACCCGAAAGAAAATAATCTAGAGGCGTTAAATCGCACGATCTTGACGGCCAATTCAAAATCCTATCACACCCATAAAAACACCTTTATAATGTGAGAGGAAAAACAAAACAATGATGCTGTAATTTGTTTTATCAAACACTGTTGTTTATTCCACTTTATGTAACGGTATACCTCTACCAGTTTCATGGTTTCACCTCATCATCAGAGGAGCACAAACAAGTCTTGTTTATGCTCCCCTGATGATGAGGGGAAAACCTTGAAACCTGTAGGGTTATATCACTACATAAAGGGAAATAAACAGTGTTTGATAAAAACAAATTACAATGTCTTGAAACCTCCACAATGTTAATGCCTTAACTGTAAATAATATATAAAATATGAAACGATGATAGATATATAGGGTTTTAAGATAGTTAAGATAATGTCAGCTACCTATGTATAAAATATGAAACAATGATAGATATATAGGGTTTTAAGATAGTTAAGATAATGTCAGCTACCTATGTATAAAATATGAAACGATGATAGATATATAGGGTTTTAAGATAGTTAAGATAATGTCAGCTACATATGTATAAAATATGAAACAATGATAGATATATAGGGTTTTAAGATAGTTAAGATAATGTCAGCTACCTATGTATAAAATATGAAACAATGATAGATAGCATATTAGGTGTTAACATAAGTTGTGTCCGTTTTTTTTTCAATTTAAAAATGAGCATCAAAAGTAAAACAAAATGGTAAAGGTTATACAACATTCGAAAGAAAATTTTCTGCTCTACAAGATATTGTGTTTGCTTTTACGTTACATATATTATTTTATTTGATTTACAAGCCTTCAAAATGGAATGTCGAGTAGACGAAAGTGAGCATTTTCGACACCTCCTTCTGTTCGCGTTCAATCGAGGGAATAAAGCTGCCAAAGCTGCTCGTAATATTTGCGAAGTGTACGGTGAAGATGCTATGAATGAAAGGACAGCTGGTCGATGGTTTTTGCGTTTCAAAGACGGTAATTTCGACCTGAAAGACATGGAGTGTTCCGGACGACCAGTGGACTTCGATAAGGACCGCTTAAATCATATTCATGAAGATCCCCTTCAAACATTTTTATCACCATTTTTTTTTTCATCACCATTTTCAAACCATTTTTCATCACCAGTAATGATGCGGTAAAGGAATCTTTGCTTGTTCCCATGCGTAGCTCGATGACGCGCGAGCAAACCAGCAGAAATTGTCGAACGTTGATTTTTGTTGTTTTCACTCAAAACATGTGGAACCCAAGCGCCGAATTTCTGAACTTTTCAAATCAAATAAATTAATATGTGTAATGTCGAATGACGTATAATCTTTACCATTTTGTTTTACTTTTGGTGCTCATTTTTAAATTGGAAAAAAACGGACACAACTTATGTTAACACCCAATATATAGGCTTTTAAGATAGTTAAGATAATGTCAGCTACATATGTATAAAATATGAAACAATGATATATATATATAGGCTTTTAATATAGTTAAGATAATGTCAGCTACATATGTATAAAATATGAAACAATGATATATATATAGGCTTTTAATATAGTTAAGATAATGTCAGCTACATATGTATAAAATATGAAACAATGATAGATATATAGGCTTTTAAGATAGTTAAGATAATGTCAGCTACCTATGTATAAAATATGAAACAATGATAGATATATAGGCTTTTAAGATAGTTAAGATAATGTCAGCTACATATGTATAAAATATGAAACAATGATAGATATATAGGCTTTTAAGATAGTTAAGATAATGTCAGCTACCTATGTATAAAATATGAAACAATGATAGATATATAGGGTTTTAAGATAGTTAAGATAATGTCAGCTACCTATGTATAAAATATGAAACGATGATAGATATATAGGGTTTTAAGATAGTTAAGATAATGTCAGCTACATATGTATAAAATATGAAACAATGATAGATATATAGGGTTTTAAGATAGTTAAGATAATGTCAGCTACCTATGTATAAAATATGAAACAATGATAGATAGCATATTAGGTGTTAACATAAGTTGTGTCCGTTTTTTTTTCAATTTAAAAATGAGCATCAAAAGTAAAACAAAATGGTAAAGGTTATACAACATTCGAAAGAAAATTTTCTGCTCTACAAGATATTGTGTTTGCTTTTACGTTACATATATTATTTTATTTGATTTACAAGCCTTCAAAATGGAATGTCGAGTAGACGAAAGTGAGCATTTTCGACACCTCCTTCTGTTCGCGTTCAATCGAGGGAATAAAGCTGCCAAAGCTGCTCGTAATATTTGCGAAGTGTACGGTGAAGATGCTATGAATGAAAGGACAGCTGGTCGATGGTTTTTGCGTTTCAAAGACGGTAATTTCGACCTGAAAGACATGGAGTGTTCCGGACGACCAGTGGACTTCGATAAGGACCGCTTAAATCATATTCATGAAGATCCCCTTCAAACATTTTTATCACCATTTTTTTTTTCATCACCATTTTCAAACCATTTTTCATCACCAGTAATGATGCGGTAAAGGAATCTTTGCTTGTTCCCATGCGTAGCTCGATGACGCGCGAGCAAACCAGCAGAAATTGTCGAACGTTGATTTTTGTTGTTTTCACTCAAAACATGTGGAACCCAAGCGCCGAATTTCTGAACTTTTCAAATCAAATAAATTAATATGTGTAATGTCGAATGACGTATAATCTTTACCATTTTGTTTTACTTTTGGTGCTCATTTTTAAATTGGAAAAAAACGGACACAACTTATGTTAACACCCAATATATAGGCTTTTAAGATAGTTAAGATAATGTCAGCTACATATGTATAAAATATGAAACAATGATATATATATATAGGCTTTTAATATAGTTAAGATAATGTCAGCTACATATGTATAAAATATGAAACGATGATATATATATAGGCTTTTAATATAGTTAAGATAATGTCAGCTACATATGTATAAAATATGAAACAATGATAGATATATAGGCTTTTAAGATAGTTAAGATAATGTCAGCTACCTATGTATAAAATATGAAACAATGATAGATATATAGGCTTTTAATATAGTTAAGATAATGTCAGCTACATATGTATAAAATATGAAACAATGATAGATATATAGGCTTTTAAGATAGTTAAGATAATGTCAGCTACCTATGTATAAAATATGAAACGATGATAGATATATAGGCTTTTAAGATAGTTAAGATAATGTCAGCTACATATGTATAAAATATGAAACAATGATAGATATATAGGCTTTTAAGATAGTTAAGATAATGTCAGCTACCTATGTATAAAATATGAAACAATGATAGATATATAGGCTTTTAATATAGTTAAGATAATGTCAGCTACATATGTATAAAATATGAAACAATGATAGATATATAGGCTTTTAAGATAGTTAAGATAATGTCAGCTACCTATGTATAAAATATGAAACGATGATAGATATATAGGCTTTTAAGATAGTTAAGATAATGTCAGCTACATATGTATAAAATATGAAACAATGATAGATATATAGGCTTTTAATATAGTTAAGATAATGTCAGCTACATATGTATAAAATATGAAACAATGATAGATATATAGGCTTTTAAGATAGTTAAGATAATGTCAGCTACCTATGTATAAAATATGAAACAATGATAGATATATAGGCTTTTAATATAGTTAAGATAATGTCAGCTACATATGTATAAAATATGAAACAATGATAGATATATAGGCTTTTAAGATAGTTAAGATAATGTCAGCTACCTATGTATAAAATATGAAACGATGATAGATATATAGGCTTTTAAGATAGTTAAGATAATGTCAGCTACATATGTATAAAATATGAAACGATGATAGATATATAGGCTTTTAAGATAGTTAAGATAATGTCAGCTACCTATGTATAAAATATGAAACAATGATAGATATATAGGCTTTTAATATAGTTAAGATAATGTCAGCTACATATGTATAAAATATGAAACAATGATAGATATATAGGCTTTTAAGATAGTTAAGATAATGTCAGCTACCTATGTATAAAATATGAAACGATGATAGATATATAGGCTTTTAAGATAGTTAAGATAATGTCAGCTACATATGTATAAAATATGAAACAATGATAGATATATAGGCTTTTAAGATAGTTAAGATAATGTCAGCTACCTATGTATAAAATATGAAACAATGATAGATATATAGGGTTTTAAGATAGTTAAGATAATGTCAGCTACCTATGTATAAAATATGAAACGATGATAGATATATAGGGTTTTAAGATAGTTAAGATAATGTCAGCTACATATGTATAAAATATGAAACAATGATAGATATATAGGGTTTTAAGATAGTTAAGATAATGTCAGCTACCTATGTATAAAATATGAAACAATGATAGATAGCATATTAGGTGTTAACATAAGTTGTGTCCGTTTTTTTTTCAATTTAAAAATGAGCATCAAAAGTAAAACAAAATGGTAAAGGTTATACAACATTCGAAAGAAAATTTTCTGCTCTACAAGATATTGTGTTTGCTTTTACGTTACATATATTATTTTATTTGATTTACAAGCCTTCAAAATGGAATGTCGAGTAGACGAAAGTGAGCATTTTCGACACCTCCTTCTGTTCGCGTTCAATCGAGGGAATAAAGCTGCCAAAGCTGCTCGTAATATTTGCGAAGTGTACGGTGAAGATGCTATGAATGAAAGGACAGCTGGTCGATGGTTTTTGCGTTTCAAAGACGGTAATTTCGACCTGAAAGACATGGAGTGTTCCGGACGACCAGTGGACTTCGATAAGGACCGCTTAAATCATATTCATGAAGATCCCCTTCAAACATTTTTATCACCATTTTTTTTTTCATCACCATTTTCAAACCATTTTTCATCACCAGTAATGATGCGGTAAAGGAATCTTTGCTTGTTCCCATGCGTAGCTCGATGACGCGCGAGCAAACCAGCAGAAATTGTCGAACGTTGATTTTTGTTGTTTTCACTCAAAACATGTGGAACCCAAGCGCCGAATTTCTGAACTTTTCAAATCAAATAAATTAATATGTGTAATGTCGAATGACGTATAATCTTTACCATTTTGTTTTACTTTTGGTGCTCATTTTTAAATTGGAAAAAAACGGACACAACTTATGTTAACACCCAATATATAGGCTTTTAAGATAGTTAAGATAATGTCAGCTACATATGTATAAAATATGAAACAATGATATATATATATAGGCTTTTAATATAGTTAAGATAATGTCAGCTACATATGTATAAAATATGAAACAATGATATATATATAGGCTTTTAATATAGTTAAGATAATGTCAGCTACATATGTATAAAATATGAAACAATGATAGATATATAGGCTTTTAAGATAGTTAAGATAATGTCAGCTACCTATGTATAAAATATGAAACAATGATAGATATATAGGCTTTTAATATAGTTAAGATAATGTCAGCTACATATGTATAAAATATGAAACAATGATAGATATATAGGCTTTTAAGATAGTTAAGATAATGTCAGCTACCTATGTATAAAATATGAAACGATGATAGATATATAGGCTTTTAAGATAGTTAAGATAATGTCAGCTACATATGTATAAAATATGAAACAATGATAGATATATAGGCTTTTAAGATAGTTAAGATAATGTCAGCTACCTATGTATAAAATATGAAACAATGATAGATATATAGGCTTTTAATATAGTTAAGATAATGTCAGCTACATATGTATAAAATATGAAACAATGATAGATATATAGGCTTTTAAGATAGTTAAGATAATGTCAGCTACCTATGTATAAAATATGAAACGATGATAGATATATAGGCTTTTAAGATAGTTAAGATAATGTCAGCTACATATGTATAAAATATGAAACAATGATAGATATATAGGCTTTTAATATAGTTAAGATAATGTCAGCTACATATGTATAAAATATGAAACAATGATAGATATATAGGCTTTTAAGATAGTTAAGATAATGTCAGCTACCTATGTATAAAATATGAAACAATGATAGATATATAGGCTTTTAATATAGTTAAGATAATGTCAGCTACATATGTATAAAATATGAAACAATGATAGATATATAGGCTTTTAAGATAGTTAAGATAATGTCAGCTACCTATGTATAAAATATGAAACGATGATAGATATATAGGCTTTTAAGATAGTTAAGATAATGTCAGCTACATATGTATAAAATATGAAACGATGATAGATATATAGGCTTTTAAGATAGTTAAGATAATGTCAGCTACCTATGTATAAAATATGAAACAATGATAGATATATAGGCTTTTAATATAGTTAAGATAATGTCAGCTACATATGTATAAAATATGAAACAATGATAGATATATAGGCTTTTAAGATAGTTAAGATAATGTCAGCTACCTATGTATAAAATATGAAACAATGATAGATATATAGGCTTTTAATATAGTTAAGATAATGTCAGCTACATATGTATAAAATATGAAACAATGATAGATATATAGGCTTTTAAGATAGTTAAGATAATGTCAGCTACCTATGTATAAAATATGAAACGATGATAGATATATAGGCTTTTAAGATAGTTAAGATAATGTCAGCTACATATGTATAAAATATGAAACGATGATAGATATATAGGCTTTTAAGATAGTTAAGATAATGTCAGCTACCTATGTATAAAATATGAAACAATGATAGATATATAGGCTTTTAATATAGTTAAGATAATGTCAGCTACATATGTATAAAATATGAAACAATGATAGATATATAGGCTTTTAAGATAGTTAAGATAATGTCAGCTACCTATGTATAAAATATGAAACGATGATAGATATATAGGCTTTTAAGATAGTTAAGATAATGTCAGCTACATATGTATAAAATATGAAACAATGATAGATATATAGGCTTTTAAGATAGTTAAGATAATGTCAGCTACCTATGTATAAAATATGAAACAATGATAGATATATAGGGTTTTAAGATAGTTAAGATAATGTCAGCTACCTATGTATAAAATATGAAACGATGATAGATATATAGGGTTTTAAGATAGTTAAGATAATGTCAGCTACATATGTATAAAATATGAAACAATGATAGATATATAGGGTTTTAAGATAGTTAAGATAATGTCAGCTACCTATGTATAAAATATGAAACAATGATAGATAGCATATTAGGTGTTAACATAAGTTGTGTCCGTTTTTTTTTCAATTTAAAAATGAGCATCAAAAGTAAAACAAAATGGTAAAGGTTATACAACATTCGAAAGAAAATTTTCTGCTCTACAAGATATTGTGTTTGCTTTTACGTTACATATATTATTTTATTTGATTTACAAGCCTTCAAAATGGAATGTCGAGTAGACGAAAGTGAGCATTTTCGACACCTCCTTCTGTTCGCGTTCAATCGAGGGAATAAAGCTGCCAAAGCTGCTCGTAATATTTGCGAAGTGTACGGTGAAGATGCTATGAATGAAAGGACAGCTGGTCGATGGTTTTTGCGTTTCAAAGACGGTAATTTCGACCTGAAAGACATGGAGTGTTCCGGACGACCAGTGGACTTCGATAAGGACCGCTTAAATCATATTCATGAAGATCCCCTTCAAACATTTTTATCACCATTTTTTTTTTCATCACCATTTTCAAACCATTTTTCATCACCAGTAATGATGCGGTAAAGGAATCTTTGCTTGTTCCCATGCGTAGCTCGATGACGCGCGAGCAAACCAGCAGAAATTGTCGAACGTTGATTTTTGTTGTTTTCACTCAAAACATGTGGAACCCAAGCGCCGAATTTCTGAACTTTTCAAATCAAATAAATTAATATGTGTAATGTCGAATGACGTATAATCTTTACCATTTTGTTTTACTTTTGGTGCTCATTTTTAAATTGGAAAAAAACGGACACAACTTATGTTAACACCCAATATATAGGCTTTTAAGATAGTTAAGATAATGTCAGCTACATATGTATAAAATATGAAACAATGATATATATATATAGGCTTTTAATATAGTTAAGATAATGTCAGCTACATATGTATAAAATATGAAACGATGATATATATATAGGCTTTTAATATAGTTAAGATAATGTCAGCTACATATGTATAAAATATGAAACAATGATAGATATATAGGCTTTTAAGATAGTTAAGATAATGTCAGCTACCTATGTATAAAATATGAAACAATGATAGATATATAGGCTTTTAATATAGTTAAGATAATGTCAGCTACATATGTATAAAATATGAAACAATGATAGATATATAGGCTTTTAAGATAGTTAAGATAATGTCAGCTACCTATGTATAAAATATGAAACGATGATAGATATATAGGCTTTTAAGATAGTTAAGATAATGTCAGCTACATATGTATAAAATATGAAACAATGATAGATATATAGGCTTTTAAGATAGTTAAGATAATGTCAGCTACCTATGTATAAAATATGAAACAATGATAGATATATAGGCTTTTAATATAGTTAAGATAATGTCAGCTACATATGTATAAAATATGAAACAATGATAGATATATAGGCTTTTAAGATAGTTAAGATAATGTCAGCTACCTATGTATAAAATATGAAACGATGATAGATATATAGGCTTTTAAGATAGTTAAGATAATGTCAGCTACATATGTATAAAATATGAAACAATGATAGATATATAGGCTTTTAATATAGTTAAGATAATGTCAGCTACATATGTATAAAATATGAAACAATGATAGATATATAGGCTTTTAAGATAGTTAAGATAATGTCAGCTACCTATGTATAAAATATGAAACAATGATAGATATATAGGCTTTTAATATAGTTAAGATAATGTCAGCTACATATGTATAAAATATGAAACAATGATAGATATATAGGCTTTTAAGATAGTTAAGATAATGTCAGCTACCTATGTATAAAATATGAAACGATGATAGATATATAGGCTTTTAAGATAGTTAAGATAATGTCAGCTACATATGTATAAAATATGAAACGATGATAGATATATAGGCTTTTAAGATAGTTAAGATAATGTCAGCTACCTATGTATAAAATATGAAACAATGATAGATATATAGGCTTTTAATATAGTTAAGATAATGTCAGCTACATATGTATAAAATATGAAACAATGATAGATATATAGGCTTTTAAGATAGTTAAGATAATGTCAGCTACCTATGTATAAAATATGAAACGATGATAGATATATAGGCTTTTAAGATAGTTAAGATAATGTCAGCTACATATGTATAAAATATGAAACAATGATAGATATATAGGCTTTTAAGATAGTTAAGATAATGTCAGCTACCTATGTATAAAATATGAAACAATGATAGATATATAGGGTTTTAAGATAGTTAAGATAATGTCAGCTACCTATGTATAAAATATGAAACGATGATAGATATATAGGGTTTTAAGATAGTTAAGATAATGTCAGCTACATATGTATAAAATATGAAACAATGATAGATATATAGGGTTTTAAGATAGTTAAGATAATGTCAGCTACCTATGTATAAAATATGAAACAATGATAGATAGCATATTAGGTGTTAACATAAGTTGTGTCCGTTTTTTTTTCAATTTAAAAATGAGCATCAAAAGTAAAACAAAATGGTAAAGGTTATACAACATTCGAAAGAAAATTTTCTGCTCTACAAGATATTGTGTTTGCTTTTACGTTACATATATTATTTTATTTGATTTACAAGCCTTCAAAATGGAATGTCGAGTAGACGAAAGTGAGCATTTTCGACACCTCCTTCTGTTCGCGTTCAATCGAGGGAATAAAGCTGCCAAAGCTGCTCGTAATATTTGCGAAGTGTACGGTGAAGATGCTATGAATGAAAGGACAGCTGGTCGATGGTTTTTGCGTTTCAAAGACGGTAATTTCGACCTGAAAGACATGGAGTGTTCCGGACGACCAGTGGACTTCGATAAGGACCGCTTAAATCATATTCATGAAGATCCCCTTCAAACATTTTTATCACCATTTTTTTTTTCATCACCATTTTCAAACCATTTTTCATCACCAGTAATGATGCGGTAAAGGAATCTTTGCTTGTTCCCATGCGTAGCTCGATGACGCGCGAGCAAACCAGCAGAAATTGTCGAACGTTGATTTTTGTTGTTTTCACTCAAAACATGTGGAACCCAAGCGCCGAATTTCTGAACTTTTCAAATCAAATAAATTAATATGTGTAATGTCGAATGACGTATAATCTTTACCATTTTGTTTTACTTTTGGTGCTCATTTTTAAATTGGAAAAAAACGGACACAACTTATGTTAACACCCAATATATAGGCTTTTAAGATAGTTAAGATAATGTCAGCTACATATGTATAAAATATGAAACAATGATATATATATATAGGCTTTTAATATAGTTAAGATAATGTCAGCTACATATGTATAAAATATGAAACAATGATATATATATAGGCTTTTAATATAGTTAAGATAATGTCAGCTACATATGTATAAAATATGAAACAATGATAGATATATAGGCTTTTAAGATAGTTAAGATAATGTCAGCTACCTATGTATAAAATATGAAACAATGATAGATATATAGGCTTTTAATATAGTTAAGATAATGTCAGCTACATATGTATAAAATATGAAACAATGATAGATATATAGGCTTTTAAGATAGTTAAGATAATGTCAGCTACCTATGTATAAAATATGAAACGATGATAGATATATAGGCTTTTAAGATAGTTAAGATAATGTCAGCTACATATGTATAAAATATGAAACAATGATAGATATATAGGCTTTTAAGATAGTTAAGATAATGTCAGCTACCTATGTATAAAATATGAAACAATGATAGATATATAGGCTTTTAATATAGTTAAGATAATGTCAGCTACATATGTATAAAATATGAAACAATGATAGATATATAGGCTTTTAAGATAGTTAAGATAATGTCAGCTACCTATGTATAAAATATGAAACGATGATAGATATATAGGCTTTTAAGATAGTTAAGATAATGTCAGCTACATATGTATAAAATATGAAACAATGATAGATATATAGGCTTTTAATATAGTTAAGATAATGTCAGCTACATATGTATAAAATATGAAACAATGATAGATATATAGGCTTTTAAGATAGTTAAGATAATGTCAGCTACCTATGTATAAAATATGAAACAATGATAGATATATAGGCTTTTAATATAGTTAAGATAATGTCAGCTACATATGTATAAAATATGAAACAATGATAGATATATAGGCTTTTAAGATAGTTAAGATAATGTCAGCTACCTATGTATAAAATATGAAACGATGATAGATATATAGGCTTTTAAGATAGTTAAGATAATGTCAGCTACATATGTATAAAATATGAAACGATGATAGATATATAGGCTTTTAAGATAGTTAAGATAATGTCAGCTACCTATGTATAAAATATGAAACAATGATAGATATATAGGCTTTTAATATAGTTAAGATAATGTCAGCTACATATGTATAAAATATGAAACAATGATAGATATATAGGCTTTTAAGATAGTTAAGATAATGTCAGCTACCTATGTATAAAATATGAAACGATGATAGATATATAGGCTTTTAAGATAGTTAAGATAATGTCAGCTACATATGTATAAAATATGAAACAATGATAGATATATAGGCTTTTAAGATAGTTAAGATAATGTCAGCTACCTATGTATAAAATATGAAACAATGATAGATATATAGGCTTTTAATATAGTTAAGATAATGTCAGCTACATATGTATAAAATATGAAACAATGATAGATATATAGGCTTTTAAGATAGTTAAGATAATGTCAGCTACCTATGTATAAAATATGAAACGATGATAGATATATAGGCTTTTAAGATAGTTAAGATAATGTCAGCTACATATGTATAAAATATGAAACAATGATAGATATATAGGCTTTTAAGATAGTTAAGATAATGTCAGCTACCTATGTATAAAATATGAAACAATGATAGATATATAGGCTTTTAAGATAGTTAAGATAATGTCAGCTACCTATGTATAAAATATGAAACAATGATAGATATATAGGCTTTTAAGATAGTTAAGATAATGTCAGCTACCTATGTATAAAATATGAAACAATGATAGATATATAGGCTTTTAAGATAGTTAAGATAATGTCAGCTACATATGTATAAAATATGAAACAATGATAGATATATAGGCTTTTAAGATAGTTAAGACAATGTCAGCTACCTATGTATAAAATATGAAACAATGATAGATATATAGGCTTTTAATATAGTTAAGATAATGTCAGCTACATATGTATAAAATATGAAACAATGATAGATATATATAGGCTTTTAAGATAGTTAAGATAATGTCAGCTACATATGTATAAAATATGAAACAATGATAGATATATAGGCTTTTAAGATAGTTAAGATAATGTCAGCTACATATGTATAAAATATGAAACAATGATAGATATATAGGCTTTTAAGATAGTTAAGATAATGTCAGCTACCTATGTATAAAATATGAAACAATGATAGATATATAGGCTTTTAATATAGTTAAGATAATGTCAGCTACATATGTATAAAATATGAAACAATGATAGATATAAAGGCTTTTAAGATAGTTAAGATAATGTCAGCTACCTATGTATAAAATATGAAACAATGATAGATATATAGGCTTTTAAGATAGTTAAGATAATGTCAGCTACATATGTATAAAATATGAAACAATGATAGATATATAGGCTTTTAATATAGTTAAGATAATGTCAGCTACATATGTATAAAATATGAAACAATGATAGATATAAAGGCTTTTAAGATAGTTAAGATAATGTCAGCTACCTATGTATAAAATATGAAACAATGATAGATATATAGGCTTTTAAGATAGTTAAGATAATGTCAGCTACATATGTATAAAATATGAAACAATGATAGATATATAGGCTTTTAAGATAGTTAAGATAATGTCAGCTACCTATGTATAAAATATGAAACGATGATAGATATATAGGCTTTTAAGATAGTTAAGATAATGTCAGCTACATATGTATAAAATATGAAACAATGATAGATATATAGGCTTTTAAGATAGTTAAGATAATGTCAGCTACCTATGTATAAAATATGAAACAATGATAGATATATAGGCTTTTAAGATAGTTAAGATAATGTCAGCTACCTATGTATAAAATATGAAACAATGATAGATATATAGGCTTTTAAGATAGTTAAGATAATGTCAGCTACCTATGTATAAAATATGAAACAATGATAGATATATAGGCTTTTAAGATAGTTAAGATAATGTCAGCTACATATGTATAAAATATGAAACAATGATAGATATATAGGCTTTTAAGATAGTTAAGACAATGTCAGCTACCTATGTATAAAATATGAAACAATGATAGATATATAGGCTTTTAATATAGTTAAGATAATGTCAGCTACATATGTATAAAATATGAAACAATGATAGATATATATAGGCTTTTAAGATAGTTAAGATAATGTCAGCTACATATGTATAAAATATGAAACAATGATAGATATATAGGCTTTTAAGATAGTTAAGATAATGTCAGCTACATATGTATAAAATATGAAACAATGATAGATATATAGGCTTTTAAGATAGTTAAGATAATGTCAGCTACCTATGTATAAAATATGAAACAATGATAGATATATAGGCTTTTAAGATAGTTAAGATAATGTCAGCTACCTATGTATAAAATATGAAACAATGATAGATATATAGGCTTTTAAGATAGTTAAGATAATGTCAGCTACCTATGTATAAAATATGAAACAATGATAGATATATAGGCTTTTAAGATAGTTAAGATAATGTCAGCTACATATGTATAAAATATGAAACAATGATAGATATATAGGCTTTTAAGATAGTTAAGACAATGTCAGCTACCTATGTATAAAATATGAAACAATGATAGATATATAGGCTTTTAATATAGTTAAGATAATGTCAGCTACATATGTATAAAATATGAAACAATGATAGATATATATAGGCTTTTAAGATAGTTAAGATAATGTCAGCTACATATGTATAAAATATGAAACAATGATAGATATATAGGCTTTTAAGATAGTTAAGATAATGTCAGCTACATATGTATAAAATATGAAACAATGATAGATATATAGGCTTTTAAGATAGTTAAGATAATGTCAGCTACCTATGTATAAAATATGAAACAATGATAGATATATAGGCTTTTAATATAGTTAAGATAATGTCAGCTACATATGTATAAAATATGAAACAATGATAGATATAAAGGCTTTTAAGATAGTTAAGATAATGTCAGCTACCTATGTATAAAATATGAAACAATGATAGATATATAGGCTTTTAAGATAGTTAAGATAATGTCAGCTACATATGTATAAAATATGAAACAATGATAGATATATAGGCTTTTAATATAGTTAAGATAATGTCAGCTACATATGTATAAAATATGAAACAATGATAGATATAAAGGCTTTTAAGATAGTTAAGATAATGTCAGCTACCTATGTATAAAATATGAAACAATGATAGATATATAGGCTTTTAAGATAGTTAAGATAATGTCAGCTACATATGTATAAAATATGAAACAATGATAGATATATAGGCTTTTAAGATAGTTAAGACAATGTCAGCTACCTATGTATAAAATATGAAACAATGATAGATATATAGGCTTTTAATATAGTTAAGATAATGTCAGCTACATATGTATAAAATATGAAACAATGATAGATATATATATAGGCTTTTAAGATAGTTAAGATAATGTCAGCTACATATGTATAAAATATGAAACAATGATAGATATATAGGCTTTTAAGATAGTTAAGATAATGTCAGCTACATATGTATAAAATATGAAACAATGATAGATATATAGGCTTTTAAGATAGTTAAGATAATGTCAGCTACATATGTATAAAATATGAAACAATGATATATATATATAGGCTTTTAATATAGTTAAGATAATGTCAGCTACATATGTATAAAATATGAAACAATGATATATATATAGGCTTTTAATATAGTTAAGATAATGTCAGCTACATATGTATAAAATATGAAACAATGATAGATATATAGGCTTTTAAGATAGTTAAGATAATGTCAGCTACCTATGTATAAAATATGAAACAATGATAGATATATAGGCTTTTAAGATAGTTAAGATAATGTCAGCTACATATGTATAAAATATGAAACAATGATAGATATATAGGCTTTTAAGATAGTTAAGATAATGTCAGCTACCTATGTATAAAATATGAAACAATGATAGATATATAGGCTTTTAAGATAGTTAAGATAATGTCAGCTACCTATGTATAAAATATGAAACAATGATAGATATATAGGCTTTTAATATAGTTAAGATAATGTCAGCTACATATGTATAAAATATGAAACAATGATAGATATATAGGCTTTTAAGATAGTTAAGATAATGTCAGCTACCTATGTATAAAATATGAAACAATGATAGATATATAGGCTTTTAAGATAGTTAAGATAATGTCAGCTACATATGTATAAAATATGAAACAATGATAGATATATAGGCTTTTAAGATAGTTAAGATAATGTCAGCTACCTATGTATAAAATATGAAACAATGATAGATATATAGGCTTTTAAGATAGTTAAGATAATGTCAGCTACCTATGTATAAAATATGAAACAATGATAGATATATAGGCTTTTAAGATAGTTAAGATAATGTCAGCTACCTATGTATAAAATATGAAACAATGATAGATATATAGGCTTTTAAGATAGTTAAGATAATGTCAGCTACATATGTATAAAATATGAAACAATGATAGATATATAGGCTTTTAAGATAGTTAAGACAATGTCAGCTACCTATGTATAAAATATGAAACAATGATAGATATATAGGCTTTTAATATAGTTAAGATAATGTCAGCTACATATGTATAAAATATGAAACAATGATAGATATATATAGGCTTTTAAGATAGTTAAGATAATGTCAGCTACATATGTATAAAATATGAAACAATGATAGATATATAGGCTTTTAAGATAGTTAAGATAATGTCAGCTACATATGTATAAAATATGAAACAATGATAGATATATAGGCTTTTAAGATAGTTAAGATAATGTCAGCTACCTATGTATAAAATATGAAACAATGATAGATATATAGGCTTTTAATATAGTTAAGATAATGTCAGCTACATATGTATAAAATATGAAACAATGATAGATATAAAGGCTTTTAAGATAGTTAAGATAATGTCAGCTACCTATGTATAAAATATGAAACAATGATAGATATATAGGCTTTTAAGATAGTTAAGATAATGTCAGCTACATATGTATAAAATATGAAACAATGATAGATATATAGGCTTTTAATATAGTTAAGATAATGTCAGCTACATATGTATAAAATATGAAACAATGATAGATATAAAGGCTTTTAAGATAGTTAAGATAATGTCAGCTACCTATGTATAAAATATGAAACAATGATAGATATATAGGCTTTTAAGATAGTTAAGATAATGTCAGCTACATATGTATAAAATATGAAACAATGATAGATATATAGGCTTTTAAGATAGTTAAGACAATGTCAGCTACCTATGTATAAAATATGAAACAATGATAGATATATAGGCTTTTAATATAGTTAAGATAATGTCAGCTACATATGTATAAAATATGAAACAATGATAGATATATATATAGGCTTTTAAGATAGTTAAGATAATGTCAGCTACATATGTATAAAATATGAAACAATGATAGATATATAGGCTTTTAAGATAGTTAAGATAATGTCAGCTACATATGTATAAAATATGAAACAATGATAGATATATAGGCTTTTAAGATAGTTAAGATAATGTCAGCTACCTATGTATAAAATATGAAACAATGATAGATATATAGGCTTTTAATATAGTTACGATAATGTCAGCTACATATGTATAAAATATGAAACAATGATAGATATAAAGGCTTTTAAGATAGTTAAGATAATGTCAGCTACCTATGTATAAAATATGAAACAATGATAGATATATAGGCTTTTAATATAGTTAAGATAATGTCAGCTACCTATGTATAAAATGAACAACTTGTTTCAGCATGTGAATGTACTTGACAATAATGATGTTCTTGTGAAAGATGAGCTGAAGAATGGAGACTTTAATACATTTGCTCCAGTCAATGACCACTTCGATTCATCATTTCAAGACCATTCAGACTCATCAGAAGATGATAGCAGACCGCTTAAAGGTAAAATGATTTGTATTTAAAATCTCTTAATGGTTTTGTTAATGACTGAGTGTGTTGAGCTACTCCTTGCCAGAGACCGTCCTCTTGTTCGCCGCCCCTTAACACTCGGTAATTACCAACATCTCCAAACTGTATGATATGTCTGAAGTATGGCAGTATTCACTTCCTATATATCATTGACAGCTTTTCCTTGACAGCTGTAGATCATGGAGTTTAAAACATTAATGTGTCTTGCAGGGCCTAACACTACATTTCGCATATGTCTTTCCTTTGTTCTCAGCATCCATATTTTTACTCCATAAAGTGCTATGGAGAAAACCAGAGTTTTCACCAAATGAATCTTTGCTTTGTGAAGTAAACACCGATTTGTCTCCAAATCTCTTCTTCACAACTTTCAATCTTTCAAAATTCCATCTTTCAAAAATCTTGCTTCATTGTTTACTCAATGCTGATTGTTGCAGTCCTCTGCTAAGTCCCGAACTCCACACCATTCTTCCTGGTCCTCGCCCTTGTTGATTGTAGCTCTTAACCACTTGGATTTTTAACACGCGACGTAACAAATGACAAACTGTGAACGAATAAATTCTATACGAAAATATATTCCATTCGGAGAAAACAAGATCTGCCCAAACGACGCTCGGGAGAAACACTCCCAACAAGTCGAAACAAGATCTGCCCAAACGACGCTCGGTAGAAACACTCCCAACAAGTGGAAACAAGATTTGCCCGAACGAGGCTCGGGATCGTCAGTATAAAAAGAAACTTCGTGCCCGAGTCCCGCTCGGGCAAAACTGTCGAGTAGTTAAAGAGGATCCTGTTAACTACTTTATTTGATCCGTCCATCTCATAGGACACATCCCTTTTGCTCCCCTTCCCTCAACTGTCTCCGTGATCACCAACTTCTTCAGACTTAATAATTCTTTCTAGCAACATGCTCAAAGTACGTTAGGATTATTTTACTGCATGTTGTCGGGAAGTCTTTCGGTAATCTGCAATTTTTGGATGATAGAGACATTGGTGTGCCTTGCGATCAATGAGATACGGAACAGAGTATTCGTCTCTAACACCACTTCTCGAAGGCATCTATCATGTCTGTTTCCTTTCTCATAATCACATGTTTCCACTCCATACAGTGCTATGGAGAGAGACAGATTTTGTTTCTTCCGAGTATAGATCTGTTAGTCCATATATTTGTCAGACTTCTCATAGCTACCTTTGCCGTTCCAGTTCATCTTAGGAGTTCTGCTTCTCATCCTCCATTCCTTGAAACACGAGCATCTATGTAGACAAACTCGTTGACTTCTTCGTAATCCCTTAGGCCTCGGCCACGCAGGTAGAAGCCTTGCTTGATGCTTAGAGCTACGCTGCGAGAGCGAGAATATCCTAGCGAACCAATGCACCGCATAGTATCGCAATGGCCATACTGCACGCTTCGCACCACCCTACATGACGATTAGTCACCTAGACCTCCTAGCGAACAGACGGGTTGGTTAATTTTATTGTGTCACCAAGTGATTTTACAAGATGGAGGAAGTTTTATTCCGCAATTCTTTAAATTCTCTAAGAGTAGTAGCTTTCTGGTTAGTTTTGAGAGTGGCATCGTTTGTTGACTAAACCACTCCCAAATGTCAAATAAATTTGTGCGAAGCACTTTGGTGTGGCCAAGCCTGAAGTCACCTAGTCTATTAGTCACGTAGCACCTAGCTAAGCGACACACTTTGGTGTGGCCTTAGCCTTAGTGATCAATACAGTTTATATTTTATTCAATGGCCTTAATTGCTACCTTCCTATATGCATTTTATTTATTTATATTTATCATACGTCTAATAGGAACATAGAGATGCCATAAAACAGCTTCATCCAGGTCTGTCCAGTTCCTTGATGCAGCAGTGATCAAACCAGCTTCAAGCCGATTTATTGCTATTGTAGATTTTATTTTAAGGGTGTTGGAGGATTAATCCAATGGCTCCTAGACCTGGGGAAACCTAAAAAAAGTTTTATTTGTGAATCTGCCTCCGACAGACTACTAAGAAAGACAGCCTGAAAAAGATTTGTGTTTTAATTTGTGAAAAAAGTGTTTTTTTTTTTGTGTTTTACAACCGTAACATTATTTGATTTAAGTGATGAAAAGGAAATATAGTGAATGGGATATGAAATTTTGTATGTTTTCATTACAGTTTGTGTTTTGATTTGTGAAAAAAGTGTCGTTTATGTGTTTTACAACCATAACATTATTTGATTTAAGTGATGAAAAGGAAATATAGTGAATGGGACATGAAATTTTGTGTATTTTCACTACAGTGTGTGTTTTAATTTGTGCAAAAAGTGTCGTTTTTGTGTTTTACAACCATAACATTATTTGATTTAAGTGACGAAAAGTTGACTGAACAAGTTGAAAAAAATATATACAAGTGAATGGGACATTAAATTTTATACTATGAAAATAGGGCATTGTATCTTATAAAAGGAATAAAAAAGTAATAATTCTATTTAATAATGTTACTCAGTGGTAGAAACAGTTATTGAATATTAAATAATTCTTTCTTGAAACTTCGAAAATACTATAGTTTAACTTTGTGGTGCCATGTTTTAGTTAAAACAAAAAATAAGTAAATGAAAAACATATTTTATATTTTTGTGTTCACCACAGGTTTATTTTGGTTTACAACCGATTTTGAAGACCACCGTCTTCATCGTCAGGCGAAGATAAACTAAATTGTTAAAAAATATACTTCCTCTACAAGTGTAAATAATATAATGTAAGAGGGATGATGTAGGGGAAGAGAAGCGGGGAGAGATGTGATACAATTGTGAGTGGGGTGGGGGAAAATGAAAGTGAATCTTTAAGGCAGGTCAAATCTAGAATCCGCAAATCACGATTAATATCGAACGAATGGTTGTTTTCAATTAGGTTCTTCACCAGAATTTCCTGTAAAGGTGGGGGTACATCAAGGTTCGGTACTCAGTCCGCTACTGTTCATCTTAGTCATGGACTATTTAACTAACCAGGAAATGAACAGTCTCCTAAGGATCCTACTATTTGCAGACGATATCGTATTAATAAGTGAAAAACACGAAGACCTGCAAAATAGTCTGGAAAGATGGAGAAGAATCTTGGAGGACAATGGATTGAGACTGAGCAGAAAGAAAACAGAGTATCTATACCTACCATTCGAGAACACAAATGCTGTCACTCCCGTAATGCAAATGGATGGAGAAACATTACCAAATTGTGACTCCTTTAAGTATCTTGGGTCACTCATCCATAGCGATGGAGGATGTGCAGCAGATGTAACACATAGAATTAGTGTGGGATGGATGGAGTTTAGATCAATGACAGGAGTTCTATGTGATCCGAAAATGCCAGTAAAGTTAAAAGGAAAAGTATACCAAACAATTGTCAGACCCGCACTCCTCTATGGCTCCGAATGCTGGACGATGTATACCTCTTACTCTAGGCAACTAGAAACTGCTGAAATGCGCATGCTAAGATGGTCAGCAGGTGTGTCCCTAAGAGACAAAATAAGAAGCTCACACATTCGTGGAAGCCTGGGTGTTACAGACATCAACAGCAAGATGGAGGAGAGGCGATCGAGATGGTATGGGCACGTTGGACGCAGAGCACCCGATCACATTGTGAACCAGGCAATCTCCATGGATCATCCTCAATATCAAATAACAACCAGAGGAAGACCAAGGAATTCATGGGTGGTGCAAAGAGATAACCTGATGCAGAGGCACGGCCTGGGGGACGTAGTCCGGGACAGAAGAGCATACAACCTGAGGACGAGGAGAGCTGACCCCAACAGTCTTCGCAGTCAATGAGTTGGGATGGAGCCAGGGAGAGAGGTTGTTTTCAATTAGGTGGTTAGCGAACTCTGAAAAATTACTGTTCAGGCACCTTAAATGTTCCTTAATTCGTTTTGCAAAATTTATTTTCTGCCCCATTCACCATTGTATCACATCTCTCCCCACTTCTCTTCCCCTACCTCATCCCTCTTATATTATACTATTTATACTTGTAGAGGAAGTATATTTTTTAACAATTTAGTTTATCTTCGCCTGACGATGAAGACGGTGGTCTTCGAAACCGGTTGTAAACCAAAATAAACTTGTGGTAAACACAAAAATATAAAATAAGTTTTTCATTTACTTATTATGTAATTCTTTTGGTTTTTTGTCCTCTATTTTAAGTTTCCTAATTGCTCTTTCTAGTCTTCTATGATATATATACATTATTTTATTCCAGATTTTCAAATAGAAAGAGATAAAAAGGTCCAATTGGATTTGAAGAACTCTCCGACAAACGCAGATCAGACAAAGCCTAATTTAACATGTGAATTCTGCAATGAAACTTTCTTAGACGCGTTAAGTTTAGAAAGCCACAGGAACACGCACAACACTGGCTTTGTGCAGTGTGATATATGTTATAGGGCCTTTACGACTGAATCGTATCTGGAACGGCACAAGATCGCCGCTCATTCCAAGCTACCCACCAAGAGCATGGTTAAAAATGGTTCCAGTACAGAAAAGAAGGCAGAAGCCGGTGATTCCTATGTTTGTAAATTTTGCAATTACTCTTTTAAACGTGAAGATCAACTCGTAACACACTTGACATTATCACACAATGATAAATGTGGTCCTAAAAAAAGAGGAAGACCTTCCAAAAAAGACATTTTGGCGAAGAAATTAAGATTAAAAGGAATACTAGAGACTGTAAGTAACTTGACTGTGTATTATAATCATTCATTATTTTCTTAACATGAGGAATACAGGGATGTAGCAGGAATACCTCTCCATCTAGGTCCGTCCACAGCCTGTACCTTGTGTCTTTCCATGCTATGGCTGAACCAGTTTTGAGAAAATTTATGGCTGTTGTTTTAAGGGTGTTGTCCGTCCACAGCCTGTACCTCGTGTCTTTCCATGCTATGGCTGAACCAGTTTTGAGAAAATTTATGGCTGCTGTTTTAAGGGTGTTGTCCGTCCACAGCCTGTACCTCGTGTCTTTCCATGCTATGGCTGAACCAGTTTTGAGAAAATTTATGGCTGTTTGAATTGTTTATTTTAAGGGTGTTGGGGAATCAACTTGATATTTCGAGGTCTAGGAGAAACGTTAAGGTTGACTCATCCTGGTGTCGTATTTTTTATGAGTAACTTTTTAACAAAAATCAACTCGAAAATATTGGGTGTTAACATAAGTTGTGTCCGTTTTTTTTTTCAATTTAAAGATGAGCACCAAAATTAAAACAAAATGGTAAATTTTATACGTCATTCGATAGAAAATTTTCTGTTCTACAAGATATTGTGTTTGCTTTTACGTTACATATATTATTTTATTTGATTACAAGCCTTCAAAATGGAATGTCAAGTAGACTAAAGTGAGCATTTTCGACACCTCCTTCTGTTCGCGTTCAATCGAAGGAATAAAGCTGCCAAAGCTGCTCGCGATATTTGCAAAGTGTACGGTGAAGATGCTACGAATTAAAAGACAGCTCGTCTATGGTTTTTGAGTTTCAAAGACGGTAATTTCGATCTGAAAGACATGGAGCGTTCTGGACGACCGGTGGACTTCGATGAAGACCGCTTAAACTATATTATTCATGAAGATCCCCTTCAAACCACCGTAGAATTGGCTGAGCAGATGAATTGTAGTCACATGACTGAACACCGTCATCTTAAATCAATGGAAAAAGTCCAGAAGTTCGGCGCTTGGGTTCCACATGTTTTGAGTGAAAACAACAAAAGTCATCATTCGACAATTGGAGGAGGTGTCGAAAATGCTCACTTTAGTCTACTTGACATTCCATTTTGAAGGCTTATAATCAAATAAAATAATATATGTAACGTAAAAGCAAACACAATATCTTGTAGAGCAGAAAATTTTCTTTCGAATGACGTATAACCTGTCCATGCAGTGAGACTCTGGAATCAGTTACAAGCCAATATAAGACTCGCTCCGTCCTTGGCATGCTTTAAGAAGCTACTGAAAAACCTCTTAATTTCTAGTCAGTCAAATAATGTGTTTCATTCCTGATTTTACTTTTCCTTTCCTCTCCACCATCCCTTCCTTTCCTTTTGATTGATGATATCTCACTTTATATGAAAAATAATGTTCGGGTGGCTGTCCGTCTTTGTGGGGTTCGTGGTCATGTGCTCACGTATATGTTTGTGGTTTTCGTGGAGATAGATAGTCATTTGAATGATTTATGCGACCAAGTAACTTGCTTCATTTACTTTTGTCTGGTTGGTTGGAAGAGATTTCCGCCTGGCAATAAGCCCCCAGATTGTATTTGCAATAAAAGCGTTAAATAAATAAATAAAATATAAGTTTGTCGAAATAAAAACTCAGTTGATGTTCCACTAGGTGAGAATATTTTTTTCTATCCCTTATTTGCAGCCCATCGCTTATCGTAAGTCTCTTTATTCACAAGTGTATGTCGTCACAACTTGTTAAGACCATGCATACCACGCACTTACCGCGTGTATGGGGTGTCTGATCATCTATAATGATCATTGCGAAGGCCACGCGTAAGAAACATTTTATTGCAATATGTACAGGTATACAGTAATTATTTCTTAACAATTTTGGAGGTAATATAAAATCAAATAACTCATACATGTGACGCATACGTCCGATACAAATTGGTTAGAAAATTGGATAGACAAATAAATATACTCGATGGGGTGGACCTTTGTTCAAAGTCGCCGCATCAAAGGTCAGGCATAGCCATGATATAATCAACCTCCGGAGAGGAGGGCAACTATATGGAAAAAGATTAGTCATTTAAAAATTTCCACTAATATTATTTGAAAAATTTTCAGATGAAGATCAAAACGGAAGAAAATGAAACGGAAGACAATGCCAATGGCCAAAGTTCATCGGCCCATGATCAGAATTCAATGATGGAAGGGCTGAATCCAGCTGTAGAAATTGACGTGGCTTTAGGGATGGACATCCTGAGCAATGATAAACATTTTGATAATTTTTGTAATATTTGTTGCAAATCTTTTAGCTCTTATGAGATTTTTGAAAGACATATAAAAAAACACTTAGGTAAGTTTTTTTCGATGATTAAAATGATAAAAATACAGAGTGTAATGCTGAGAATACAAATTGACATGAATTCAATTCATTCCACTCGCTTTTTAAATATCCAATGGTTTCACTCAACCAACGGCTTGCTATCTACAGGTCGAGAATGGGTTGAAGTATTCATTGTATGGGGTGGCCCATGAAAGGTTGAAGGGTGTACATCGCTGTACTGCGCACACTGCCATCGTCAACCTGGCAGTGTGCGCAGTAGCTCCATCCTGTTGGAACCATACCTCCTGATTATCTTCGACCGCTAAGCGTAAATTTTTTTCAAGCATTGTCCTATACAGGGCCCCCCGTTGATTCTTTCTGGCTGACCTTTCTCATTTTCAAAGAAATAGGGGTCGATAACTCTTTCAGCCGTAACACCGCACCAAACAGTCCATTTTTGGGGATGTAATTCCCTGAGATTCCCAATACCCCAAAATCGGCAGTTTTGTTTGTTGATGTACCCGTTTAAATGAAAATGCGCCTCATCACTCATTATCAAGTTGTTTTTATCTCTGGCTAGGTGTTGAATGGCATACTGCAGGCACTTCTGATTCCTGCTCATAAGTTTTCGTCGCCCCCTAATAATTGAGTTATTCGCGTATTTATGCAATATTACGATGAAAAATGAATATAATCAAATAATCATAACCGTTTTGCATTGTGTTTAACCCTTCCCGTACGGTGATAAAAATAATACGCGTGTTACGGTGTTGGGTAGTGAGTACGCAATAAAAAATTAGCGATTTTAAATCGGAAAAGTAAGAACATTCATAGATAATCCCCTTAATTAATTATAATTGAAGTTAAAAATTATAATAATTGAGATTTATTTGCTGAAAACATTAAAAAACCATCTGGCAACGCTCACGGAACGGGCGTACGTCTAACCTATTTGCAAGCCTAGAAGCTACTGTGGCGCGGAACGTCAGTCGCATACCCCGGCACTTACGCTTATGCTTGCGACGTTGAGACAATTCAGCTCCTCGCAATTCAGTGGAGTATGCAAGAGTGAGATGCGAATATAGTGTCGCGCTTCCCGCATACTATTCACCTATCGTCAAGACGAGGCACTCGCAGCGTTTAAATGGGAATTTGTTTTCGATCTTTACAAAACACCTCGATGTAGTCGATAAATTCTGATTATTATTAATATTATTTTTTAAATCAATGCGTAAATATATTATGGAGGAATACCTAAAATCTTAACCTTGTATTTATAATATTTATAGAGATATTGATGGTTATTAGAAGCAACGTGTAGAAGATACCCAACACAGGGAAGGAAAGGTTAACAAAAATCGCATGTGTATAGATGGAGATTAGAATTTGGGAGGCCTTATGTTCAAAAACCGGCTTTTTACACAAATTTTTTCATCCAACCGGTCCAAAACGTCACAATAATAATCAGAGTTGATTGTCTTACCAGTTTGGAGATAATCTATCAATAAAATTCCTTTTGCATCCCAAAAAACTGACGCTAACACCTCCTTGGCCGATTTCTGGACACGAACTCGCTTCGGAGCCAAAGTGCCCGGTTCACACCACTCCTTAGCCTCTTGTTTTGATTCAGGATCATGGTGGTAGACCCGAGTCTCATCCGTAGTGATGAATCGACGCAGAAAATCCTTTTTATCCTTTCGAAATTGCTCCAAATGTCGCTCAGAAAGTCGCATTCGAACGTGTTTTTGTTGCATTGTTAGCAAATGCGGCACCCATTGTGCACACAGTTTTTTGAAACCCAAAACTTCAGCCAAAATATGCCATGTTGTTCCATGTGAGATGCCTACGGTGTCAGCTATCACATCCACAGTCGATCGATGATCTTTCAAAACCATATCCTGTATTTTCGCTATGATTTCTGGTGTCGATGCACTTTTTGGACGTCCTGAGCGTGGATCGTCTTCAACGCTTGTACGGCCACGCTTAAACTCCAAAACCCATCGGTGAACGGTCGGAAATGAAGGAGAAGACTCCTTTAATACTTTCACCATCTTTGCATGGATCTCAGTAGCCGATAAACCTTCCAAAACAAAGAATTTAATCACTGCACGATATTCGGATTTTTCCATTGTTAAAAAATACACTGACACGTCAACTTCAAATGGCTTGTAAACAAAGAATGAATTGACAGATCGAAATGAAATTTTGAGTATGTTCTTATGAAAGATGAAATATTAAAATGGCGTAGAAATTTAGGTTTTTCTACTGCTCCATAGATGTCGCTTTCAAAACGTTTTGACTAACCTATTACACCGATTTTAATAGGACAAATAAATACCACATCAGGAATAATATCTCGCTTTTTGCAATTTAATGAAGACATTTTATCTTGTTTTAAAAATGATGTCAATCAAATGTCGACCTTTATTTTCTATACACATCTGAAGCTTCACCCTTAAGTTCCGCATTACGTTTACTGGTCATTTCTGATGGTATTCCGATTTCGTGTCGAATCATGTTCATTAAGTTCTCGTAAAACCATGATTTCAATGGATTCAATTTTTAATTATTCATACATAAGAGAAAGGTTATTGAAAATCAGATGTTATACGTGGGTCGTCCAGAAAGTAAAGAACGTTTTAGCATAACTAAATAAAAACGAAAGATATCAACACAAAACTTTATTTACACAGTCACAGTACCTTGCTCTATTTATCAATGTAGTCGCCATAGCTGTCAAGGCACTTATTGTAACGTGGAACCTATTTTTCAATTCCGATGTTATACTCTTCTACCGCCAAAGATTTGAGTCAGGATGTCACGTCTTGTTTGAGGTCTTCATCTTTTGCGAACTGTTTTCCACCCAAAAATTCCTTAAGTTTCGGGAATAAGTGAAAATCACTCGGTGCCAAGTCAGGGCTGTAAGGAGGTTGTCCAAAAATTTTCCACTTAAGACGTTGAAGTTCTCTTGATGTATGAGGTCACGCATTGTCACTAATCAAAACCACCTTTCCTGACAACATTCAACGTCTTATTGTTTTGGATGGCGCGTCTAAGTCGTTAGAGTTTCACAATAGGCCTCTTAGTTTATTGTGTGTCCTCTCGGCATAAACTCTACGTGGGTCAAACCCTTTCGGTCATAAAAAACTGTAACCATAATTTTTCTGGTGTTGAGATTCGGTTTTTCTTTTCCGAGCACACATTTTTGGTAGCCAAGGTGCTCTTGTCACTATTTCATGTAGAAGCGATCATGAAATTTGTGGGAAAGATTTGTAGGATACCTACCTAAATAAATAAATAAATAAATAATTGTCAAAATGGATAAATGAATTGTTAAACATAATTAAATTGAATTAATTATTGTTGAAATAATAAACATACAGGGTCAATGACCGATGAAGTATTCATAGATTGCTACACGTCAAGAACAGCGACAATGTTTACTATTTTTGTAGTACCCGCGATTTGTCTAACCATCTCCAAATACAAATAAATAAGCTACCGCCAATTCACGTGCCAGAGTGAGACGAAGCATGTAGCGCGAACTGGTTCACTCATTTGTATAAAATACCTGCGCGCCGAGAAATAAACAGATTAGTATTGTCATTCATTCAGCTGTCAAGACTTGCATTATTTACCCGTTATCACTTTAATTTTTTATCCGCATTCCTGAGTATTTGTAAATAAACAAATATCAATCAAGATCATCACGACATATCAAGATAAGCAACACGCTATAGATTCATGTAACATACTGTGCTTAAAGTTGCCTATAAATTTTGATAGGCGGAACATTTTGTGCATTCAGAAAACGAATGACACTACGCACTTCACATTTAGCGGGATTTTCGATGGGCGCAGCCATTTTGAAAGGTTACAGAACAAAGACGCACGACCGTTCAGCAACAAAACTCAGCTCGCACTGAAGCGGGGGAAGGAGCTAACTGGCGCGCATACGATCGCGGTGGTAGGTGATTGGCGCAGAGCGTGGTGCGCAATCGTTCTTTACTTTCTGGACGCGCCTAGTATGTTCGGGATCCAACAAACTAGGCAATTGTACGTGTTATGTTGGATATCTTTACATCTTTATTTGTGTTTCAATATATGGCTTTAGTTCAGATTGTAATACATTTTTATCCTCATCTTTTAAAATTTCTTTCTGTACAAAGTGATATTAAGTTTCTTGAAATAATAATATCTTGAAACACGTATTTTATACATAGTGCTCACACTAATGAACTTAATACTTGCTCACAGTAATGAACTTAATACTTGCTCACACTAATGAACTTAATACTTGCTCACACTAATGATCTTAATACTTGCTCACACTAATGATCTTAATACTTGCTCACACTAATGAACATGCCTTTTATCTCAGTGAGTGTTTGTATAGGCAGTGGGGGAAACCACTCGACCAAGTAGGTGGGGTGCTAGTTTATAATAATAATTATAAAATGACGATTTATATAGCGCCTTTTAGAGAGAAAACTCTCGAGGGCGCTCTAACTCGGGATTGAACCCACTTTTATTGACAGATCAAAAATATCACAAACTACAATAAATGTATATACAGTTGGGTGTAAAGGCGCAATTCGACTGAGGCATGTTTCCTAGTGTTTCCTGTTCCTAGGTGTGCGAATATGTGCCACAAATTTTAACAATGTCACATGCGGATTTCGACTCCCCGAATCGCATACGCTTTGTTGTCAATACGTGTAGCGTGCGTCTTTAACAATTCCATGGAGGCAACGTCCGTTTGGTACATTATGTCTTTAACCCTTGCCGATCTATGAACGGACAAGAGTGACCAAGACGTATATTTTATTTAATTACTCGAAATATACTGCTTGCAGGGTCTTCATACTTTATGTATTCCTCATCGAAACCTCTATGATTTGAATGATGTCATTACGAAATAAAATCATTAATAAATATCAACAGAAATGAATGATAATAAATCGAGAATTGACGAAATGTCAAAACACTCCGTATGACTCATTCTTTTTTGACAGTTAATATTTTACGAGTACATTCGTTCCAGGGATTGATTACCAGTTTTATCAAACACCTGTGCGTTTAGTACATAGAATAGAAACAAAAGTTATTTCGTGCCCCAATTGCGATAGACTTTCTCCACAGGATTAAACTTTGATTTTATGATATGTTTGTCTTATTTTAAAATTTTGACCTATTTTCAAAGTGTTTATATTTTCCAAATGGCATATTTTATTGATTTGAATTTCGTGTTTGTTTTTATATTATTATTTTTGAATTTATATATTCATTTTATATTTTGTTAATATGTTAATTATTGTCTTAATTCGAATTATATTTTTATGGCCAAAAAATACACACCACATTTTATTGTATAATTTTATGATTTTTTTTTTAAAAGGTTGGAGACCTTTTCAGTCATGCGCATTCTGAACGTTGCGCAGATCGAACGACGCAGTGGGAAAATGACATTCTTATAGAAATGTCACCTCTCTGTTTCAAGTCTTATTTTATAATTTTTTACACTTATTTTATATTATTCGTCATTTTATTACATAATAAAATGATGTTTATAGCTAATTACAAAAGAAAACTAATAGATTTTGCATAATTTTAATTTAAAACATACATGTTTACTGTACCCTCAGTGTCCAACACCGTTACTGGCGTAATTTTTTAGCACAGTAAGGGAAGTGTTAAAAACAATCGCGGCGGTTGCATATTTGGTAATAGTTTTGAATTGTAGAAAAAAAAAGAAAGCCACGGTGTTGAAGAAGAGAATTATATGTTGGTAGTCAAGTAGCTTAGTATGATGAAAAGCTGAACGCTAATTCTTGATTTTTTCTCACGTCGATTACAGTGGAATCGTATTTACTCGCTAACTGCTTCAGTTTATCATTTTATATCCTGTTGTCTTTATAATCACTCATTTTATTATTCCATAACTCCAGTAAATTATGATAATCTTCAATAAACAAGGTAGTGTTATCAATATTCCACTCCATGTCGCACGCTACAAGCCGCACCGATCCGCTGACTTTCGGGTAACGGTGACATTATTCGACACGCTGAAACATGTCGAGAGGTGACGCATGCGTCCCGGCAACAACAATCAACATGTGGCATGCTACAAAGATACTTGCTTCTTGTCACTTCGTGTTCCTTCGATTGAAAGACTGTGTGTAGCATGCGTCAATGCCGCATGCTACATGTTGCCTCGGTGGAATTGAACCTTAAGAATTGGAATGTGGTATTGCGACTATTAGAAACTGCAGAAAACATACTCATAATTAAAATTATACTAAATCTTTTTAGATCTTCGGATATGTGATAGTAACACATTTGGATTTAGGTGTATGTGTTAAGATAAGACCTCTCAAAAAGGGTTGTCTTCAAGGACTTCCTAAAGCCGCTAACGCCACCCATATCTGTAACAATTAGAGGCAGACTATTCCACGTCACAGTAGAAGTTCCCTAAATTACTGGCAAATAACAGGAGTATTGGTCACATTTAAACGTGCTCTAACTCACCTGAAGATACTTTTTTATTTATAGATACACACACATATACCATCACGCCATTTCCCTGTCGGGGGTAGGCAGAGAGGACAGAGCGCCAGATTTTCCTATCTCGAAACACATCCTTAGCCTCTTTTACATCTATACACCTCATATAACTATGATTTCTCTGACCTTTTACGTTTCCTTCTTTGAGAATATCATTCACTCGATCGAACCATACTTTCCTTGGTGTTTCCTCTCACCCGTCCATCTATTTATGTTTATTGTAAAATTATAATTTTCTTTTCTTTCAGAAAATCAACCATCCATATGTAAATTATGTGATAAAAGTTTCACCAAAATGAGTTACCTGAAAAAACATATGTCGACTCACAACTCTCCTGATACTTTATTAAATACAGATTTTAAAAGTAAAACATCTTTATTAGCAGACCATGAAAAGGTAAATATCATTTGTTTTTCTTTTACCTTTTATCTAAAACCTCTTCTTATGAATTCCTCATTGGAACAAACAGTTCCTATTTACGGTGCCCTTTTATTCTTTACCAATTATGTTCGCCTTTCTGGTGGTCACTAAAGAAACCGTTCCATTAGTTGGTAATTTAGCAGAATGGTTCTAGTGGAACGTGTTGATGATTTTGATTGTTTGGTATTTAAATAAAATACGTCAAATAGCAATGCGGAAAGAGAGAGTGAATGAATGTTTAATTTATCGGTAAGTGGGTATTTATACATTTCAGAATGGGCGCGGGAGTGCGCTCGCGATATATTTTTATCTCACTTCTGTGCGTGCCGAAATGGTCGATTGCAGTATTGCAGACATCGCAAATAGTATTGTGGGTAAACAATTTGTTTGCGGGATCGGCGAGACAGCGTGATGCGTTCTCTTTCTACTGTGGAATGCATCTTAAATAGTATTGTGGGTAAACAATTTGTTTACGGGACTGGCGCGCTGTCCGGCCGCGTCATTGTTTTGGTATGTGACCTTTGGACATATCCAAAGGTCGTTTCGTCGGTCGTTGACCGTATGTGTTGACAATATTCAGCGACGACCGTTCCCACAGTAACGTACGAATTGCTGTTTATTGAACGAACACACTAATGGAGTCTAAACTAGGCTCTACACCAGGGCTCTCCAAACTTTTTAGCCTAAGGGCCACACTGGCTCCTCCACTAAGTCCCAAGGGCCAAGACCTAGTTAGCTCATCATACCAACATACTGTAGTTTTGAAATACGCATAATTTTTCGTATTGGGACTAGCAGGCGAGTGAGATATCTATGGTGCAGGATGCGGGGGTGGACTCCGCTCCGTTCGCAATTTCGGTTGGTACTTACGGGCAAGTGTCGAGGACATTTCATTGCGGCGGAGATAGCCTATGCGCGAAAAGTGAAATATTGTGCGACTAGTGTGTTTTGTGACTATAGTCGTTAAATAAAAACATCTGAATATTATTTTGTATGATTTACTTACATTGTAAAATTTTACAATGTAATCGAAATGAACTATGACGGGCCGGATACCGGGTATATCCGGCCCGGATTGGTGGTGCTCACGGGCCGTAATTTGGAGACCCCTGCTCTACACAATTAAGAATTTGATCCAAGATTGAAATTAATGAAAAATTGATCATGATAATAATAATAATAATAAAAGGACACTTTATGTAACGCCGTTAAGAGAGAAGATTCTTCTCAAGGGTGATCTAAGTGAGGATTCCAACCCACTATTATTGACATTAAAAATATCACAAGAAAGGTAATAAAATAAATTAATAAGATATTTCCTCGCATCTTCGTATGTTTAGAAAGATATATTTGTTAACCCTTCCCTTACGGTGTTAAAATTGAAACGCGTGCTACGGTGTTGGGTAGTGAGTATGCGATCAAAAATTAGCGATTTTAAATCGGAAAAATAAGAACATTCATAGATAATCGCCTTAATTAATTATAATTGAAGTTAAAAATTATAATAATTGAGATTTATTTGCTGAAAACATTAAAAAAAACCATCTGGAAACGCTCACGGAACGGGCGTACGTCTAACCTATTTGCAAGCCTAGAAGCTACTGTGGCGCGGAACGTCAGTCGCATACCCCGGCGCTTACGCTTATGCTTGCGACGTTGAGACAATTCAGCTCCTCGCAATTCAGTGGAGTATGCAAGAGTGAGATGCGAATATAGTGTCGCGTTTCCCGCATACTATTCACCTATCGTCAAGACACAAGGTCGAGGCACTCGCAGCGTTTAAATGCGAATTTGTTTCCGATATCTTCACAAAATACCCACGATGTAGTCGATAAATTCTGATTATTATTAATATTATTTTTTAAATCAATGCGTAAATATATTATGGAGGAATACCTAAAATCTTAACCTTGTATTTATAATATTTATAGAGATATTGATGGTTATTAGAAGCAACGTGTAGAAGATACCCAACACAGGGAAGGAAAGGTTAAGAGGGTATTCTCATTCCATGGGCCGAAAAATCGACAATTTTTAAGAACGAATAATTTTTTTAAATTGTTTATTTTTTTAGACATATTTATTTATCTTTAAACAATATTGTCATTAAATTTCATGATAAAAAAAAAAAATATTTTTGTTCTTATTAAGTCTGAAGTAAGGCCAGGCCGCCCGCACATGGAGGGGGTCCTTTATGCCCGTAATTGTGGCTGTTGTACAAGTCTGAAAATTAAAAGAAAAATCGGTTTTACTCAGAAAGCCTGTGGCTATGGCCGGTACTAGAATAATTGAAAAATAATAATTAGAAAAAAAATGGTGGCTTGTTGAAATAAAAAATTAAAATTGTCTTTAGAGGAGTGGAAAAATGAATCGATTGAAATAATTCTAGTACCGGCTATAGAGAGAGGTATAACAAAGGGAATGAGTACTTATTCATTAAAATCGGTTAATTAGTTTTGGAGTTATTACGGGGAATAGTTTAATAAAAGTGATTTTTCAGTAAACGCGTTTAAAGTATCAAGTGCGATTTTTACACGAATTAAAGTAAATATTTTCAACTTACTGTTAATCAGCAATTTCAAGGCCATATAAACTTGTTTAAAAATCTCGACAAACTAAATATCAATTTATCATTCCAAGAAATCGTATTGGATTAGAATTCTTGGAAAATAATGCTGCTGCCATGACAATAGACAACCCAGAAGCTGCGAAGCTCAGGTCATTTTTCGACCGGCGCGCTCGACTATAAACCCTCGTAACTTTTCGAATTTTCAATATTTTTGAATATTTCTTATTGGAAATGATTCAGAAAGGATTATAAAAAAATAAAATGAAAAAAAAAAAAAAAAAAAACCAAATGAGAATTCTCCCTTTAGAGAACCATAGAAAACTCTAGATCTTCCGACACATTCCACTTTAGGTGGAGTGTAGTGTGTTCATATATAATCATAAATTTGCATTTTTCTTACCAGACACTGGGAAGTACCTAATCTAATGACTGCAGCCACCACCTTCCTATCCTTACAATCTATTTATACGTGTGTATTAATTTTATAGTTGGACTGCTCATGAGGAGAGTCTGCTCTCGAAACAGCGCTATATAAATCTTTCATTATTCTTACTATTAATAGGAGATCTTTTGGAGAAATGTTGAAATTGAAATGAAGGTGAGAAGTATGAGACAGAAGATCATGTATGAATTTGGACAAGGCTGTGGAAATCTGTCTTAGAGGTCCCTTCTTTAGAATGAATCTCAAACTACCAATCTGCAAACGTTATTATTATCTATAGTTAAGGCATTGACACTGGAGGTTTCAAGACATTGTAATTTTTTTTACTACAAAACTGTTTATTCCACTTTATATAACGGTATAACCCTACCGGTTTCAAGGTATTCATCTCATCATCAGGGGATTGCAAACGAAGTTATATAAAGTGGAATAAACAGTGTTGGAGTAAACAAATTACAATGTTTTTATTATCATTACTACCTTGATCAAAAAGTTTTAGGACCGTCCACCGTGTGGCGCTGTCAGTCACCCGATTGGAATTATTTTTTTTTTTGTTAGGTTACCACATCTATCATTGACACTTCCCTCCAAATTTCAGCGTCATAGCTTGACATTTGTAAAAGTTACGCTGTACTGAGTACATCTACCTTTGTGCGTGTTTTCGATTTTTTACAAGTTTGAAAATGGCATCAACTGTGCATCAACGAGTTTACATTAAATTTTGTGTGAAAAACGGATTTAACGGTCCGCAGACCTTGGAAATGTCGGAGAAGTGTATTTCGGTGGCATGAACGCTTCAGAAGTGGTCGTGAGTCGGTCGAGGATGACGAACACAGTGGCAGTCGAAAACCGATGAAAACATCGATAAAGCCAAAGAAATAATGTCCGAAAACCGCAAATTGACCATCAGAGAGCTGGCAGAGAACTCGAACATCGCTTATTGATCCGCTCAAGACATTTTGGTTAGTGATTTGGGCTTCAGACGTGTGACTGCAAAACTGGTGCCGAAAGACCTCAATTTCATTAAAAAAAAGGACCGCGTTGAAATCGCGAAAGACATGATTTCCATGAGTTTTTGACCAAAAACAACACAACTACTGTCCAGCAGCCTTCGAATTCACCTGATCAATTCAACCGACTTAAAAACCGCTTCGCGGAACGCGTTACAGCACCCGAGAGGATGTCATGAAAAAATCGAAGACGGCTCCGATGGACATACCGAAAATTGAGTACCAGCGGTGTTTCGAGGATTGGATCAAGCGCTGCTGGCGTAAGTGCGTTGCAGTCGATGGGGAGTACTTTGAAGGGGACCATATCGATTTTGATGAATAAACTTGTATTTTCGATTTTATAAATCAAGTCCTAAAACTTTTTGATCAAGGTAGTATAGACAGGCAGCATGAATGTTCTTGATATCAAGATCAACGTAATACCCATATATTAGGGGGACCGAAAAGAAATCAAAATATTTTGACACCTTATTTTACAGTCAGTTTATGTTGACACTCAATGCAGTGCAGTGCAGTGAACATGTATTTTTTGTTGCTAGTGAATTAAGACTGTTGTAAATTTATTGTTTTCTTGTTATTTTTTTTTACCGCTATTTAAATAAACATTGTTGAGACCAACAATTGATGAAGAACATTCCCATCATTGTATGATATTTTTGTTTGATCAAACAATGAAAGGGAAAGAAGTGACACAGAAAATTAACGAAACATATGTAGATGTATTGACACTTAATAAGTGGCATAGGTGGATAAAAATTTAAAAAATGGTGACAGGAACCTCAAAAATGCTCCTAAAACGGGAAGACCTTTATAAACAGATGACGATGATCTGACGTCTTCAGTGGACTCTGATCCTCGACAATCCATCTCAGAATTATCAAGCGAGCTTAGCTGCCCATGGTCAACTATACGGGTTCACCTTCATCGCATAGGAAAAAGTTACAGACAAGGAATTTGGGTTCCTCGTGAATGATTATTAACTGCACTAGAGCAGAGACGTACTATCTGTGCGTCTTTCTTATCCAGGCATGAATCTGTGACGAAAATGGGTTCTATACAATAATTATACACGAAAAAGACAATGGCTTTCACCGGGACAGGTAGCTATTCCTACTCCAAAACTCTCTTAATGATAAAAAAAGGTACTTCTTTGTGTGTGGTGGGATAGCGCAGGAGTTATTTATTTTGCACTCCTGAAACCAGACGAAACAATTACTGCCGATATATACTGTTAACAATTAGTCATTCTCTCTCCGTGGTTGCAGTCCTAAGACTGGTTTGTAGCAATTTCAACTCTTCTCCTCCATTCCCCCCTGTCATGTGCGGCTCTTTTTAAATCTGTATATGTTGAGCAGCGCACGTCCACCAACAGGTCCTCCAGGTACTCTCAGCGTGGGCGTCCCCTAGAGTTTGTCCCCTCGGTCATACCCTCCATTATGGCATGCAAGAGGCCCTCTTGTCGTATTATATGACCGATCCATCCTGCACGCCTTTCGGACTGGATCCTGAGCAGGTGCCTTCCTCCTTCGATCCGTTGGAGAACCTCTTCATTCGTGATGCGGTCTCTCCAGGAAATTCTTAATAGTCTTCTATAGGACCACATCTCAAAAGCCTCTAGTCTTCGTCTATCTCTTTCGGATAGGCACCATGTCTCGCAGCCGTACATCAAGATACTCCATACATAGGTCTTGATGAGGAGTATTCTCAGTTTTAGGTCTATATTATTTGATTCATTATTTTGTAGATTAGTTTTTTTTTTAAATAAACTTTTTATTTGTAATTGAATGATTTTTTTTATTTTTCTTTTCGGTCTACCTAATATATTTGCTATTGATGTTTTTAACAATTGATTTTGATTGCTTGTTTTTCTCTTTTCTGTTTAAGATTGTAGACATTAAAATTGAGGACCTTACGGATGAACTTTTGACTGAAATAATCATCGAAGACATAAAATTAGGCAAAATAGAGAGATACGTTAATGAGCCCAAGATCGAAGCGAACGACATTGACTGTGAAAGCAACGAGGCCGGGGCTGATAACGCAGAAAGTGATATAGAAAAAATGGTTGGTATTCCTCGACAACTTTTTTACTGTCATATTCTGTTATTATTCGTATTGAATCATTTGAAAAGTGGACAAATTATTTATTGAAACTGTGTATATTGTTCTAACTACCTCCGTGCAATATATTTCTGTACCCTAGAGGATAAACCACGGGAGTCACTGTATCCTCGAGGATAAACCACGGGAGTCATTCTGTACCCTAGAGGATAAACCACGGGAGTCACTCTGTACGCTAGAGGATAAACCACGGGAGTCACTCGGTACCCTAGAGGATAAACGTCATATGTGTCATACATGAATTATATGATGCAACATCGTTTATCCTCTAGGGTAAAATGTGACTCCCGTGGTTTATCCTCTAGGGCAGTGCTTCCCAAATTGGGGGCCGCGGGATTTCACGTGGGGGTCGCGAAAATATTCAGTACAAAGTACAAATATTCATGTGAGTATTAAATTGTTTCATGTGAGTATAGTTTTTATTTAAAAAAAAGGTTTTTAAGCAAGTTCCTATAATTTTGTGTTGAATATAAATATGTGTATTTTAATTGTAATAATTATTGCCAAATAAATCTTCAACTATAAAAAAAATGTTTTTTGGGGGGGGGGATTAATTACTTCAGATTTAGGGGGCCGTTACATGAAAGTAATTGGGAAGCACTGCTCTAGGGTACAGATTTAAATGTAGGATATAATATTTCTATAAAAAACATTATTAGGTGTCTTGATTCAGTTGCCTCAAAATGGCACTTATTAAATTTGTCTCTTGTTGAAATATGGAAAAGTATGTGTACGGCACCGGTATAAAGAACTGTATCATAGGTGGATGGCTGCTGCACAATGCTCGGAGAATTCGGGTCACGTTCAGAGGCGTAGATCGGTGAAAGAAGGTAGCGGGGTGAAGAGATTCCTCTTAGGCAGGTACTAGATGATCGCAAGTAAAACACAGTAGGTAGAGTGAACTGAGAAGTGATTTTATTTGGTTTTGACCCTTCTTATGAACGACCGATCGCTCATCGTAAGCGCCACTGAATGCGCCTCACACCTCGCAAAATACCACAATTTTCGTGAGTTTTGCGCAATGCAGAGGCCGGCCGGCCAGTGAAAAAGTCTCACGACGACTGTCTATAAGTCTCATTTCAGTTGCGGTCGCGACGCCGCGCGGACCCAAACGAACATAAAATTAATTACAAACAAAAACCAAACAAATATCAAATTATACCAAGAATTGACATATCAAATATCAAAGAAATACTCATACAATATTGTTACAAATAAGATATATATATTCCGGGTGACGCATACTTCCGATACAGTATGCCGTGGCTCTTCTTTGATTTTTACACAGAACTACTTTGATTTTTACACAGCAACTTATTTGATTTTTACACAGCTTGAGATTTTTACTCAAAAACTTCTTTGATTTTTACACAGCAAAACATATTTTAGAAAACCAGGGGAAGATGAACAATCAAATATATTGTAGCGATGTTCGTTATCAATGTAGCATGTGTCCTATTAGGATGTGCTGATGATGTTGATGTGACATCGCTATATTCGTTTTAGTCGAATTCTGCGTTCCTTTTCGTTCAGGGTCATTAATGTAGCGAGTTGCTTATCTTGATACGTCGTGATGATCTTGATTTGTATTTATTTAAATATAAATACTCAGGAATGCGGATGAAAACGAAAGTGAACAGCAGGTAATTAATAACAAGTCTTTGACAGTTGAATGTACAATAATAATATTTATTTCTCGGCGCGTGGGTAATTTATACTAGTGAGTGAACCAGTTCGCGATACATATTCTGTCTTACTCTAGCGCGTGCATTGACGGGTAGATATTTATTTGTATTCGGAGATGGCGAGACAAAGCGTAAATACTATTTGTGAGTACACATTGTTGTAAATAGTACATCGGTCATTGACCCTGTATGTTTACTATTTTAACAATAAATTATGTTTAACAATTCCTTTATTTATTTTGACAATTATTTATTTATTTAGGTAGGTATCCTACAATATTTTCATGAATCTTCTGATCTGCGATAGTAACACCCAATCTTATGTGTTGTTCAGTTTTCCGCTATTCTTCACAAGTGTTTTTTTTTTTTCATTTTGTTGATTCTCCCTTCGGGGAGAGTGCTTTGTGATTTCCGTGGTTTCATTATATGGTTAAATGTTCGATTTATAATATATATTTTTTTGTATACTTGCTTCAGAGTAAATTATCGGGAAAACACAAGAAAGGATCCAAGACGAGAAAGTACCGCCTTCACAAATGTTCCCTGTGTGACCAAACCTTCACGAGGACGAACCATATCATACGACACATGTCGGCGCACAACTTTGAATTCCCCTTCAAGTGTGACAAGTGCTCCAAGGTATAAAGTTATGCAATATTTTCATTTCTTTTGGAGGCTTTCATTTCATTCATATTTCAATTGTTTGCTCTTATATCTAATAAAGATACACTACAAAATTATTAAGTGTACAAATAAGTTTCCGCCGTTTTTTTATTGAAAAATTGGGCATTTATTGTGAAAGAACGGAACCTCATGTTTTATTCGAAGTATTGCCCATCGCTTGCCATTACTTTTTCCCATCTTTCTAGCAGCATACGGATACCGCGTCGGAAGAATGCTTCATATTTTGAGGCTATCCACGAATCGACCCAATTTTTGTATCTTTTTTTTTTTTTAAACCTGGCGAGTTTATTGCCATGTGGCAATCTCTTCCAACCAACCAGAAAGTGTTATAGGCCATAAGTGTTAAATCAGACTGAAATCCTATTTTAAAAAATCTGGGTTCCAGCGGGGATCGAACCCGCAACCTCTGGATTGGCAGACAAGTGTCTTACCACCAGGCCACGGAGGTCGTCATATGATGTGAAGTGCTGCTCAGACAGGCCATGCGTCATTGATCGAAACAAGTGGAAATCAGAAGGAGCAATGTCTGGTGAATATGGCGGGTGGGGTAAAACTTCCCAATTGAGTGTTTCCAAATAGGTTTTGACCGGCGCCGCAACATGTGGACGAGCATTATCATGCAGGAGAATAATTTTGTCGTGTCTGGAGTAGTAGTGGGGGCGCTTTTCCTCGAGTGCTCGACTCAATCTCATCAATTGTGTTCGGTAGACAGCCCCAGCAATGGTTTCGTTCGTTTTGAGTAACTCATAATACACGTCACCGAGCTGATCCCTCCGAATACACAAGAGTTTTTTTTCCATGAATATTTGACTTAGCCATAGATGTTGAAGCATGGCCAGGGGGTCCCCGTGATTTCTTCCTTTTTGGATTATCATAGTGGATCCATTTTTCATCACCAGTGACTATACGGTGCAGAAAACCCTTTCGTTTATGCCTGGCAAGCAGCATTTCACATGTGGAAAATAGGCATTCAACGTTTCTCGGTGTCAGTTCATATGAAACCCAATTTCTTTGTTTTTGAATCATTCCCAATGATTTCAACCCATGTGAAATTGCTTGTTGAGTCACTCCTAATGTAAGTGCAAGTTCTTCTTGCGTTTGGCACGAATCTTGATCCAATAATACTTCCGATTCCGCGTCTTCGTAAACTTTTGGCCTTCCTCTACGTTCTTTGTTTTCGATGTCAAATTCACCGTTCTTAAACTTGAAACCACTCACGACAACTTCTCTCACTCAAGGCAGCCTCACCGTATGCTTCTACAAGCAATCGATGCGCCTCAGCTGCAGATTTCTTCAAATTAAAGATGTAAATCAAAAGTTCCCGCAAATGACGCTTATTCAGCTCAAAACTTGACATTTTCGCACACAAATGAATATATTATACTGATAAAAATTCACTAATATTTCAAGGTTATGTTGTTGATAGATGTCCAACCATACGACAATGACGTTTTACATTGGACAATTTTAACCATAACTTACTGGTGGCGCCAACTTTTGTCAAACGGTGGTGGCTTATTTGTACACCTGATATATTAATCAAATTCTTCGTTCTGTCTCTCCCGTTACAAAATATAATAGCATTACGGGACAGTCTCTGGTATGTTCTTAGTTACTTCTGTATTGCCAATTTAGCTGAAATATATGGCATCAAATTCTTATTACATAATGAATTTTAAATTCATGTCTCGTAATACCATTGTACGAGGGTGGTCCGATAAGTACTTAGCCTACAAAAGAATAACAAAAATTTTGGAAAAGTGGCGATTTATTTCTCAACATAATCTCCTTTGAGTTCGATACACTTGACCCAGCGATGCTCCAACTTCTTTAACCCGTTTGAAAAATACGTTTTCTGGAGGTCTGCAAAGTAGGCCTCCATGGTGGCGATAATCTCCTCATTCGACTCAAATTTCTGCCCGGCGAGTGACTTCAAATTTGGAAACAAAAAGAAGTCGCACGGGGCCAAATCCGGAGAATACGGTGGATGGGGCAGCAGTTCGTAGCCTAATTCTACCAATTTGGCCGTGGCGACGGCAGAGGTGTGAGCCGGTGCGTTGTCATGATGGAAGAGCACTTTTTTCTTCGCCAAATGGGGCCGTTTTTTCTGCAATTCAAACTACACGTCCGATTCGGCTGAAATTTTGACAGTAGCTGTCAACAAGAATGTACTACGCGATAAAAAATTGCTCTTGCGATAGTGGTGCCATCGAGCGGTGAGGCTAAGTACTTATCGGACCGCCCTCGTATATACACTACCGCTCATAAGTCTTCGTCACCCCCTAATAATTGAGTTATTCGTGTAATGATGCAATATTATGATGAAAAATTAATATAATCAAATAATTATAACCGTTTTGAATTGTGTTGAACATAAATCACGTGTGTATGGATGGAGATTAGAATTTGGGAGGCCTTTTGTTTAAAAACCCGTTTTTTACAAAACAGTCATCGTTCGGTGTTGTTTGTCATTCAGAAGTCCAAGCGAGCTAATCCCTTTATTGTGTCACGTTTACAGGTAGTACGGATAACAATTCACCGTTACGTGAATTCTTTGTCTAATTTACTTTTAGCTTTCAGTCTTCAAATGTTCTCGATAAAGTGCACTGTGTTCAATTCAAAAATTTTGTCAAAACTCTAGAATATTATACCGAAATCCGATTAATGATGGTGGCTTGTTCAATGATGGTGGCAATATGGGTGAAAATGTTAGAGAAATTGCCAGAGAAATGAAGATTCCTAGGACAAGAGTTGGCTGTTTTGAAAAAGTACACTTTAATTGGGTGTTTGGAGGATGAAAACCGACCAGGAAGGCCAAAAGTCCTATTGATGATATTTAGTTAGACTTAATTTTATACATTTTTTTAACATCGAGAATTTCCAAATTGTCAAGCTGCAATCCCCCTCGGCTTATGTGTAGAATCCGCAAACCACAATTGATATCGAAAGAATGGTTATGTGGCGGTCCGCCCACTCGAAATACTGTGGGCGTTCATACATACGGTCAATGACCGATGAGATGACCTTCGCACTCCTTGACAATCTAAATAGGCAAGTCCGAAGTTCACCCGCCGGCCATTCAACCCATAGCCGAGCGCACCGCATTCTGTACTAGAGAGAGAACGCACCACGCTTGTCTCGCCAGTTCCGTATTTGAATGATACCTACATACAACAATTAATCGTTTTGCATTCACAGAAACGAGACGTAGGCATATCGCGAGCGCATTCTCGCGCACATTCTAAAAATATATAAATACCTACGTTACTAATAAAATTGGACTCTCTCTTTCCGCATTGCGATCTAACGGGTTTTATTATTTATCAACAAATCATCATCATCTCTTCCCTCTAGGATACATATCCTAAAGTTATTTTCAATTGGGTGGTTAGCGAACTCTTTAAAATTATTGTTGCTTAGGCATCTTAAATGTTCCATTATTCAATGTGACACTTGTTTCTACCTCCTATCTCGAGGGTCTCTTTAGACGGGATGATTCCTGTTTGTTACGAAAGCAATGCTCTAGTTCTAAATATAACACCAGTTGGTTTAAAGTATGGGTCTCGTAACAAATTGGTATCATTCCTCCTGAAGAGAGACTGGAGATAGGAGGTAGAAACACGTGTCACAGTTATTAATGTAATTAGCGGAGTAATAAAGCAATTTGCTATTTAATATTCTTATACAATTACATTTTATATGTTTAACACGAGACTAACAAACCGTGAACTATTTGATTTCAGGTTTTCCCTAATGATGAAATATTACAAAAACATAAACGTATGCAGTGCGAGAACATACACAAGCCATATCGGTGTGGTACGTGTGATATGAAGTTCACCTACGAGATGTCTTTGAACAAGCACATTTTGAGGAATCACAAGGGAGAAGCTGTCTCGGTGAACTTCATTGATCCCCTGTTCCAGAAGAAAGAGAAGACGTTCATATGCACTACTTGCAATAAGGCCTTTTACAGGTAAATGCATACCATTATGCCATGCCCTTTTTGGGGTAGGCAGAGAGGACAGATCTCCACGTCTTTCTCACCTAGTCCACATCCATGTATCTCATAATACGTTTCTCATCTTTTCCCTAAATTAAAAAATCTCCAACTAATTCCTTCCAACTTTTTTCATTTTCAGTTTGTTTGCATGTGTGTGCGTGCGTGCATGCATGTATGTACGAGGATCATCTAGAAAGTAAGGTTACAAGGGCTCCTGAGCCCGTTGGAAATTTTTTGTTTCGAAGTTGGCGCACATGGCGTGTAGGGGGATCCTAACGGTCAGTTTGTTTGGTCCCGCATGTTATCGGCTATTTTGTTCAGTCACAGTAAATTCTTCCGATGGAGAGGTCATCGTGCGCTCCTGCCACCTCCCGTCCGTGCGAGATCCGCGCGGTCATCCGTTTTTTGACTTTGCAAAACAATACCGCCGCGAATATCCATCGGAAGCTCGTGGAAGTCTATGGTAGTGATGTTATGAGTCGACAACATGTCACGAAATGGGTTAGGTTGTTCAGAGAAGGCCGTACTGATACGACGAGGCAAGCCAGTGATTTCTGACGAACAAGTGCGAAATGACCGCCGTGTGACGCTTGACGACCTTCTCAAAGAATTTCATGACATTTCTCGAAGTCTCCTTGGTGATATTGCGTCAGAAAAACTTGGTTACAAGAAATTGTGTGCGAGATGGGTGTCCAGAATGCTCACACCGGAGCACCGTCATAATCGCGTGACCGCCGCATGTGAATTTTTGGATCGTTTTGCACAGGAGGGAGAAGCTTTTCTAGACTACCGTGACGGGGGATGAGACGTGGGTGTGTCACTACACCCTGACAATTTTCCAACGATCAGGAGGTCGAGGAAGCTGTGAAGAAGTGGCTGAAAGAGCTGGCGGCGGAGGTCTATGACACTGGCATACAAAAGCTTGTGCCCTGACTACAGAAATATCTCGATCTCGACGGCGATTACGTTGAAAAATAGTTTAATATGTTTGTGAAGTATCCTGTGAATTTCAATTAAATACAAGCATTTTTCGATCCTTCATAAATGTTGTAACCTTACTTTCTGGATGACCCTCTTATGTATATTTTTGTTTCGTAAATCTTTTACAATTCATTCTCTCAATGAGCCCAAACCATCTTGGGATCCTTGCTTTAATTCCACTCGTAACATCTCTCGAACACAGTTATCCTTACCCGATCATTTCTTACTCTTATCAAATATTGTAATATCAGATATTCTACGCAAGGCAACACATTTATACCGTATTCATTCTGCTCTAATTACTCTCTTTCAATACTCGAGCTTCGCTTCTGTGCATCAAATTTGGCACTAACATACTGTACGCCACTGGCACAAAGAACTGTAACAATAAGTGGAGGGCTGCTGCTCGATACTCGGAGAATTCAGCTTACGTCGAAGTCGTAGATCGGTGAAAAGGTAGCAGGGTAAAGAGATTCCTCTTAGGCAGGTAGTAGATGGTCACAAGTAAAACACAGTAGGCAGAGTGAACTGAGAATTATTTTATTCGGCTTTTTCTATTATGTGCAATCGCTCATCGCAAGCGCCTGTTTTCCCCTCTGCATGCCGTCACAACTCGCGAAATATCACCATTTTCGTAAATTTTGCGCACGCAGAGGCCGGCCGATTTGCGATATAGTCTCGCGATGGCCGCGCATAAGTCTCATTTCCGTTGCGGTCGCGATGCTGCGCGGACCCCAACAAACATACATAATACATATAAAATTACCAAATAACATCAAATTATAACCAACAATCTATACACATTGAACAATTTTTAAAATAAACATTAACTAACAATGTCATATAAAAAGAATAATTCATTATTTTTTTTTCCGCTTTGCAAAAAAGAATCTAGAAATCAAAAAAGAATAAAATTTGTCTATAACCGTCAAATAATCCATTACAACCACGCTCTACAGCACTCACTCGCTCATAATCTTCCTCATTTTCTTCTAACAACTGCATGCACTGAATGTGAAGAGAAAGGGCCTTTTCCATTATTTTAACACTTAATATCTTCGACAATATTTTGAATATCATTTTCGTAATTCATTTGTTCATCAATTTCTCTGAACAACCTTTTCCAAACGTTCTTCATACAATATTGGGTGACTTCATTCCACGCTTCGTCGATGTTTCTGATAGCTACATATTTTGTCTCACTCGCGCTCGTGAATTTACGTATATATGTACATGTGTATTACGTGAGTGAACGAAAAAAAAAGATAGCTCGCTCGTGCAACTACACATTATGACGATTCCTGGAATGTGTCGAAGCTGGACAAGTGTTGTTTAAAATACCGCGTTATAACGAATCCGCACTAACCGGGGTCGCGATGAACGGGGGTTACCTGTATAGCACTTAATCACGCATAAGTGCTATATAATAGGTAAAGCGGAAAGTAATGACAATTTTCATTAGGCGTCACGTTGAAACCAGTTTGCCACCAGTTACCGTTGGGTTAATACGTCGTGGTTGGTATCGTTTTGAAGCTCGATTAATATCCTTTCTGTTTTGATGTTTTGTTTTGGTTTTGGTCCAAAGTACAAAACTGCAAAAGCCAGAGATTGAAGAGACAAATTTGCGGTATTTTATGCTGTTTTTATTCGATAAGGACAAACCAAAAATAGGAAGACCTCTTAAAATCGATGATGACACTTTAAATTCATTAGTGAGGTCCGATCCGCGTAAAACCATCAAGGAATTGTCACAAGATATCGGTTGTCCATGAACAACAGTGAAGAACTATTTGAAAAGGCTCGGAAAACAAAATAGACAAGGAAATTGGGAGCCGCACGAACTTTCTTCAACGGCCATGGAACAACGGATAACAATCTGTTCATCTTCACTCTTCAGATATGAAACTGATCCATTTCTTAGAAAATTTATTACTGGGGATGAGAAGTGGGTCCTTTACACCAATCCGAGGAGAAAAAAAAAACAAAAAACATTGGTTTTCGACAAATCAGGTAGCTGTGTCTACCCCTCAGCCGATATTGACTCTTGGATATTTTGGAAGTTGGATATTTTGGAAGTTGGATATTTTGGAAGTTATTCATTATAAATTACTAAAATCTGGTCAGACTGTTACAGCAGATGTGTATTGTGCCCAAATCGAAAGATTAAAGGCAGAACTGCTTAAAAAATGATCAGTTTTAGTAAAGAATCAGAGAAGAATTCTACAACATGATAATGTAAGACCACACGCAGCAAGGATTACGCAGGACAAAATAAGAGAGCTAGATTTAGAAGTTCTGCAGCATCCACCATATTCACCTGATATTGCACCTTTGGATTACCGTCTTTTTAGGTCGATGGAACATTCCCTTCGAGACAAAAAATCTACAAATTTCGAACTAGTCCAAAATCACTTGGAGTCATATTTTACCGAAAAACCGCCAGAATTATACGAATAAGGTATTAAAAAACTGCCTATTCTGTGGAGGAAGATCATCGGTAACAACGGTAATTATTTAACGGAATAATATTGTACAGTTTTTGTTTAAATCCATTTTTTGTCGCATCAAAAAAAATTGTCATTACTTTCCGCTTTACCTAATATTTTATTTATTTATTATTACACATGACAAGAAATATACACAATTTGAGAAAAAACAACAGGTTATTTGATTTGGACATACAATTTTAATGGATCTGGGTTTGTTGCCTTTCATTTGTCGTATCCCCAGTAAACTAGGCTTTTGCCTGTATCTCACTGAGGATATTTAGCATGAAAAAATAAATCGATACTTCATTCCGATTTTTGATTACACAAAAACAAAACCCCGTTACACGCTCTCATCAACCTGACAAACAGTGACACTCAACTACAACTGGAAACATCTTGCGAAATTCAACTCCTCACACATTATCACTCCAGGAAGACCAAAAATGTTCATCCCACAATATACCGCACACAATCATAAGAATAAAAATTAAAACAAATTTAAAACAAAAAAAAAATACACAGAAACACAAATACAAAAACAACCAAAATTAAAACAACAAGAAGAGACCCACACTCACGAGCTCACATAAATCCTTTCCACTCGTCATTCATCCTGAAAGCCCAAGTACTCAAAATCCTGTCGCAATAACAACCACGCTCCGATCGACTGTCTAAATGGTTTTCCTACCTTTACCTTTACTGAAGTCGGCACGCCATTGTATGTATGGTCTATGTATGTGAATCATGGTTCATGTTTATGTCTCAAGACCAGAATGTTAAATAAGCTAGAAATAGCATCTGAAAAGTGGATTTTTCGTAGAACTTTAGGAATTTCTTGGTTTCATCGTACCACTAGAACATCGTACCACTAGAGAGAAAATCTGGGATCGAACAGTGTAAGGTATGATGATTGGACTAAATCCTTTGTATTATTCTTTTATTTTTCCAGACAGGAGCATTTGGATAAGCATTCCAAAATACACATGCCAAATGAAAAGAAATTCGAGTGTCCAATATGCCAGAAGAAATTCAATCGTAAGGATAACTTAAGGTAATGAATTTATATTTTCATTTTCTACAACACTTATTCTCACAATTCATTTTCTACAACACTTATTCTTCAATTTCATTTTCTACAACACTTATTCTCACAATTCATTTTCTACAACACTTATTCTTCAATTTCAGTTTCATTTTCTACAACACTTATTCTTCAATTTCAGTTTCATTTTCTACAACACTTATTCTCACAATTCATTTTCTACAACACTTATTCTTCAATTTCATTTTCATTTTCTACAACACTTATTCTCACAATTCATTTTCTACAACACTTATTCTTCAATTTCATTTTCATTTTCTACAACACTTATTCTCACAATTCATTTTCTACAACACTTATTCTTCAATTTCATTTTCATTTTCTACAACACTTATTCTCACAATTCATTTTCTACGAATAACACTTATCCTTCAATTTCATTTTCTACAACACTTATTCTACAACACTTTCTCTTCGCGTCTCTCGTACAATTAAATTATCAATCTCTGTAATTCATCTACGTTACCGTGTCATGAAATATTTCAGAACTATCATAAGTGTATAATTTGATTTTTCTAAAATTCTATTACGCAACAAAAATAAATCATTAGCAGAAACTTTTTATACAGTAAAGGTCCGTTAATACGAAATTCACGGGACCAAATTTTACAAAAAAGGAATAGGATTACCCAATCACTATGGCACTTCCCGACGTCTGTATTGTGGAATAACGTGGCCATTTTTCGTACTGTATAAATAATGTGAGTCAAGTAAAGTTTGGTCAACATATTTCCTCAATATTAAGATACTAGTTGCAACCCGTGAAATATTCACGGAAGTAAAACAAATTCTACGTTTATGGAAATATATATTCATAAATGTAAAATTTGTTTATATATATCATTTATACACCGTCCCCTTTTACACCGGTTCAAAAATTTTAGCTAAGTATTTAAAATTCGTTCAGTATTACGGACCCGCCGAGATTCAAATTTCGAATTACTTTCGGAGAGAATCCAAGTATTCCTCTCTCGCTCTCTCGTATTCTTTCTTCGCCGACAACCATCGTATGGGTTTTGGCCTATTTATATTAAGATATAACGTATTTAATAATAAAATACAATTTTACATGGGCAACCTATGTTTTCGAAATAAAAAACACTTATAATTTTCACTTGTTTTATTCTGACATGGTAACTTTTTTTTACGCAGATTAACTTGTTTACACGCATAATATAAATATTGTAATGCTGTAACTGGTTTTCATTTGATCGCATAGTTAACCCTTCCCTTACGGTGATAAAAATAATATGCGTGCTCCGGTGTTGGGTAGTGAGTACGCAATCAAAAATTAGCGATTTTAAATCGGAAAAATAAGAACATTCATAGATAATCCCCTTAATTAATTATAATTGAAGTTAAAAATTATAATAATTGAGATTTATTTGCTGAAAACATTAAAAAACCATCTGAAAACATTAAAAAACGCTCACGAAACGGGCGTACGTCTAACCTATTTGCAAGCCTAGAAGCTACTAGTGGCGCGGAACGTCAGTCGCATACCCCGGCGCTTACGCTTATGCTTGCGACGTTGAGACAATTCAGCTCCTCGCAATTCAGTCTAGTATGCAAGAGTGAGATGCGAATATAGTGTCGCGCTTCCCGCATACTATTCATCTATCGTCAAGACGAGGCACTCGCAGCGTTTAAATGCGAATTTGTTTTCGATCTTTACAAAACACCTCGATGTAGTCGATAAATTCTGATTATTATTAATATTATTTTTTAAATCAATGCGTAAATATATTATGGAGGAATACCTAAAATCTTAACCTTGTATTTATTATATTTATAGAGATATTGATGGTTATTACTATAGAAGCAACGTGTAGAAGATACCCAACACAGGGAAGGAAAGGTTAATTATAATATAACTAATTAATGGACTTTTACTGTACTTATACCTCGATGATTTTTACAGTTTAGTTGACCTTTCACCCATTTGCTAAACACTTCTAAGACCTATTAACTCATCGCCGAGTGTCATAATTTTTTTATATAATTTTTGTTGAATCCTCCCCATTCCACTTGACACTAATAAATAGGTGAGAAAGCATCGGGTCAGTCTAGCACATCAGAGTTTTCCTTTTGTGGAGCATCCTTCTAAGCTTGCAGTTTTTTTTTAAATAGGCAATCCACCCTTATAGAAACCTCAGGTTTTTCTGACCAACCCAATTTTCAGGTTTTCCACTTACCAATGACAGCCTTCTTAACGTGTTCCTCGCGGGAAGCACAAACGCCTGTGATCTGATCTGTAGCATTCCTTTGTGTATTTTACGTAATGTTTAGTTTATCTCCTTTATTTAATGAGTCTCCTTAAGAGTAATGACTATTATTTATTATCAGAAAATTACTTGAATGTCATGTTTACTCGGTGGTGTAATCAAATATCAGTGGTTCTAAACAAAATACGCGTTTAAACTTAGAAATTAAAAAACGCCGAAATTGCGCCACGCACAGGATTCGTGGAATTTGATTTTTAACGTGGTGTACAGGTTAAATAATTATTGTTTTTGATTGCTGAATTTGAAATCATGGTGATGTTAAAAAAATTGCCAATATCTAAAATTAAAAAAAAGGTAAGAAGCAGATATACAGGGACCATTATAGACCTCATCAGTTCTACTCTGGGCTCACTTGTTTTTGACTATCTAAAGCAGCACTTCTTCTTATTTTAGGCCTGTTGGTCTGTTATGGTCCTGCATCATCGTTTCCCTCTTGTGACGTCGACTGCCAGCTGTCTTTCCATCTTTTGGGAGGTCGTCCTGGAGGTCTGCTCGCTCGGGGGATACTGTCCCTGGCTATTCTTACAGCTCTCGGTTCCGCCATTCTGGATACGTTTTCGTTCCAGAACCTTCTTCTCTGTCGTCCCCATCTGACAATATCTTCAACTTCGCACGTCTTTCGGATTTCTGTGTTACGTACTCTATCACGAAGGGTTTTGCCAGCGATACTCCTGAGAACCTTCATTTCGCTGGTTCGAAGGAGATTTTTGGTTCTGACAGTGTCGGCTCTGGACTCTATGCTGTATGTCATTACGGGGCGGACACAGGTCTTGTATATCCTCACCTTGCTTTGAATGTTTTTCCAGATAGTGTTCTTTAGACATCCGTAAATATATAAAGCAGCACTGAAAGTGATAATGATCCTCAGTAAATTTATTTTCTTTTTATTACGTCATAATAATTTACATATTTGTCAAAACATAAAGATACCATTACCAGTGCTAATAATCGGGGAATAATATAATAACATACAGTTTTGATTATTCCTTTAGATACCATTCCAGCTAAAGTTTGATTATACGATGGTGATGATAACAAAAAGGGGTTTTGAGATATTTTATAATGAAACAGCACATCTCCCATAAGATCAATACACTTGGTCCGACGATTTTCCAACTTTGTTGTCCCATCAGGGAAGTGACTTTCTGGAAGGCCTGCAAAATACTCCTCTACGACGGCTATAACCTCTTCGTTTGATGAAAAATGCTTTCCACGAAGGAATTTTTTGAGGTGTGAGAACAGCCAGAAGTCAGAGGGAGCTAAATCTGGCGAATAGGGTGGATGCTGCAACAATTCGTACCCCAATTCACTGATTTTCGCTATGGTTTTTTGAGCTGTGTGAGCAGGTGCATTGTCTTGATGAAAAATGATTTTTTTCTTCTGCAAACCGGGTCTTTTTTCACAAATTTTTTCATCCAACTGGTCCGAAAGGTCACAATAATAATCAGAGTCGATTGTCTTACCAGTTTGGAGATAATGTATCAATAAAATTCCTTTTGCATCCCAAAAAACTGACGCTAACACCTTCTTGGCCGATTTCTGGACACAAACTCGCTTCGGAGCCAAAGTGCCCGGTTCACACCACTCCTTAGCCTCTTGTTTTGATTCAGGATCATGGTGGTAGACCCGAGTCTCATCCATAGTGATGAATCGACGCAGAAAATCCTTTTTATCCTTTCGAAATTGCTCCATATGTTGCTCAGAAAGTCGCATTCGAACGTGTTTTTGTCGCATTGTTAGCAAATGCGGGCACCCATTGTGCACACAGTTTTTTGAAACCCAAAACTTCAGCCAAAATATGCCATGTTGTTCCATGTGAGATGCCTACGGTGTCAGCTATCACATCCGCAGTCGATCGATGATCTTCCAAAACCATATCCTGTATTTTCGCTATGATTTCTGATGTTAATGCACTTTTTGGACGTCCCGAGCGTGGATCGTCTTCAACGCTTGTACGGCCACGCTTAAACTCCAAAACCCATCGGTGAACGGTCGGAAATGAAGCAGAAGACTCCTTTAATACTTTCACCATCTTTGCATGGATCTCAGTAGCCGATAAACCTTCCGAAACAAAGAATTTAATCACCGCACGATATTCGGATTTTTCCATTGTTAAAAAATACACTGACACGTCAACTTCAAATGGCTTGTAAACAAAGAATGAATTGACAGATCGAAATGAAATTTTGAGTACGTTCTTATGAAAGATGAAATATTAAAATGGCGTAGAAATTTTGGTTTTCTACTGCTCCATAGATGTCGCTTTCAAAACTTTTTGACTAACCTATTACATCACGTATTGATTTTTTTTTATTATCTCGGAACTGTTTTCCTCGCAGCAGGTGGTAATGAATGCGCCTAAAGAAATGGAAGCTTCATCGTTATAATGTTATGTTTTCAGGTCTCACACGCGGGTGCACGAGCCCAACAAAGAGGAGCTGGAGTCCAACTGCCTGTGCGTCTACTGCGGCCGCTCCTTCTCTAATTCGTCCAACTTGATCGTGCATATGCGTCGCCACACGGGGGAGAAGCCGTACAAGTGTGATATCTGTGAAAAAGGTACGTAACTAATGCGGTGTTATACTGGAGAAAATGTAGGATGGTCCCTGTTACGTGTGAAATGTCACGTCTCAAAGGGATAGGGTAAAATCGTTTTTTTTTTTTTTTTACAAATCGAACCTTTTTTTTATAATTCTCATACATTTTTTTACAGTTTGTTTATTGATGATTTGAGAATGTACAAAAATTTTTTTGAAAACAAACAAGTGAAAATTCAAGATGTTATCTGCTGTTATATCTTATTGTAAAAAAAAAAAGAGGGTAAGCTGGTCGACATGATTGGAACCTTTTCGTAAATCCAAAACAAAAATCATACACAGTTTCGTGATAAGAAATAATGTCGTTATAATTGGTACCAAAGAGAAAAAAAATAATTATAAAATGGCAGCTGTCTGAAAAAAAGTTTTTATTTTTTTTAAATAGTAAAAAAAATAGTTTTGAATTTTCCAAGGTAGGGACGGTATAAAAACATTTATCAAAGTTTCATACATAATTTTGCATGAACATTTATTTGGTCATGAAAAAGTTTTTTTCTAAATGGGTGCCGCGTTTGCTCACAATGGAACAGAAAGAACAACGCATCGATGATTCAGAGCGCTGTTTGGCACTGTTTATGCGAAATAAACAGGAGTTTTTGCTCCGGTATGTAACAATGGATGAAACTTGGATCCACCACTATACACCGGAATTAAATCGGCAGTCAACCGAGTGGAGAGCAGCCGGTGAAAGTCGTCCGAAGCGACCAAAAACTCAACAGTCGGCCGGGAAGGTTATGACCTCCGTATTTTGGGATGCGCATGGTATAATATTCATCGATCACCTTGGAAAAGGCAAAACCATCAATAGCGAATGTAACATAGTGTTATTGGGGCGTTTGAAGGCAGAAATTGTAAAAAAACAGCCCCATATGAAGAAGAAAAAAGTTCTCTTTCATCAGGACAATGCACCGTGTCACAAGTCGATGGTAACGATGGTCAAATGGCACGAGCTGAACTTCGAATTGCTTCCGCACCCACCGTATTCTCCAGATTTAGCCCCCGGCGACTATTGACCGCAAACCTCAAAAAGATGCTCCAGGGAAAGAGATTTGGCTCCAATGAAGAAGTGATTGCCGAAACTAACGCCTATTTTGAAACCAAAGATAAATCGTTCTACACGGCCGGCAAAGAAAAGTTAGGAAAGCGTTGGAATGAATGTATCGCTCTTGAAGGAGACTATGTTTATGAATAAAGAAGAATTTTGGCAAACAAATGTTGTTTTAGTAGTTAGTCCCAGGAATTATTGATCGATGTGTTATAGTGCCTGTTGAGAATCATAGTGGCGAAACTCCAAAAAATAAATTTTCGAGTTAAGTCTTCCAAACGGCACTAAAATGACTCATTTTTTACGTGCGTAAGTGGCGAAAGTATATTTCAACTCCTTGAAGAGTCAAGGAGTTGAAATATATACTTTTGCCACTTACGCACGTTAAAAAGGAGTCATTTGGATGTCTTAACTCGAAAATTTATTTTTTTAGTTTCGCCACTATGATTCTCAACAGGCGATATACTGGAATGAGTTTTGTTAAATTCAAATTTTATATTATAAAAGATTTCCAGTCTCATTATGGAAATGGATTTAACATGCACTTTTATTAAATTTTACTGTTTATGCAAGACAGATTTAGTATAAAGTATTACAGACTTATTATTATCGATCGAAACGATAAAAATAAATTAATGAACGGAGTTTAAATTTATTGTTGGCTTATTGTGTCCTGGCATGGTGGATTTGTTCTACTTGATTATATAATGAATTGGTTGTAATTTTCAGGGTTCCCTCGCTCCTCAGACCTGCAGTGCCACCGACGCACCCACACTGGAGAAAAACCCTGCTTGTGTACCATTTGTGGGAAAGGTAATCATTCGCATTTGGCCCTCATATGCAGTGCTTGTGAGGACCAAATGCAGAAGGAAGAGAAAAAACTAAGCACTAAGATTCATGAACACACTACGATTCCTAAACACACAACTAAACCTGAAAGCACTAAGATTCCTGAACACACTACGATTCCTAAACACACAACTAAACCTGTAAGCACTAAGATTCATGAACACACTACGATTCCTAAACACACAACTAAACCTGAAAGCACTAAGATTCCTGAACACACTACGATTCCTACAACATTTTTTTTCCTAGTTATAAATAAAATCGATATGTATGGAATGAATAATTGGTATGGAATGATTAATATTTATGATCAAAAATAAATATTTAGCAAACTTCTTTGAAAGATATGTATGTTCGAAGATTTTCACGACGGTTTTTTACCAGTTCAAAATGTTTTCGGATTGGATGCCGTGTTGAGATGGCTTAAATAGTGGTTGACTTTTCGAAGCCTTCATCATCAATAAAGGCTGTTACAAAAAAACAGTTGTCCTTTATCCATGCATTCCTCACTCTATCAAACATTGTAATACCAGATATTCTACACAAGGCACGAACGTATTATGCTCTTATCACTCACTCTCTTTCAACACCCAGACATCGCGTCTATGCATCAAGGTTGTCACTATAACACCTCTGTGCTCAGTAATTTTTGAAGATTTTGCAATTAATTTATTGACAAAAATAGTACTTAGAGCACCATTGCCCTTATCGTCTGCAGCAGCAGACTTCAATATATTTCTCTGTATAACCATATTTCGAAAATATTTTAAAGAAGATGCTATTTATCATACAATTCGTTTTGTTGACAGATTCAAATATATTTTTTTTATCATTTATCAAATATATTTTTTTTATCATTTATCAAATATATTTTTTTATAATTTATTTTTATCATCCGTGGATCAGATTTTCTCTTATGCGTATGCTTGTGAACAAATGAATGGCAAAATACAAAGTGTATTGTGAGTTTGTGGACTTCGAAAAAACATTCTCCATTCCCTATTTTTCCCTTTCATGCAATCTTTAACTTCCTTGTCCCACAGTGCATCATCTATTTTACGTCTAACTTTTGCCGTGCCACATCTAGCTTTTGCTCAGGGGTAATTAACCCACCTGTCCTGGTTTGTATGTTCCAAATAATTATTTGAGATAACGCTCCCATAGATTGTTCTATCAACCTATAAGTCGAAACAACCTGTCTTTGGAAATTCCAGTAGGTAGAGCAATCACACTGTTTAACCGAATATGTCCTCATATAGACATGCTACCTTAATCAAAAAGCTTTAGGACTTAATCCATAAAATCAAAAATACAAGTTTATTCATTAAAATCGATATGGTCCCCTTCAAAGTACTCCCCATCGACTGCAACGCACTTACGCCAGCGCTTGATCCAATCCTCGAAACACTCAACTCAATTTTCGGTATGTCCATCAGAGCCGTCTTCGATTTTTTCATGACATCCTCTCGGACGCTGTAACGCGTTCCGCGAAACGGTTTTTTAAGTCGGTTGAACAGGAAAAAGTCGCAGGGAGCCATATCAAGTGAATTCGAAGGCTGCTGGATAGTATTCGTGTTGTTTTTGGTCAAAAACTCATGGAAATCATGTCTTTCGCGATTTCAACGTGGTCCTTTTTTTACATGAAATTGAGGTCTTTCGGCACCAGTTTTGCAGCGACACGTCTGAGGCCCAAATAATTAACCAAAATGTCTTGAGCGGATCCATAAGCGATGTTCAAGTCCTCTGCCAGCTCTCTGATGGTCAATTTGCGGTTTTCGGCCAACATTTCTTTGATTTTATCGATGTTTTCATCGGTTTTCGACTGCCACTGCGTTCGTCATCCTCGACCGACTCACGACCACTTCTGAAGCGTTTGTGCCTCCGAAAAACACTTCTCCGACATTTCCAAGGTCTGCGGACCGTTAAATCCGTTTTTCACACAAAATTTAATGCAAACTCGTTGATGCCATTTTCGAACTTGTAAAAAATCGAAAACACGGACAAAGGTAGATGTACTCAGTACAGCGTAACTTTTACAAATGTCAAGCTATGACGCTGAAATTTGAAGGGAAGTGTCAATGATAGATGTGGTAACCTAACAAAAATAAAAAGAATTCCAATCGGGTGACTGAGAGCGCCACACGGTGGCCGGTCCTAAAACTATTTAATCAAGGTAGTATTTCATGTGTCGCTCAGCTCCTTTAGGAAAAATCTCATAAATTTAGTTTAGTACTAGAAATAATTTAATCTTTTTATATTGTCTTATAGGCTACATTTTGTCATTGTGTTTTAATGTACTCGTAAAATTAACATTTTTACAATAGTTTTTATAAGTCTTAAAATGTTGAACTGTTTAATACATGGTTTTTATTGTCCTTGTGCAAATTATGGAAACCTGTAATGTGTAAAGGACTTGAAAAAAAAAATATATTAAAATGAGTATTGAGGGTATCTTATCTGTCATGGACACAAACCAAAAGGTCTAAGACAGTTGCATCCATCATAAAAAAAAGAAATTACTAACAATGCTTGACAAATTGTATTGCAGGATTTTCTCGGTCCAATAAACTGGTTCGACACATGCGCATCCATACCGGGCAGCGTCCATACAAGTGCACCTTCTGTGACCGAGCCTTCACGCAGTCGAACGATCTGACGTTGCACGTGCGTCGCCACACGGGTGACAAGCCGTACGTGTGCGGCGTCTGCGGAGATCGCTTCATACAGGTACGTACGTCCTCTTAACTGTTAAACACAACTTAAGACCACAACACAAAACAGATGCTAACAGTACCCAAATCACAATAGGATATATTGGGTGTTAACATAAGTTGTGTCCGTTTTTTTCCAAATTAAAAATGAGCACCAAAAGTAAAACAAAATGGTAAAAGTTGTATGTAATTTGAAAGAAAATTTTCTGCTCTACGAGATATTGTGTTTGCTTTTACATTACATATATTATTTTATTTGATTACAAGCCTTCAAAATGGAATGTCAAGTAGGCAAAAGTGAGCATTTTCGACACCTCCTTCTGTTCGCGTTCAATTGAGGGAGTAAAGCTGTCAAAGCTGCTCGCGATATTTGCGAAGTGTACGGTGAAGATGCTACGAATGAAAGGACAGCTCGTCGATGGTTTTTGCGTTTCAAAGACTGTAATTTCGACCTGAAAGACATGGAGCGTTCCGGACGATCAGTGGACTTCGATGAGGACCGCTTAAACCATATTATTCAGTTATCAATTGTTGAACGTTGATTTTTGTTGTTTTCACTCAAAACATGTGGAACCCGAGCGCCGAACTTCTGGACTTTTCCCATTGATTTAAGATGGCGGTATACAGTCATGTGACTACAATTCATCTGCTCAGCCAATTCTACGGTGGTTTGAAGGGGATCTTCATGAATAATATGGTTTAAGCGGTCCTCATCGAAGTCCACCGGTCGTCTGGAACGCTCCATGTCTTTCAGGTCGAAATTACCGTCTTTGAAATGCAAAAACCATCGACGAGCTGTCCTTTCATTCGTAACATCTTCACCGTACACTTCGCAAATATCGCGAACAGCTTTGGCAGCTTTACTCCCTCGATTGAACGCGAACAGAAGGAGGTGTCGAAAATGCTCACTTTCGTCTACTTGACATTCCATTTTGAAGGCTTGTAATCAAATAAAATAATATATGTAACGTAAAAGCAATTACGATATCTTGTAGAGCAAAAAATTTTCTCTCGAATGACGTATAAACCTTTACCATTTTATTTTACTTTTGGTGCTCATTTTTAATTTGAAAAAAAAACGGACACAACTTATGTTAACACCCAATACATTCCTATGTCAAGTTTTTTTTTATTCTATGAAACCCGTGGCTTGTCGATTACCTTTCTTGTTGAAAAACTCATATCTTTGGTTTTGGGTTAAATTTTCAGTAATGATCAAATAAAAATTGTTGCAGTCTGGTTTTTCATATTAAGTTGTCACAATTCTGACGAGTATGTTTCTAATTGTTTTTAAAAGTTTCAACTCTATGTTCTTCATCGCCTGCTTAATGTTAAGTGCTGCAGTCTTCTGCTATGTTTGAAACTTGGTGCACCATTTGTCTCCCTTCCCGATCCTGGGTCATGTTGAATGTATAGTTAACCCTCTCGAGTAGTAAGATATTAATGAAAATTTTAAAACAGTTGATAAAACATGTAACTAGCCGTTAAATGATTTAATTGTGTGGTATCATCAATAGATGTCATTGGTAGTCCAAATCCTGACATAATCTGGGAATATTCGAGAAATAATCACTGTGCCCCAACCGCGGGGCCATACGCTATCTGACTCAGTATTTCATGGCCCCACGGTTGGGGCGGTACGCACGGAGAGGTTAAAGATAATCCTGTTAGCTTCTTTATTTGGTCCGTTGATCTTGTACGAGACCTTCCTCTTAAACAATTTCCCTCAACTTTTTCCATTCCGATGTTATACTCTTCTACCGCCAAAGATTTGAGCCAGGATGTCACTTCTCGTTTCAGGTTTTCTGTTTTCCACCCGAAAATTCCTTTAGTTTCGGGAATAAGTGAAAATCACTCGGTGCCAAGTCAGGGCTGTAAGGAGGATGTCCAAAAATTTCCCACTTAAGACGTTGAAGTTATCGCTGTGTTCGGGCTGATGCATGCGGCCGCGCATTGTCATGAATCAAAAGCAACTTTCCTGACAACATTCCACGTCTCTTGTTTCGGATGGCGCGTCTAAGCCATTGAAGAGTTTCACAATAGGCCTCTGAGTTTATTGTGTGTCCTCTCGGTATAAACTCCACGTGGATCAAACCCTTTCGGTCCTAAAAAACTGTTGCCATCACTTTTCTGGTGTTGAGATTCGGTTTTTCTTTTCCGAACACAACATTTTTTTGTAGCCAAGGTGCTCTGTCACTATTTCATGTAGGTGTGATCGTGAAATTTGTGGGAAAGATTCATGTACTGCGCTAAAAGTTGCCTATAAATTTCGATAGGCCGAACATATTGTGCGTTCAGAAAACGAATGACACTACGCACTTCACATTTGGCGGGATTTTCGATGGGCGCAGCCGTTTTGAAAGGTTACAGAACAAAGGTGCACGATCGTTCAGCAACACAACTCGGCTCGCACTGAAGCGGGGGAAGGAGCTAACTGGCGCGCATACGATCGCAGTGATGGGGGATCGGCGCAGGGTGTGGTTCACAATCGTTCTTTACTTTCTGGACGCGCCTAGTACAAGTCTAAATATTTTTATTTATTTACTGAGTGATAGATGTTTCAATGGACTTTTCAAACAGTTTGAAAATGCCATTGTATGGTGAAACAGCTATCATTGAGTAAATATATAAAGGATATGTGTAGAACTATGAAAGTGTTAAATTTTAATTTTTCTAATTGAAGATTGAGTTCTTTAAATTCTTTGAAATTGACAGCATCACTAAATGTTTATATGTTTGTGATAAACGGTATTTGTTATCTTATTCCCTCTTGATATATTGATATTGATTATGATGTCTTTGCCAGAAACGTTTCAATACGTTTGTCAGAAAGTGCTACAATATTATGTAAAACTGCCATTTATATACTATAGTGAACCAAACACAATCATTGGACACCTGTTTCTATCTTCACAACCACAAAATTTGTTACTTGAAAAATATTAAAACGATTTTGTATCGGTGACAAATGATCTACATAGTATAACATAGCAAAACATTTAGTTTGGAAAGATGGAAAATAGAAAATTGTGAACTATTTGAATATATTTATAATGCCACCTGGCAACAGTTGGACAACAGCTGGGTTGTTTAATTAACTCAATAATCGGACATTTAGTTTGGAAAGATAGAAAGTAGAAAACAGAACTATTTGAATATATTTATAATGCCATCTGGCAACAGTTGGGTTGTTTTATTAACTCAATAATCGGACATTTAGTTTGGAAAGATTGAAAGTAGAAAACTGAGAACTATTTGAATATATTTATAATGCCACCTGGCAACAGTTGGGCAACAGCTGGGTTGTTTAATTAACTCAATAATTGGACATTTTGTTTGGAAAGATAGAAAGTAGAAAACAGAACTATTTGAATATATTTATAATGCCACCTGGCAACAGTTGGACAACAGCTGGGTTGTTTAATTAACTCAATAATCGGACATTTAGTTTGGAAAGATAGAAAGTAGAAAACTGAGAACTATTTGAATATATTTATAATGCCACCTGGCAACAGTTGGGTTGTTTTATTAACTCAATAATCGGACATTTAGTTTGGAAAGATAGAAAGTAGAAAACTGAGAACTATTTGAATATATTTATAATGCCACCTGGCAACAGTTGGGCAACAGCTGGGTTGTTTTATCAACTCAATAATCGGGCATTTATTTTACATCATCCACTGATTTTATAATAAGTATTGGATATTCACAGTCTTAGCCTAATATTGGAAGACGTTCATTGCTGTGCTGCCATACAACCTTGTAGCAAGAGTGTTAACAATCAGATATTGGAAGTCAATAAGCCTCTCAAGTAAAAATATTTCAATATCCCTGGAGAACTTGATATCGGCACGAGAGATGAATATACAAAGGACATAAAAATGGTCATAATTCCATCAACTTTTTGGAAGTCAATTGAGAAAAGCGCGCAGTTGAAAGTGCAGTCGAAAGAATCTTAGAAGAAACCGAGGCCTGGACCAAATGTTGTGATTGAAGCGAGTGTCTCAAATGCATTATTACAACAGCCAGATATTTTGATGACAATGAAGAATTCGAAAGAGCGATTGGATTGAACAAAATTAAATGCTGAAATCACTCTCGGATATTAAAATCAACAATCGAACGGGTGAGTTATGCGCTCTCTATTACGCGGATCAAATTGAAAAGTCAAATTGACTGAATTCAAAATATCCCAGCAAAGTAAATACAGATTTCAATAAATATATTACAGTTTTAAATTATTAGCGATAAATAAAATTAATAAGCAAATTATAAATTGAAATTAGAATCACATCCAAGCAACGAATTGAGATGATTTTCATAAGTAAATATGTAAATATAAAAGTTAACATTGTTTTAATATATTACAATTTTTTTGAGTACATTATAGAGCATAAATAAATATATTCTACTTTGAGTATTGCATTAAATTGTTGAGTGTTTTAGCCCTAATGTATCTTTCAAATCCAATCACCTGTCTGTATTATTTCAATCACCTGTCTGTATTATCCAATCACCTGTCTATATTATTTCATTGTTGCATTAACATTGTGAAATTAAAAGTGTTTAACTTTATAAGGCTTGTGAAATTCTACAAAATAAAGGTGGACAAATTATATCTTTTTTCGTATGAGATTTATTTAAACTTCTTTTTAAATTGACAGATACAGTGAAACCCCTTTTTTACGTTGTTGAAGGGACTGATAAAAAAAGCGTAATTGGAGGGAAAACGTAGATTCGGGGCTAGAAAAAAAATTTAAAATTATTTTTTATTTAGATAATCACGCAAACTTTTTGCAATCGATTAGCGATTTTTTTATTATCGTAGCCAAAGTTGTAATGGGTATCCCCAAATCACGCGCGAGCGAAACACGTGAACCAACGTGTGTTTATTCACTTTTTCGAGAATTTCCCTTTTCTCTTGAATCGATAGTGTCTTTCTTTGCCGAGACATTATTTGAAGGGATTCAACGAAAAATTAAAAAAAATGAAAAAAATGTAAATTGACCCACGAAATACACGACAATTGACAATTGAAATTGTATGTACACGACCGACACGTTTAAAACAGAAGCACAGATTGACCAAATATATCATACAGTCTGCCTGCCTCTGATTCGCTAAATTTCCCACCAATTGCATCGTATTACACGACTCGTGTAACCTTGACCATGAGCGCTGCAGGTGCACACGTGTCTATAAATAGGAACAACATATTTCTGCTTCCTAATATTCATTTCGAATATTTTAAATCGTCGCACATTTAATTAAATATGTTTATAGATTGATTTGCATTTAAAATATTTCAAATGTAAATTACGGGAAATAAAAACGTATAAGCGGGTACTAAATGTACTAAAATGAAACGGGATTGTAAAAATTGAACGCAAATAGCGGGAAAGCGTGAATTCTGGGCATGTAAAAACGGGGTTTCACTGTATGTGCAAAGAATGACAAAAAAAAAACATTTGAGCCCTAATGTAACTTTCAAACCCAATCACCTATCTATATTACTCGATTGTTGCATTAGCATTGTGAAATTAAAACAGTGTTTAACTTTATAAGGCTTGTGAAGTTCTACAAAATAAAAGTGGACAAATTATATCTTTTTTTTTGTATGAGATTTATTTAAACTTCTTTTCAAATTGACAGATATGTGCAAAGAATGACAAAAAAAAATCCATGAAACCAAAGTAAATTTAGTAATCTATTTTCTTTTGTACTGTGATTGTCATTTATACCTCAGATATTAAATTATTTTCTATTTACAATACATTTTCAATAAAACACAACTGTAGAACTTACAGGAATGATATTCTTAATTAAAAAAATATGAATAAATGTGAGTTTTGTGTATTTTTAAATACAAGTTCATATATTTACTTTCATTATAGTTTTCAGATAAATAATTGCAATATAATTGAAACTATAGTAGAGATGCGATGATAAATAGAACTTTTGCCAAATTTACAAGAGATAGATATAATTAATGTATATTTATTAATAGTATATTCATTCTTAATGAAAGCGATAACATTGTGCCAAATGCCTCATCTCGAAAATAAGATGAAATATAATGATCATCTCTTAAGCATTGGTTTCCTAAGAAAGTGGTGTCGTTATATAGCGCACATTGTCTATGCAAACCATATGGCGTGGTTTCCTAGAGACTGATGGTTGTGTCGTTATATAGCGCACGTAACAAAACATTGTCTATGCAAACCAATGGCGTTGGGGTTTCCTAGAGTGCGTTGGTTGTGAGTGTAATGTCAAATAGCAATGCTGCCATTTGCATGATGGCGGTGATAGCGGAGCAAACAGTCGTGGAACGATTTTTCCCGTGTAGCGGACACCGTGTTACAATAAAAAATGAGTGCAAACGTAATTTGGACCAGCGAAAATGACGAAATATTGATTGATTTTGTAAGAAATAATGAAGCTTTATATAATGTGAATAGCAAAGACTATAGAAAAGCCCAGTTGAAACAAAATATGAGGAATCAGATTTGGTTTCCACTGACAGTTGTGGGTTCTTATTTCTGCCGTCTGGCGGCGTGCCAGGCGGATGCGACGCAAACATAATTTAATTTGGACCAGCGAAAATGACGAAATATTGATTGATTTTGTAGGAAATAATGAAGCTTTATATAATGTGAATAGCAAAGACTATAGAAAAGCCCAGTTTGAAACAAAATATGTGGAATAAAATTTCTAACTGACAGTTGTGGGGTCTCATTTCTGCCATTTGGTGGCGCGTCAGCATCACATCATGTAACGTGCGCTATATAAGGAACCCGCTTTCTTAGGAAACCGTAGCTTTACAGCTGAACTATCATCGTCAATATTCATGCGTCATTATTCGGCTCATCTTTTCTTAACCTCTTTATTCTTATACTGACAGTAAGGTATCAAAATAAGATGAAATATAATGATCATCTCTTACAGCTGAATTATCATCCTCAATATTCATGCGTCATTATTCGGCTCATCTTTTCTTAACCTTTCCTTCCCTGTGTTGGGTATCTTCTACACGTTGCTTCTAATAACCATAAATATCTCTATAAATATTATAAATACAAGGTTAAGATTTTAGGTATTCCTCCATAATATATTTACGCATTGATTTAAAAAATAATATTAATAATAATCAGAGTTTATCAACTATATCGTGGGTATTTTGTGAAGATCGGAAACAAATTCGCATTTAAACGCTGTGAGTGCCTCGACCTTGTGTCTTGACGATAGGTGAAGAGTGTGCGGGAAGCGCGACACTATATTCGCATCTTACTCTTGTATACTCCACTGAATAGCGAGGAGCTCAATTGTCTCAATCGTCGCAAGCTAAGCCACGCCGGGGTAAGCCACTATACCGCTCTGCGCCGCAGTTGCTTCTGGGCTTGCTTGTTCCGTGAGCGTTGCCAGATGGTTTTTTAATGTTTTCAGCAAATAAATCTCAATTATTATAATTTTTAACTTCAATTATAATTAATTAAGGGGATTATCTATGAATGTTCTTATTTTTCCGATTTAAAATCGCTAATTTTTTATTGCGTACTCACTACCCAACACCGGAGCGCGCGTTTCAATTTTAGCACCGTAAGGGAAGGGTTAACCTCTTTATTCTTATACTGACAGCTAGGTATCAAAATAAGATGAAATATAATGATCATCTCTTACAGCTGAGTTATCATCCTCAATCTTCATCCAAGTCATTATTCGGCTCATCTTTTCTTAACCTCTTTATTCTTATACTGACAGTTAACACATCGATCAATAAGCACCGGGACTAACTACTAAAACAACATTTGTTTGCCAAAATTCTTCTTTATTCATCAAACTAGTCTCCTTCAAGAGCCATACATTCATTCCAACGTATTCCTAACTTTTCTATGCCGGCCGTGTAGAACGATTTATCTTTGGTTTCTAAATAGGCGTTAGTTTCGGCAATCACTTCTTCATTGGAACCAAATCTCTTTTCGTGGAGCATCTTTTTGAGGTCTGCGAACAGCCAATAGTCGCTGGGGTCCAAATTTGGAGAATACGGTGGGTGCGGAAGCAATTCGAAGTTCAACTCGACCAACATACCACCGACAAATGGTTGTTTTCGACGGAGCAGAGCCCTGATAACACTTTTCAAGCCATCGCTGGGTTTGAACGGTATTTTATCCCATTAACACGTTCGCTGCTAAAGACGCCCCTGGGGCGTCAACACATTTTTTGTAGAGACGCTGATGACGCCCGTTGCGCTTCATTCGATTCTCTTTGTTTGTATGGTACCGAATATTTTAAGATTTTAAGGTTTCCGTAAGATTTTAAGGTTTCGAAAATATGATTTTTTTCAGTACATCTACACTATTCTATAAATACATACCGCAGTCAACGTGTTAAAAAGCAATGTTTTATCAACACACGAAATTCGGGGTTTTCCATTGTTTTGAAAATAGCAAAAGTAGCGTCACTAAAACCACTGTAACTCAATGACACAATGTCGGAATGTCATGAAAGTTTGACACGTAACTTCTAAAGGTCGCTACTAACTGAGAATAGTATGGATTTGTTATTAGAGGCGCCATCTGTTGGTTAGTCCCGGGACTTATTGATCGATGTGTTAGGTAAATAAGAAGAAATATAATGATTATCTTTTCTTAACCTATTTATTCTTATACTGACAGGTATCAATAGTATCAAAATATAGTTAAAAAATTGATATCAAGTGTTTATTTCTTGATTTAACCCTACAATGCATGACATCGTGGATTTTGATGAAATTTATACTTAGCATAGGAAAAGTGATGTATACAACGGGAAAAATAATGGCAAAAATCAAAAACAATTTTTTGTGTTTTTTTTTATTGAAATAATGCACGATGATGCAAATTTGCTTCACACATATTTTGTTGATTTTTACCACGCAGATAAGTTTTTACATGAAATTATTGTGTGAATAAATAAAACATAAATGAATTTTTATTATTTTTCCCGTTTTTCAACTTCTAAAACACTTTTATTGTGGTTTAATTAATTCTTGAAATGCAGTAAAAAGTTGAATCCACCATTCCTCCAACTGGCAGAATTAAAAATCATTTTTTGATATACAAACACCTTTTTAAATTTTTTTTCTTTGCAAATAGTCAACAAGAGAGATAGTTGTACCATATGATTTTAGTGTATTTTATTCCCAATAGATGGTCTTGCATTTATCATATTTTTTTAATTATCACGATGCAAATTTGCATCCCACTGTAGGGTAAAAAAAAACATTCATTGCTATGGGAATGATTGAAAATAGTTTTTTATTTGATTATTATTAAAATTAACACTTATATTCATATAAATTTTAATGATTACATGTATATGAACACTATACTTTATAGGAATGATTCAAATAAGTTTTTTTATTTGATTATTATTAAAATTAACACTTATATTCATATAAATTTTAATGATTATATGTATATGAACACTATACCTTATAGGAATGATTGAAAATAGTTTTTTATTTGATTATTATTAAAATTAGCACTTATATTCATATAAATTTTAATGATTACATGTATATGAACACTATACCTTATAGGAATGATTGAAAATAGTTTTTTTATTTGATTATTATTAAAATTAACACTTATATTCATATAAATTTTAATGATTATATGTATATGAACACTATACCTTATAGGAATGATTGAAAATAGTTTTTTTATTTGATTATTATTAAAATTAACACTTATATTCATATAAATTTTAATGATTATATGTATATGAACACTATACCTTATAGGAATGATTGAAAATAGTTTTTTTTATTTCATTATTATTGAAATTAACACTTATATTCATATAAATTTTAATGATTATATGTATATGAACACTATACCTTATAGGAATGATTGAAAATAGTTTTTTTATTTGATTATTATTAAAATTAACACTTATATTAATATAAATTTTAATGATTATATGTATATGAACACTATACCTAAAGCCGAATGTGTCGGTCACATATCGGAACATCTATAAAAGTTTCTTTGTAGTTCATCTTCTCTTGATAAATGTGCTTTTTTTTCTCAATACATTTTTTTTAAACATCCAGACGTGGGCAAGTGCCTAATCTGATGGCCGCAATTATTTGTTTTAATTAGTGTGTTTCGAATCCCAAGTTAGAGCGCCCTTGAGGAGAGTCTCCTCTTTTAACCCTTTAAGTGCCGGAAGTTATTAGTATGGCCGTACCCAGCAGGCCGTGATTTTTAAAACAAAAACAAAACCTAAAAACTTGATATTTTTTGTATACAGATATAAAGGATATTATGAAAACTTACCAAATATATACACCGTGGGGCGTTTGAGCTGCCGTTCACTCAGAAAAACACAGTTTAAATATTCACAAAATGTCAGGGTTGTCACAACTTGACACAGAAAACACGTTTACTTATAAATATAGTGGAATATAATATCCTTCTAAAATCAACAAATAATCTGTATGATGTATAATAAAGCACCAAAGGTAAATAAACTATAAAATAAAACCGTAAAAAGTCTATATAAACGTCGTATTATGCCGCAAAACTACCACCAATAACCAAAGAATACATGAAAACACACTTTGTAAATAAATACTTTGAAAAATTAACAGAAATAACGTACAAAAGTTAAAAATCAACCATTGAACAAAATTGCAAATGAAGTCATTATAAATCATCGCAATTACGATGGAAAAAACTGTAGTCGGGAACCCTGTATCAGAGACACGTATTGACTGTCAGTGAAAGCTTTTAGAAAGATGACTGTAATTTTGATAATATCGGTAAATTGTAATATTTAAGTATTTCTTGACCATCCCAATAGATGTCCCTATGTGTTCTAATTTAGAAATTATTCCAATTGGATTTGATATTGGCTTGCGACAAGTCCAAAGGAGAGCGCGTTTACGCGCTCATTTTGTATGGCCGGCCTGGCGAGCATTGAATCGGAGAGCGCATTAACGCGCTCGTGGCATTGAACCGGTTCAACTGCACAATATAAATTGTCTTTATATTATATTACAAATATTTTTCAACATCTGTGAAAATGGGGAAATTTGTTGTTGTTATTATTTCATGTAGGCTAGAAATAGTGACCACACATTGGTGGATTAATAACTTATTTTGTAGCAAAAAATGTATTATTATTAAATTAGTTTAAAATTATTTCATATAGAATAGTGATGTTTTCACGGCCAGTCAAGTATGTACAATTATACTTGATAAAATGTAGCATGGTCCCTGTGACATTTGAAATGTCATGTCTCAAAGGGATGGGGTAAAATGTTTTTTTCGTTTTTGCAAATCGAATTGTTTTTTTATAAATCGAAAAATTGTTTTTCTCTAAACTGACGTTTTAATTCCTAATTTTTATTAAACCAAAATACCATAAATTTAGTAATCCATATTTTTATTTGTACAGTGATTGTCATTTATACCTCGGATATTAAAGAAATTTTATTTTCTATTTACATTTTCAATAAAAAAACAACTGTATAACTTAGAGGAATGATATTCTTAATTACTTTCTAATGTATTTCTAATGTATTGTATGATTTTTATCTATTTCTAAATAGGCCAAGATCCACTATGAATTAATACTAATTACGAACATTTAATTTTAGGTATAAAAAAATTGAAAATCCAATTATCGTATACCCCATCCCTAGCCAATGCAAACTAACGTAGTGACTTTTGACAAACGTCGCCAAATATTATTTGATTTTAACAAACTGCCACATTTTTTTGCTAATTTGTAACAAGATGTAATATATTAATTTGTCATTATTGTTAGTTTTATGTAATGTATTTACCTAAATAACTAGCTATTTATTAGAATCGAGGCTTATATTAAAGTTGATAAAATAATTAAAATTACTGAACGTCGTTACAAGGTTGCATTGGGGCAAATTTGTGAAATGTCACAGGGACCATGCTTCATTTTCTCAAGTATAGTCACAAATATTGAAAATGTAACAAGTTTACCACGGATACACATACTATTCGTTGATTAATATTAAAACTTAATTTATCCGCCTTTTTCCTTGACTTTTTTGTAACCATTTTGTGTAGTAACAGATATCTTACTCCCTCAAATTTTGTGTAGTCACAGATATCTTACTCCCTCAAATTTTGTGTAGTCACAGATATCTTACTCCCTCAAATTTTGTGTAGTCACAGATATCTTACTCCCTCAAATTTTGTGTAGTCACAGATATCTTACTCCCTCAAATTTTGTGTAGTCACAGATATCTTACTCCCTCAAATTTTGTGTGGTCACAGATATCTTACTCCCTCAAATTTTGTGTAGTCACAGATATCCTATTCCCTCAAATTTTGTGTAGTCACAGATATCTTACTCCCTCTAAGTCGAGGGTGAGTTGAGCTGGCTACCTTTTGTACAAAACATCAATTCATTAATCTCACTATCAAATACATTTTCATATTTATCTGCAACTTTTTTGAAAATTCTTTGCAAAACCAACAATCCAAGGAGCTAAATTTATTATCTGAATAATGAAAATTTTTCCTTTTTTTAAATGCTATATAAGCTGAGATGTCATCATGAAAAAATAATGAGTATGTGTATCAAATGGATGCACAGTACCCGGCGGTAAGTAATACACATAGTTTGTAGAGCGTCGTCTCTGTCATTCATACACGTGTTCCGTCGCGATTTGTCAATCGTTACCGGACCCCGGACTGTTAGCGCATCATGCGACAAAGGCATCGCTCTACAAACGATGTGTATTACTTACCGCCGGGTACTGTATGTATAAAATTTTCAAATCACATTTTTTGAGAACACATTTAGTCGCATTATATGGACTTGTATAGAATGAATTTATTTGAGTTATCATATGAACATATTTCAAAGTCTTGTTTTGCACATAAATAATTGAGATATGCTTATTTGTATCGTATTATTATGTCACATAACATTTCCATTGTACAACAGGTACAACCTGGTTGGCATAATAGTCATGAGGCAATTTCTTCCACCTTAACAGAAAGATATAGAGTGAAATAACCAGACTGGAAAATTCTTTTAAAGGTTGTACCTGTTGTACACTTCCATCGTACAGCAGGTACAACCTGGTTGGCTTAATAGTCATGAGGCAATTTCTTCCACCTTAACAGAAAGATATAGAGTGAAATAACCAGACTGGAAAATTCTTTTAAAGGTTGTACCTGTTGTACACTTCCATCGTACAGCAGGTACAACCTGGTTGGCTTAATAGTCATGAGGCAATTTCTTCCACCTTAACAGAAAGATATAGAGTGAAATAACCAGACTGGAAAATTCTTTTAAAGGTTGTACCTGTTGTACATTTCCATCGTACAGCAGGTACAACCTGGTTGGCTTAATAGTCATGAGGCAATTTCTTCCACCTTAACAGAAAGATATAGAGTGAAATAACTAGACTGGAAAATTCTTTTAAAGGTTGTACCTGTTGTACACTTCCATTGTACAGCAGATACAACCTGGTTGGCTTAATAGTCATGAGGCAATTTCTTCCACCTAAACAGAAAGATATAGAGGGAAATAACCAGACTGGAAAATTCTTTTAAAGGTTGTACCTGTTGTACACTTCCATTGTACAGCAGGTACAACCTGGTTGGCTTAATAGTCATGAGGCAATTTCTTCCACCTAAACAGAAAGATATAGAGTGAAATAACTAGACTGGAAAATTCTTTTAAAGGTTGTACCTGTTGTACACTTCCATTGTACAACAGATACAACCTGGTTGGCTTAATAGTCATGAGGCAATTTCTTCCACCTTAACAGAAAGATATAGAGTGAAATAACTAGACTGGAAAATTCTTTTAAAGGTTGTACCTGTTGTACACTTCCATTGTACAGCAGGTACAACCTGGTTGGCTTAATAGTCATGAGGCAATTTCTTCCACCTTAACAGAAAGATATAGAGTGAAAAAAACAGTTTGGAGAATTTTTTTAAAGGCACTGTCAGAAATTGAACCTGAGTAAAGGACAAGTGTGGTATTAGCTAGACCACAAAGTTTGTCGATATTCCAAATTAATTAAAAACCAGACTGGATAATTCTTTTAAAGGCACTGTCAGAAATTGAACCTGAGTAAAGGACAAGCGTGGTATTAGCTAGGCCACAAAGTTTGTCGATATTCCAAATTAATTAAAAACCAGACTGGATAATTCTTTTAAAGGCACTGTCAGAAATTGAACCTGAGTAAAGGACAAGCGTGGTATTAGCTAGGCCACAAAGTTTGTCGATATTTCAAATTAATTAAAAACCAGACTGGATAATTCTTTTAAAGGCACTGTCAGAAATTGAACCTGAGTAAAGGACAAGCGTGGTATTAGCTAGGCCACAAAGTTTGTCGATATTCCAAATTAATTAAAAACCAGACTGGAGAGTTCTTTTAAAGGCACTGTCAGAAATTGAACCTGAGTAAAGGACAAGCGTGGTATTAGCTAGGCCACAAAGTTTGCCAATATTTCAAATTAATTATAAACCAGACAGGAGAATTCTTTTAAAGGCACTGTACGAAATTGAAACTGAGTAAAGGACAAGCGTGGTATTAGCTAGGCCACAAAGTTTGTCGATATTTCAAATTAATTATAAACCAGACAGGAGAATTCTTTTAAAGGCACTGTCAGAAATTGAACCTGAGTAAAGGACAAGCGTGGTATTAGCTAGGCCACAAAGTTTGTCGATATTTCAAATTAATTATAAACCAGACAGGAGAATTCTTTTAAAGGCACTGTCAGAAATTGAACCTGAGTAAAGGACAAGCGTGGTATTAGCTAGGCCACAAAGTTTGTCGATATTCCAAATTAATTAAAAACCAGACTGGAGAGTTCTTTTAAAGGCACTGTCAGAAATTGAACCTGAGTAAAGGACAAGCGTGGTATTAGCTAGGCCACAAAGTTTGTCGAAATTGTACATGAGTAAAGGACAAGCGTGGTATTAGCTAGGCCACAAAGTTTGTCGAAATTGAACCTGAGTAAAGGACAAGCGTGGTATTAGCTAGGCCACAAAGTTTGTCGAAATTGAACCTGAGTAAAGGACAAGCGTGGTATTAGCTAGGCCACAAAGTTTGTCGAAATTGAACCTGAGTAAAGGACAAGCGTGGTATTAGCTAGGCCACAAAGTTTGTCGATATTTCAAATTAATTAAAAAGAAATTGTATTTGTGGGGGCTGGATCTTTTTGCATACATAAATTCATACATAATATACTCCTTATCACACTAAAATTTCATTAACTGTTTTGAATAGTTTATCGGTTACAGAGATAAATAGATAGATTATTTGCAGAGATAAATAGATACATAATCTTCTTTCAAATACATTTAATTTCATTTATGTCAATGATTAAAAAAAGTATTTTTATGAATCTTGTTATAATTTTAACATTTCAATGTTCAATCTTTAATTTTATTAACCAATATCTGCGTCTTGTATTGCCTTGCTGGGATTTTATTTTGTTATTGCAAAATTGCATTGCGTTTAATGGAATTATTGAATCAAATTCATTGCGTTATTTGAATACTATAGTTACTCACTAAAATTTAAGAATATTTAAGCGTTATAAATTGTAATAACTTTGTATTTTCCATTTTTTGAACATGACACATGTACATAATAGTTATTTGAATAATACGCAAAGTTATCGCAATTTACGTTTCATAATCAAATATTTGCAAAAATAAATATTTTTAAAACTGCCAAAATGTTTTTTGAAAAAAAAAAACTTATCTGCTCTGTCGTTACAATTTGTCAATTTATCATTACACACTTCTGTTATTCAATACATCCACAATTGAAATTGAAAATTGGATAGTACAATCATGTTGAGCGCTACAAAAACACAATTGAAGAGTAAAAAGAATTCAATACTAATTTGAATTTATCGACAGTATTTATTCCTGCAAGTAATATTGATATTGAAAAAAAACCCTTTGGTTTGTGAAAACGGACTAGGTATTTTTTGAACATATTCTAATTGCTGAATTACATATATTTTGTTCACCCAAGCTCTTTCACACTGTAAGGTGTCTTTTCAAGTCCTTTTCAAGACCTTGCCTTCCCAATCAGGGTTTGACAAGCACTTTCCTGGAGTCTTTTTTTTAAGTGTCTGTACCATAGTATTCTCTGTCCCTCAACTTTGTCCACCCAAGCGCTTTCACACTGTAAGGTGTCTTTTCAAGTCCTTTTCAAGACCTTGCCTTCCCAATCAGGGTTTGACAAGCACTTTCCTGGAGTCTTTTTTTTAAGTGTCTGTACCATAGTATTCTCTGTCCCTCAACTTTGTCACCCAAGCTCTTTCACACTGTAAGGTGTCTTTTCAAGTCCTTTTCAAGACCTTGCCTTCCCAATCAGGGTTTGACAAGGACTTTCTTGGTGTCTTTTTTTTAAGTGTCTGTACCATAGTATTCTCTGTCCCTCAACTTTGTCCACCCAAGCGCTTTCACACTGTAAGGTGTCTTTTCAAGTCCTTTTCAAGACCTTGCCTTCCCAATCAGGGTTTGACAAGCACTTTCCTGGAGTCTTTTTTTTAAGTGTCTGTACCATAGTATTCTCTGTCCCTCAACTTTGTCACCCAAGCTCTTTCACACTGTAAGGTGTCTTTTCAAGTCCTTTTCAAGACCTTGCCTTCCCAATCAGGGTTTGACAAGGACTTTCTTGGTGTCTTTTTTTTAAGTGTCTGTACCATAGTATTCTCTGTCCCTCAACTTTGTCACCCAAGCTCTTTCACACTGTAAGGTGTCTTTTCAAGTCCTTTTCAAGACCTTGCCTTCCCAATCAGGGTTTGACAAGGACTTTCTTGGAGTCTTTTTTTTAAGTGTCTGTACCATAGTATTCTCTGTCCCTCAACTTTGTCACCCAAGCTCTTTCACACTGTAAGGTGTCTTTTCAAGTCCTTTTCAAGACCTTGCCTTCCCAATCAGGGTTTGACAAGGACTTTCTTGGTGTCTTTTTTTTAAGTGTCTGTACCATAGTATTCTCTGTCCCTCAACTTTGTCACCCAAGCTCTTTCACACTGTAAGGTGTCTTTTCAAGTCCTTTTCAAGACCTTGCCTTCCCAATCAGGGTTTGACAAGGACTTTCTTGGAGTCTTTTTTTTAAGTGTCTGTACCATAGTATTCTCTGTCCCTCAACTTTGTCACCCAAGCTCTTTCACACTGTAAGGTGTCTTTTCAAGTCCTTTTCAAGACCTTGCCTTCCCAATCAGGGTTTGACAAGGACTTTCTTGGAGTCTTTTTTTTAAGTGTCTGTACCATAGTATTCTCTGTCCCTCAACTTTGTTGCTGATGGATTATGTTTCTGGCCCTAAACATAGTTAATTAATATATTTTTCTTTCTAATGAAACTATGGTTAGATATGTATCAAAATTTGATGTAAAAACAAATAAAACTTAAAAAATTCAACAAATTTTAAATAAGAAATAAAATTATACTTCTGTAAAAAGAAATAAGAGAAGTGTGTACTCATCTTTCAATAGTACATGTTAAAATTCTAAATATTTAATTGCAACACGGTTGTAAAAACAAATAATTAAAAAAAAGTATATAGCGTAACTATAACAAATACAAAAATAAAATATGAAATTGTGAATAAATTGAATAAAAATTCAATATTGTTTTTTTTTGAGACTATTTGCAAAATGTTTCTTTACTATGACAGCGTAAAATATAATGGTAAGGAGTATAAAGGAGTAGAATTTATACCAGAGGTTGGTAAATGGTCGATCGCGGACATTCGGGTGGTCGATTGCGGACATTCGGGTGGTCGATTGCGGACATTCGGGTGGTCGATTGCGGACATTCGGGTGGTCGATTGCGTGACCATATGAGATTCTTTTGTTATTCTTCTTTTTTTTTGTTATTCTTCTTCTTCTTAGACTTTCTATAGACTCGAGAGTCTGTTACTGCAGGATTGTCCTCCTGTGATGCTGAGCTCCAGCTATCTCTCCATCGTTTCGGGGGTCTCCCTGGTGGACGCCGTCCATCCGGCACCCCATGCAGAGCTATGTGTGGAATTCATTCTCTGTACATGTCGGTACCAGTATTGTCGACGCTGTCGTCCCCATCTGATCACATCTTGGATCTCACAGACCTCTCGGATTGTGGTGTTCCTTACACGATCACGCAAAGTCTTCCCAGCAATAGCGCGTAAAATTCTCATTTCCGTTGTCCTTAGCATACTTTTTGTCCTGACAGTGTCCGCCCTCGCTTCGATACCATATGTGAGGATAGGTCGCACACAGGTCTTATAAATGGCGTACCTTGCTATCCGTTCTCATATCTTTATTCCTCCGTTATTATCAACAACAATTTTTACTTGAGAAATAATAGTTGAATACATTTTAAATTTCCATTGTAATTTGTCATATTATGGTATTTGTAAAAATTAAAAATGATTTTAACACTTGCCTTACTGTGCTAAACAATTCCGCCAGCCACTGTGCTGGACGCTCAGCATCCAGTAAAAAATGTATGTTTTAAATTAAAATTATGCAAAATCTGCTAGGTTATCTTTTGTAATTAGCTATAAAATTATTTTATTATGTAAGTCCTGGTCACTCACTATCCATCATAGGGTGGCAAGTGTTAAAGAAAAGTATTTTTTAAATGTATTATCAACGACAATCTCCTCCGGGTCGATAATGTATTTTCGACCAGGAAAAGGTACAACAGAAGCTCACGGCGAAGTGAATAAGTCAAAAGTAAATCTTTCCACTTCTAAGTTAGCTGTCCTTTGATTTAGACTGTGGTGTCTCAAATATGCTGTTTTATGGCACAGTAAATGTTTTATTAAAGTCAAGTTTTTTAATTGCTTAGTTCTTGTTGGATTTCCATAATTTTTATGATATATTTTTTATTTATTGAAGACAAATGAAATATTTTTGATATCTTTCCATACTTTTTATTGCGACCGCTGACTAATGTTACTCTATAAGCATTTTTATAATTTTTGTTAAAGAAAACTGATTGTTGTAATGTACAACAAAAATGAACGCTTCTGCTGTGTCGCATTTACACTAGTGATATTCTATGCTATGCCCATTTCCATATAGTAACCGAAACGAGTGAATGTTAGGCCATACATTCGTCTCATTGACGAGTACGAATAAAATTGAAATTTACGAGACTTATTGTATTTCGTACAACAATATGGTAATTGTACATTATTTGCAAATTTCGAAAAACAAAATTAGTGGATTATTGATTTCAACTTTTTTTTATTTTTTTTTTATTAAACAAGTAAATTGATATACAAACATTTGTCAAGGCTATACCTATATACAAATTTATTACTTAACTAATCTTAATTATATGTTATAATTTATGTTATGAACTTACTTAATCTTATTTTCCTACATATGATTTTATTTTATTTATTCAATCTTAATATATGAGATCTTAGAAATAATTAACATCTACATACTACTTATAACTAGATAACAATTCTTACACTAATTATTCAGCAAAAACAAGTCCACTCGTTCAGGCTACTTGTATTCCATCACATTCCCAGCTAATTGATTTCAACTGTGTCATGGATCATTTTTTTTTTTTTTTTGCTTTTTTTTTTTTTTCTTATCTGTCGAATTTATTGAAGTTTTGAATCTCGTAAAGTTATGTTGTTTAAACTTTTGTACGCGCAACACAATGATTCTAATTTTGAATAATTTGCTTGTTTTAGGTTACTTCTTTTCAATCACATCCCTTGTCCGAAAATGTTAACAAAAATGTGAAGATAGAATTCATTATTTATATTGGAAATGAGAAATGATAAGGCGCGCCAATTGTTGAGAGGAGACCTTTCTGACCGAGGCATCGCTATTTATTGGGAGAAGATTTGCTATTATCCATGTGAGCCGGCTATTTATTGGGAGAAGATTTGCTATTATCCATGTGAGCCGGCTATTTATTGGGAGAAGATTTGCTATTATCCATGTGAGCCGGCTATTTATTGGGAGAAGATTTGCTATTATCCATGTGAGCCGGAGATGAACTCGCAACTGGATATGTTGATTAACTTTATGTGAATAATCAATTTGATTAACATATTGAATCTTATGTTGTACATTGGTCAATTTGATTAACATATTGAATCTTATGTTGTACATTGGTCAATTTGATTAACATATTGAATCTTATGTTGTACATTGGTCTTTTTTCCCAAACTTTGATTTTTCAATATGTTCTTTTATTACATTCTGTTCTTTCGTATATACGAGGCATATCCAGAAAGTAAGTGTACTGAATTTTTGTAGGTTACAATTTTTTTTATTTAAACAAAAAAATTACGTGGTTACCGTAGTATATATGTAAGCTATTTTTCGACATAGTCGCCATTCCTCTCAATGCAGGTGGTGAAGCGGGGTATCAACTTTTTGATGCCTTCCTCGAAGCAGTTTCCCGCCGACCCCTCCGTCCACTTCTCCACCTCCTCCTTTACCTCCTCGTCGGTTGAAAACCTTTTTCCACCCATGTGCAGCTTCAGGGAGGTAAAGAGATAGTAATCTGAAGGTGCTAGGTCATGGGAATGCGCGGGATGGTTCAGGACATCCCATTTAAACGAGGCGAGCAGTTCCGTCTGGCATTGTCGTGCAACAGGCAGACTCCCTTTGTCAGCATGCCTCTCCTCTTGTTCTGAATCGCCCTCCGCAATTTTTTTTAGGGTCTCACAGTATCTTGCAGAGTTGATGATCTCCCCTTGAGGCATATATTCAATTAAAATTATGCCTTGACAGTCCCAAAACACGGATGCCATGATTTTCTCGGCTGAAATTGTGGTTTTGAACTTTTTGGCGGAGGGTGAAGAGGTGTGACGCCACTGTTGAGACTGCCTTTTGGTTTCAGGCGTGTAATGTGCAACCCAAGTTTCATCTTCAGTAACGATGGAGCGGAGAAATTCATCTCCATGGAGTTTGCAGCGCCTCAAAAACTTTTGCCCGGCCTCCACTCGATTCAACTTGGCGGGAGATGGGGTTGACATTTTTCACGAAACGTGTTGTCGCGTCGACACTTCTCAACGTACTGACCTCGAACCGGTCTCGTTGCGGAGGGGAAGGGTCAGGCTACACGGAAGTGTAGCCAACATGTCGAAAATAAAATCCATCCGGTCGTGAGAGCCTCAGTACACTTACTTTCTGGATACGGCCTCGTACATCATTATACTTGGGAAAAAGTAGGATAGTTCCTGTGACATTTGAAATGTCATGTCTCAAAATGGCGTGGTATTTTTATAAATCGAAAAATTGTTTTTCTCTAAACTGACGTTTTAATTCCTAATTTTCATTATACTGACTCTAATGTATTATATGATTTGTATCTATATTTAAATAGGCAAAGATCCACTATGAAATAATACTAATTGTACCAGACAGGTACAAAGACTGTAGATAGGGCGTTGGTTGCTGCAGTGCTCGAAGAATCCAGTTCGCGGAGTCAATCGTAAATCACCAAAAAATTAATTAGATTAATTTCCGGTGAAATGTTCTTGAGTCGATGCGCCTCTGAACTTGTGGGCGGAGCTTGTTCCGGCGTATTCAGAGAGCTGTCCAGACGGTGCCAGGGGCGGACTCGGTACGATGATTCCGGCGAAAGACGAAGAGACGAAGTGAAGTCAGAAGAGTAGAGATTCCTCTGTAGAACTTGGAGAAGGTTGAGAAATGAAACGTAGTCAGTAGAGTGAAGAGAAGTAGTATAATTTCGGTAAAGTTTGGGGCTCTATATTAGCGGAAAGTCGGTCAGAGTAAGCGCTCGCTGCCCGCAAGGTAAACCCATGTTCGGGGCTAGCGGGGCCGCTTAGACTGACCGCTTTCTGCCTTGGTCTCGATGGCTCGGCCACGGCACAATTCCCACCGCGGTCGCGAGCTCATTCGGGTTCAATGTGACAGATATTTATGAAACATTTTACATTACATAGACATTTTACATAGACATTTTACATTGACATAAATTATAAAACATTTTACATCGACCAATATGAGGGCAAATTTCCCTCCAGATCTACACACAACCTTGTCTCTCTCATCATACCACATATACACACAAGGGTGACGGCATACGTCCGATACACTAATTACGAACATTTAATTTTATGTACAAAAAAATCGAAAATCCAATTATCGTATACCCCATCCATAGCCAATGCAGACTAACATAGTGACTTTTGACAAACGTCACCGAATATTATTTGATTTTAACAAACTTCCACATTTTTGCTAATTTGTAACAAGATGTATTCATTTGTCGTTATTGTTAGTTTCCCAAGACAATGCAGCCTAATGTAGTGACTTTTGAGAAACGTCACCGAATATTATTTGATTTTAACAAACTGCCACATTTTTGCTAATTTGTAACAATATGTATTAATTTGTCATTATTGTTAGTTTTATGTAATGTATTTACCTAAATAACTAGCTATTTATTAGAATCGAGGCTTATATTAAAGTTGATAAAATAATTAAAATTACTGAATGTCGTTACAAGGTTGTATTGGGACAAATTTGTGAACTGTCACAGGGACCATCCTACAATTTCTCAAGTATAACACATATAAGATTGATTTAATGTTGGTATAGGAAATTAGAAAAGAAAGTATAAAATATTTTTTTTCTAACAAACATCTTTGATGTACATTTTTAATTTTAATGAAATTTGTTTTGCGTTTTTGTTCCAAATTTAGAGCATTTTCTTGAAAAACTTCAAATATAATGTGAGATGTTTAAATGTTACGCTTTTATTCCCAAAGGAACATAATTAAAACTAATTGATCTTGGAATTCAAAAAAAATATCCACCTGAGTAAAAACCAGTCTAGGAACACATAATAAAATAATCCACTAACAAACTGTTTGGAGTTAAATTTAAAATAACATATATTATTTTAATGACCAAATTATAAGCCCATTCAAATAATTATTAATTTAATTATACTAGAGAAAATGTAGCATGGTCCCTGTAAAAGTTTACATACTATCCCCAATACAACCTTGTTACAACGTTCAGTAATTTTAATTATTTTATCAACTTTAACGTGTTCCTCGCGGGGAGCACAAACGCCTGTGATCTGATCTGTAGCATTCCTTTGTGTATTTTACGTAATGTTTAGTTTATCTCCTTTATTTAATGTGTCTCTTTAAGAGTAATGACTATTATTTATTATCAGAAAATTACTTGAATGTCATATTTACTTGGTGGTGTAATCAAATATCAGTGGTTCTAAACAAAATACGCGTTTAAACTTAGAAATTAAAAATCGCCGAAACTGTGCCGCGCACAGGATTCGTGGAATTTGATTTTTAACGTGGTGTACAAGTTAATATATGTCTCGATTCTAATAAATAGTAAGTTATTTAGGTAAATACATTACATGAAAATAACAATAATGACAAATTAATACATCTTGTTAAAAATTAGCAAAAATGTGGCAGTTTGTTAAAATCAAATAATATTTGGTGACGTTTGTCAAAAGTCACCACGTTAGTCTGCATTGGCAAGGGATGGGGTATACGATAATTGGATTTTCAATTTTTTTATACGTAAAATTAAATGTTCGTAATTAGTATTAATTCATAGTGGATCTTTGCCTATTTAAAGGTAGATACAAATCATACGATACATTAGAAAGTCAGTATAATGAAAATTAGGAATTAAAACGTCAGTTTAGAGAAAAACAATTTTTCAATTTGTAAAATAACTATTCGATTTGTAAAAAAAAACTATTTTACCCCATCCCTTTGAGACGTGACATTTCAAACGTCACGGGGACCATCCTACATTTCTCGTATTATTGTAAGTGGAATTAACAAAGTAAATCTTATCATCATAATGAAAATTCACAAAGTAAAATATTTCAAAATTTGGGAGAAAAAAAATACTCGTTCAATATATTGTATTTAATAATTGAGTTGGTTTAAATCAAACTTTTGATAAAGATTTTTTGCAGTTTCGAAAAAATCTACTCAATATTATATTGAAATTAAATTTAAAAAAATTATATTCAAAAACTCGTTTCATATTAAAATCACTGGAAATCATTGCTCAAACTTTCCATTCATCATACACTTTTCATACAATACCTTCTATTTTTCTCTCTCCTTACTTTTCTCGTTTTCAAAATTTCATCCACAAATTTGCCCAAATAATACCTGTTTTGGTCTCCCTCTGCCATAAGTCCGACACGTTCACTGAAGTCATTCCATATCCATGTGCAAACCTCCGTCAAAATATGTACATTTTCATTCTGTTGAATATTTCACGTTTATTCATAATAACATATTTCTTATTCTGTCGTAAGTTACAGAAGAACATCATGAGTCCTTCACAGTGCATTAACCCTTCCCTTACGGTGATAAAAATAATACGCGTGTTACGGTGTTGGGTAGTGAGTACGCGATAAAAAATTAGCGATTTTAAATCGGAAAAATAAGAACATTCATAGATAATCCCCTTAATTAATTATAATTGAAGTTAAAAATTATAATAATTGAGATTTATTTGCTGAAAACATTAAAAAACCATCTGAAAACATTAAAAAACGCTCAAGGAACGGGCGTACGTCTAACCTATTTGCTCGACTAGAGGCAACTAGTGGCGCGGAACGTCAGTCGCATACCCCGGCGCATACGCCTTTGCTTGCGACGTTGAGAAAATTCAGCTCCTCGCAATTCAGTCTAGTATGCAAGAGTGAGATGCGAATATAGTATCGCGCTTCCCGCATACTATTCACCTATCGTCAAGACGAGGCACTCGCAGCGTTTAAATGCGAATTTGTTTTCGATCTTTACAAAACACCTCGATGTAGTCGATAAATTCTGATTATTATTAATATTATGTTTTAAATCAATGCGTAAATATATTATGGAGGACTACCTAAAATCTTAACCTTGTATTTATAATATTTATAGAGATATTGATGGTTATTAGAAGCAACGTGTAGAAGATACCCAACACAGGGAAGGAAAGGTTAATATCCACCGCGATTAGAGTCCAGCGCCGTAAGGAAAGCATAGTGTAGAAGGGTGACCATGATTTTTTATTTATTATATATTCATATTATTTAGTTTATTTATTTATTATTCATTTAAAAATACAGAAGTGGATTTTTTTGTTTAGAACAAATATTAGTTTATTGATACATAAATAGAAGGTTTTATTTATTTCTAAGAAACTTTATATTTTATTTACAAATACACGGATAATTGTAAAAAAAATAGAAATGTTTATTATTTGTTTTTTTAGAAACGTATTGGTTAAGAAACACAGTATAGACATTTTATTAAACATAACAATACAACATAAAAATACAAAAAGAACTTAATTTATTATGCATAAATAAATTTAGAAAAGAAACAGTCTCATTTTATTTCACAAATAAAATTATTCAGCCTGATGATGAATCACTATCACTTGCTTCACTTAAACTTATTATGAAATTGAGATTTTCACTTAATGTGTCAATCAACAATTCCCGGGACTAACTAACAGTTGGCGCCTCTAATAACAAATCCATACCATTCTCAGTTAGTACCGATCTTTAGAAGTTACGTGTCAAACTTTCATGACATTCCGACATTGTGTCATTGAGTTACAGTGGTTTTAGTGACGCTACTTTTGCTATTTTCAAAACAATGGAATAAACCGAATTTCGTGTGTTGATAAAACATTGCTTTTTAATGGGAAAAAATACCGTTCAAACTCAGCGATGGCTTGAAAAGTGTTATCCGGGCTCTGCTCCGTCGAAAACAACCGTTTGTCACCAGACACAAATGATGCTGAACGCTCTGGTCGTCCAAATGAGGCTGTTACACCAGAAAACATAAAAAAACCATCAAAATCGTGATGGAAAATCGCAAAGTAAAGTTGCGTGAGATAGCTGACATCCTGAAGATATCATTCGGTAGTGTATACACTATTTTGCATGAACATTTGGTCATGAAATAGCTTTTTTCAAAATGGGTATCGCGTTTGCTCACAATGGAACAGAAACAACAACGCATCGATGATTCAGAGCGCTGTTTGGCACTGTTTACGCGAAATAAACAGGAGTTTTTGCGTCGGTATGTTACAGCGGATGAAATTCGAATCCATCACTATACTCCGGAATCAAATCGGCAGTCAGCTGAGTGGAGAGCGACCGGTGAAAGTCGTCCGAAGCGACCAAAAACTTAACAGTCGCCCGGGAAGGTTACGGCCTCCATATTTTGGGATGCGCATGGTATAATATTCATCAATCACCTTGTAAAAACCATCAATAACGAATATTACATAGCGTTATTGGGGCGTTTGAAGGCAGTAGTTGCAAAAAAATGGCCCCATATGAAGAAAAAGTTCTCTTTCATCAGGACAATGGACCGTGTCACAAGTTGATGGTAACGATGGCCAAATTGCACGAGTTGAACTTCGAATTGCTCCTGCACCCACCGTATTCTCCAGATTTGGCCCCCAGCGACCATTGGCTGTTCGCAGACCTCAAAAAGATGCTCCAGGAATAGAGGCATGGCTCCAATGAAGAAGTGATTGCCGAAACTAACGTCTATTTTGAAACTTAAGATAAATCGTTCTACACGGCCGGCATAGAAAAGTTAGGAAAGCGTTGGAATGAATGTATCACTCTTGAAGGAGACTATGTTGATGAATAAAGAAGAATTTTGGCAAACAAATGTTGTTTTAGTTGTTAGTCCCGGGACTTATTGATCGATGTGTTATATTGTCAAACATGATTTATCTTTCCCAATATTCCGACTATGTCTTTCACGTGGCTACATATTCTGCTCCACTCTTCAGAGTTTATCAAAGAAACTTTTTCTATTCCTAATCGATCCACTGTATTCAATGTAAACTGTACGTTTCTAGAACCAACACACACTTCGATCATGGTGACTTCGATCATGGTGATTTTTTTTTTCACACACTTCGATCATGGTGATTTTTTTAACACGATGACACACTAATACTAGAAACTGACTAATCAGCACACAGCAGGAGTTGACTAACACAATCACACGCTCTGTGTATGTACGCTATAGTACAATACAGTCACAGATTCTTTCCTTACGCCGCATGGACTCTACTTCACTTCATTTATTCCTTTTCAATATCCACTTGACGCTGATTCATATAGTGATCAAATCAAATAGGTAATATTCTATAAAAATATTGAAACCATCACCCTTTTGCTCCGTTTGAAACAAAGGGATGCTTTAAATTTCAGATCAGCCCACAGCTCAGCACACCAAGTCATACAAAAATATATTCCAAACTGCAAAGAAACTAACTAGTTTATTCTGCCGATAAATTTATTTAAATAAAAAAATATTGAAAATTGTCAGCAATCTGCTACAATAATCTATCATGCAAATAAAAAAGTTAATTTATATCGGCTCAATTAAAAAAAGACCTTTGTCAATTTTTTTCTATTTAAGTATTGTGATAATTTGTGATTTGACTTTTTCTATTGGGTGTTAACATAAGTTGTGTCCGTATTTTTTCAAATTTAAAAATGAGCACCAAAAGTAAAACAAAATGGTCAAGGTTATACGTCATTCGAAAGAAAATTTTCTGCTCTACAAGATATTGCGTTTGCTTTTTACGTTATGTATATTATTTTATTTGATTACAACCCTTCAAAATGGAATGTCAAGTAGACGAAATTGAGCATTTTCGACACCTCCTTCTGTTCGCGTTCAATCGAGGGAATAAAGCTGCCAAAGCTGATCGCAATATTTGCGAAGTGTACGGTGAAGATGCTATGAATGAAAGGACAGCTCGTCGATGGTTTTTGCATTTCAAAGACGGTAATTTTGACCTGAAAGACATGGAGCGTTCCGGACGACCAGTGGACTTCGATAAGGACCGCTTAAACCATATTATTCATGAAGATCCCTTTCAAACCACCGTAGAATTGGCTGAGCAGATGAATTGTATTCACATAACTGTATACAGCCATCTTAAATCAGTAATGATGCGGTAAAGGAACCTTAGCTTGTGGCCATGCGTAGCTCGATGATGCACGAGCAAACCAGCAGATATTGTCGAACCTTGATTTTTGTTGTTTTCACTCAAAACATGTGGAACCCAAGCACCAAACTTCTGGACTTTTCCCATTGATTTAAGATGGCGGTATACAGTCATGTGACTACAATTCATCTGCTCAGCCAATTCTACGGTGGTTTGAAAGAGATCTTCATGAATAATATGGTTTAAATGGTCCTCATCGAAGTCCACTGGTCATTCGGAACGCTCCATGTCTTTCAGGTCGAAATTACCGTCTTTGAAATGCAAAAACTATCGACGAGCTGTCTTTTCATTCGTAGCATCTTCACCGTACACTTTGCAAATATCGCGAGCAGCTTTGGCAGTTTTATTCCCTCGATTGAACACGAACAGAAGGAGGTGTCGAAAATGCTCAATTTCGTCTACTTGACATTCCATTTTGAAGGCCTGTAATCAAATAAAATAATATATGTAACGTAAAAGCAAACACAATATCTTGTAGAGCAGAAAATTTTCTTTCGAATGACGTATAACCTTTACCATTTTGTTTTACTTTTGGTGCTCATTTTTAAGTTTGGAAAAAAACGGACACAATTTATGTTAACACTCAATATTTAAATATTAATTGTGATAATTATTCTAAATTTGTTCAAAACATGATATATGGGCATAATGTTAACTTCATAAGTAATGAAATGTTTAAAATGCGGTTCAGTTATATGTTTACAAGTTTAAATCAAATTGGTTTACATAAAGTTATCTATTTCTCCAGAATAGAGTCAATAGATCCGGGTTAATTTCATATATCATAGGTAAGGTCTTAATTTATTGTAATGATCCAATTCTAAAATGAGTTAATTACAATTGATTTTAAAATTAATTTTAATCCTCAATTAATAGTTTCAAAATCTTGATACATTCTTGAAATACTCGTCAGATGTGTGTTCTCATTAAATTAATTCCTACAGCACATTATTTATTGCTGCTGTGTGGTAAAATAGTTTGTGAACATCAGTTTTGTTTTGCTTCTATGTATTTATAAATATAAATGCGTAAAACCGCAGTTTCACGAGTCTTTGAAGGCGTGAACTTTTCTTGACTGCACTGGGAGAAATAGAAGCCTCGGTCATTGGATAATTCACTGTTTATTTGTTCCAAGAGTCGCAACTACTTCTCCCTGGCTCTATCCCAACTCACTGTCTGCGAAGACTGTTGGGGCTAGATCTCCTCGTCCTCAGGCTGTACGCTCTTCTGTCCCGGACTATGTCCCCCAGGCCGTGCCTCTGCATCAGGTTATCTTTTTGCACCACCCACGAATTCTCTGGTCTTCCTCTGGTTGTTATTCGAGGAAGATTGCCTGGTTCACAATGTGATCGGGTGCTCTGCGTCCAACGTGCCCATACTATCTCAATCCATCCGCCTCTCCTCCATCTTACTGTTGATGTCTGTAACACCTAGGCTTCCACGAATGCGTGAGCTTCTTATTTTGTCTCTTAACGACAAACCAGCTGACCATCTTAGCATGCGCATTTCAGCAGTTTCTAGTTGCCTAGAGTAAGAGTTATACATCGTCCAGCATTCGGAGCCATAGAGGAGTGCGGGTCTGACAATCGTTTGGTATACTTTTCCTTTTAACTTTACTGGCATTTTCGGATCACATAGAACTCCCGTCATTGATCTAAACATCCAAGAGTCGCAACTACCTCAAATTGAAAACGGTGTTTGGTACAGATTGTCCAGCTTTTCATTACTAGACTGGAATGGACATTTAGAATGAACTTCTTTCAAAATAATTAAAATTCCTCCCTTTTGCCTCGTATTTAGCGCTAATTATCTGTTAAATATGTATCTCCTACTTATACCAAATAACACAGAATGCGTACATTAGAGTGTCTCCCTTATTTTGTCAAAAAACCGTTTTTTTTTCCACGCCCTAAATATTTTCCATTCGGTTTGATTTATCCAAAAACAAAATTTGATTACAATAGGATGACGTTAACCCGTGCCGACTTGAGCGCCAAATTTGAATGTTTGGAATTATAGGTTTATTAGTTCTAAGTCAGTAATTGAATACATTTTTACTCTTTCGAGTGCACTATGGTGCACTAAGTATTCTTTATTTAAATTTAAAAAAAAATATATTATACATTTATCAATAAGAATTAGCACTAATAAACCTATAATTCCTAACATTCAAATTTGGCGCTCAATGTAGCACGGGTTAACGTCACCCTATTTAGATAAAAATTTGTTTTTGAGTTAATCTAACCAAATAAGAAACATTTAGGGGGTGAAAGCAAAAAAAATCGCAAAATTTTTGTTTTTGACAAAATAAGAGACACCCTAGTGTACATATAAAAGTTATAAATACGACTCTGTTCCCATATACGAGGCATATTCAGAAAGTAAGTGTACTGAATTTTTGTAGGTTACAATTTTTTTTATTTAAACATTAAAATTACGTGGTTACCGTAGTACATATGTAAGCTATTTTTCGACATAGTCGCCATTCCTCTCAATGCAGATGGTGAAGCGGAGTATCAACTTTTTGATGCCTTCCTCGAACTAGTTTCCCGCCAACCCCTCCGTCCACTTCTCCACCTCCTCATTTACCACCTCGTCGGTTGAAAACCTTTTTCCACCCATGTGCAGCTTCAGGGAGGTAAAGAGATAGTAATCTGAAGGTACTAGGTCAGGGGAATGCGCGGGATGGTTCAGGACATCCCATTTAAACGAGGCGAGCAGTTCCTTCGTGGCGTTGGCCGTGTGCGGTCTGGCATTGTCGTGCAGCAGGCAGACTCCCTTTGTCAGCATGCCTCTCCTCTTGTTCTGAATCGCCCTCCGCAATTTTTTTTAGGGTCTCACAGTATCTTGCAGAGTTGATGATCTCCCCTTGAGGCATATATTCAATTAAAATTATGCCTTGACAGTCCCAAAACACGGATGCCATGATTTTCTCGGCTGAAATTGTGGTTTTGAACTTTTTGACAGAGGGTGAAGAGGTGTGACGCCACTGTTGAGACTGCCTTTTGGTTTCAGGCGTGTAGTGTGCAACCCGAGTTTCATCTCCAGTAACGATGGAGCGGAGAAATTCATCTCCATGGAGTTTGCAGCGCCTCAAAAACTCTTGCCTTTTTACAAAATTTCGCACTTGGCGGGAGATTGGGTTGACATTTTTCACGAAACGTGTTGTCGCGTCGACACTTCTCAACGTACTGACCTCGAACCGGTCTCGTTGCAGAGGGGAAGGGTCAGGCTACACGGAAGTGTAGCCAACATGTCGAAAATAAAATCCATCCGGTCGTGAGAGCCTCAGTACACTTACTTTCTGGGTACGCCTCGTATTTAAAACGACTTCCGTGGCCTGGTGGTAAACCACTTGTCTGCCGATCTAGAGATTGCGGGTTCGATCCCCGCTGGAACCCAGATTGTTTTAAATAGGATTCCAGTCTGGTTAACACTTAAGGCCTTTAAAAACATATTTCTGGTTGGTTGGAAGAGATTGCCACATGGCAAAAAACTCGCCAGGTAAAAAAAAAAGATTGATTTAAAGTAGCAGTACTGACAAGTGTCAGTTTTGATATAGATTCTATTAAAAAAATAAGTAAATACATGTTATTGTTTCTACTATCATTATACGAGTATATGAAATACGCAAGATTTGATAACAAAATTGTATGCAATAAGCCAAAATTTAAAAGTTAAAATTTCATCCAAACATTGCTTGAAACAAATCGTTGTGATGTGATGATACAATGCCAACAAAATTCCCAAATGTTCACCAAATGAGATTTTAGTTGTATTCAGTCTACAAATACGATTCAAGTTACTAGGTTAGTCAAAAAGTTTTGAAAGCGACATCTATGGAGCAGTAAAAAAACCAAAATTTCTACGCCATTTTAATATTTCATCTTTCATAAGAACGTACTCAAAATTTCATTTCGATCTGTCAATTCATTCTTTGTTTACAAGCCATTTGAAGTTGACGTGTCAGTGTATTTTTTAACAATGGAAAAATCCGAATATCGTGCGGTGATTAAATTCTTTGCTTTGGAAGGTTTATCGGCTACTGAGATCCATGCAAAGATGGTGAAAGTGTTAAAGGAGTCTTCTCCTTCGTTTCCGACCGTTCACCGATGGGTTTTGGAGTTTAAGCGTGGCCGTACAAGCGTTGAAGACGATCCACGCTCAGGACGTCCAAAAAGTGCATCAACACCAGAAATCATAGCGAAAATACAGGATATGGTTTTGGAAGATCATCGATCGACTGTGGATGTGATAGCTGACACCGTAGGCATCTCACATGGAACAACTTGGCATATTTTGGCTGAAGTTTTGGGTTTCAAAAAACTGTGTGCGCAATGGGTGCCGCATTTGCTTACAATGCAACAAAAACACGTTCGAATGCGACTTTCTGAGCGACATTTGGAGCAATTTCGAAAGGATAAAAAGGGTTTTCTGCGTCGATTCATCACTATGGATGAGACTCGGGTCTACCACCATGATCCTGAATCAAAACAAGAGGCTAAGGAGTGGTGTGAACCGGGCACTTTGGCTCCGAAGCGAGTTCGTGTCCAGAAATCGGCCAAGAAGGTGTTATCGTCAGTTTTTTTGGGATGCAAAAGGAATTTTATTGATAGATTATCTCCAAACTGGTAAGACAACAAACTCTGATTATTATTGTGACCTTTTGGACCAGTTGGATGAAAAAATTTGTGAAAAAAGACCCGGTTTGCAGAAGAAAAAAATCATTTTTCATCAAGACAATGCACCTGCTCACACAGCTCAAAAAACCATTGCGAAAATCAGTGAATTGGGGTACGAATTGTCGCAGCATCCACCCTATTCGCCAGATTTAGCTCCCTGACTTCTGGCTGTTCTCACACCTCAAAAAATTCCTTCGTGGAAAGCATTTTTCATCAAACGAAGAGGTTATAGCCGTCGTAGAGGAGTATTTTGCAGTCCTTCCAGAAAGTCACTTCCGTGATGGGACAACAAAGTTGGAAGATGTTGGACCAAGTGTATTGAGCTTATGGGAGACTATACTGAGCAATAAAAGTGATTTCCCCCCAAAAAAAATGTATTTTCATTTCCGCTTTCAAAACTTTTTGACTAATCTAGTATTATACAACAAAAAACATATATTTTTAGTGTAGGGGGTTGTGTTGAATGTTCGTAAATGTCAAAGATGGTACAAAAAATTTAGAACAGGAGATTTTGAAATTTCCTGGACCTGCGAAATTTGATGACGTCATCTTAACTGCGGAAATTGTAGATAATTCGATCCAAACTTATTCAACAGTTTGTAGAAAAGCTGATACTCCAAATTTGCAATATATTGATTGTCACATGAAAAAAATTAAGAAAGCTCGGAGGTAGGGTGTATGAATGACACACGAACTGAGCGATGAAAACAAATCGGAGCGAATATTTGTTTGTAGAGAACTCCTGGATTTTGAAGAAGAAACACCATTTTTACACCAACTGGTGACCGGAGACACAAAGTGGGTGTTTTATGATAATCATTAACCCTTATCATAGCATTGTAACACAGGTGTTACACTAATTTAGGAATTTAAAAAAAAATTTAGAAACTAACGTAATTTCAAATATGGCAACACATTCAAATACTATACGTGCACTATTGTGTGTAGTGGTATCATCTGGTGATAAATATTGACAATACTACAACCTTTCAAACGACATCGGGTCAACATGTCTGGACAGCGTGGGTGCATTTTGAAAATTGGGGTAAATAATCTAAATATCTTATTAATCACTACGTGTAGAGTAAAATTATTCAAACTATTTTATTTGTTGATAATTCAGCTATGTTAATGTTGTACTTGTTTTAGATTATAGAATCATTTTATAGCGCTTTTTGTGTTTTAATAAAAATGATATTTTGGCAATGTAACGTGGGTGTTACATATAAAAAACCCTATAAGGAAAAGTTGTGATTTTTTTCCCTCAATTTTCCTTCATAACTTACCATATAACAAGGAATCACAAAAGAAAAACACTAATATTTGGATAAATTGAACTTTGCCAAGATAAGGGTTAATGTTAAAAACAATGGTTGTCAAATAAGCATGTATATATATCGGTGCCAGTTCGAACAGAATTAAGTCTTGTTTGTGCTCCCCTGAAGATGAGGTGAAAGCCTTGAAACCGGTAGGGTTATACCGTCACAAAAAAGTGGAATAAACAGTGTTTGATAAAATAAATTACAATGTCTTTAAACCTCCACAACGTTAATGCCATAACTATAAACAATATATTATAATAATCTGTTTCAGGGCACTGCCTTACAAGCTCACAGACGGATGCAGGGTCACTACGAGCCGGTGAACCAGTCTTCACCGTTTGCTGCCAATTCAGCGAACAACCCGAGCAGAGATAACGGTCCTCACAGAGTTGCGAGGGTTGGAATTATTAAACCTGAGGTATAAACCCTTTTATTTTATTTCACTACATTTATTTCTTTATTATCTTCAATTATTTTATGTTAAGTTATTCGGAAAATAATTTTTTGTTATTCACTGCTAGTTTGCATCTCACCGGGGTCTTAGATATTGTGAGGCTCTTCATTTTGTCCGTGGGTATCGACATGTCATATTTTAGTGAGGTTTGATGGAGTCTATATAACATCCTTTGGAGGTCATCTTCGGATTCTGCGGTGAGTACTGCATCGTCTGCGTAGCATACAATGCTGACTTTTTTATCTCCCAGTCTGTATCCTATGTCCATGTCTGCAACTTCCTCAGTTAGTTTGTCCATTATTAGATTGAAGAGGAACGGGCTTAAACTATCCCCTTGTCTTACTCCAATCGGAGTAGGGACGGCATTTGTCAGGTCATTGTCAATCAACATTTGCAATTAAAAATTATTATAATGGAAAGTATATTATCACCATTATCAACGTGGATCAATCTTCTGCTGGATGAAGGTCTCCCCACGTTGACTCCAAACAATTAGGTTTTGTGCTTATTGGTGCCGTGTGATGCTGCTATGTTTCCTTTATGGTTTTCACTAAAGATCTTTTTAACAGCTTTCTGGTTGGTTAGAAGTTGGTAGTATGAACCGACTGGAAGCATTCGAAATGTGGATACATCGGAAAATGCTTCAGATACCCTGGACGGATATGGTCAGCAACACGAGGGTTCTTCAAAGAGCTAAAGTTGGTAGAGAGTTACTGACTAATATTAAAATCCGAAAGGTGTCCTATTTGGGTTATGTACTTAGAAGAGCAAAGTACAAATTACTGCACCTGATCATCCAAGGCAAAATAGAAGGTCGAAGAGGTTTTGGCAGGAGGCAAAACTCCTGGCTCCGCAATATACATTATTGGACTGGTATAAGGACCGTTGGAGATCTTTTTCGGGCTGCCGGGGACAAAAATGTCTACTCTCAGGTGATATCCAATGTTGGGGGGGGACCTGATATGAAACTGGGAAGAAGAAGAAGAGATTGCCACATGTAATAAATCCGCCAGGTTGTAATGTGTACATCAAAATTATACATTCATACCATCACACTATTTCCCTGTCGGGGTAGGTAGAGGGACAGAGCGCCAGACTTTCCTATCTCGAAACACATCCTTAGCCTCTTCTACATCCTCACACATTCTCTGACTTTCTACATTCCCTTCACCCGATTCAACCATACTTTCCTTGGTCTTCCTCTCATATGCTTTTCACCCACATTTGCACTATATATCTGTTTTATTAATCTTTCATTCATTCATTTCACATGCCTTCTCATCCTCATCCATTCCACCATCTCAGCATGTTTTTCATCTTACTGAATACATCAGCCTTAAAAGGGTATTGTAGTCTAGAAATTTAAAAAAAAATTTTTTTTTTTAGACATTTAAGTTTAGACATTTAAAAATATGTTCTCAAAAGAAATTTTTAAAATTCTTAATATTTACGAAGTTATAGCTATAAATGAGGCAGCAATTACGCCGCACCGGAATGACTCGGATAATAATCTCAAAACTTTAAACCTGTTTTTCTCGAAACTACTTTTTTCGACTTGGTTGACATAAAATCTCAAGTTCTATCAAACCGATTGCCTTCAAATTTGGTATGAAACTTTGATATATGTTTATATATGGTTCCTACCTTGGAAAAACTATTTAATATTTGGAAAAAAAAAGGGTAAAATAATGGAATTTTTTTTCAAAAAGATTTTTCTCTTGGTACCAACTATAACGACATTATTTCTTATCAAGAAACTGTGCATGATTTTTCTTTCAGATTTACGAAAGGGCTTCAATCATGTCGACCAGCTCACCCCCTTTTTTTTTTATTTCCAACAAGATACAACAGCTGATAACATCTTGAATTTAAAAATTTTTTTTTTTTTTAAATTATGCATTCTAAAATCATCAATAAACAAACTGTAAAAAATGCATACGAAAAAAGTCTGAAAAAAACGCCCGAAATTCACGCCTCTAGGGTAGAATACACTCATAAGTTCACATTCATTCCTACAGTTCGGAAATTCTAGGATGAGTCCTGTGACAGCTCACAAATTTGCCACAATACAACCTTGTAATGATGTTCAGTAACTTTAATTATTTTATCAACTTTAATATAAGCCGCGATTCTAATAAATAGCAAGTTATTTAGGTAAATACATTACATAAGGTTGTATTGGGGCAAATTTGTGAGCTGTCACAGGACTCATCCTAGAATTTCCCAACTATAATTACTTCATTTTGTATTTTTACATTGTCATAAAAATGTAGCGGCACTGTAATAAATCAATTAAATGTAAGAGTTTTCCTGTATTTAATTGAATATTTATTCTGCCAACAGATCTTGACCCCGGCATCAACTAGTACAACCAGTTCATCAACATCAACATCGACAACATCGTTGTCCTCGATAGCCTCGGCCGGTATCAATCGGCCTGGTAAGTTCAGTGTGCAGACATTTTCTTCTCTAATCACTCGAGCCGTGGAATGTCAAACTGTTTGCGCCTAAATTTAGTTTACCAGCAATTTTTATCAATCAATGCATTCTTGATTCATGAGAGCCATTTTCCAGCAATGTTTATCAATCAATTCATTCTTGATTCATGAGAGCCATTTTCCAGCAATGTTTATCAATCAATCTATTCTTGATTCATGAGAGCCATTTTCCAGCAATGTTTATCAATCAATGCATTCTTGATTCATGAGAGCCATTTTTCAGCAATGTTTATCAATCAATGCATTCTTGATTCATGAGAGCCATTTTCCAGCAATGTTTATCAATCAATGCATTCTTGATTCATGAGAGCCATTTTCCAGAAATGTTTATCAATCAATGCATTCTTGATTCATGAGAGCCATTTTCCAGCAATGTTTATCAATCAATGTATTTTTGATTCATGAGAGCCATTTTCCAGAAATGTTTATCAATCAATGCATTCTTGATTCATGAGAGCCATTTTCCAGAAATGTTTATCAATCAATTCATTCTTGATTCATGATAGCCATTTTCCAGCAATGTTTATCAATCAATGCATTCTTGATTCATGAGAGCCATTTTCCAGCAATGTTTATCAATCAATGTATTTTTGATTCATGAGAGCCATTTTCCAGAAATGTTTATCAATCAATGCATTCTTAATTCATGAGAGCCATTTTTCAGCAATGTTTATCAATCAATGCATTCTTGATTCATGAGAGCCATTTTCCAGAAATGTTTATCAATCAATGCATTCTTGATTCATGAGAGCCATATTCCAGAAATGTTTATCAATCAATGCATTCTTGATTCATGAGAGCCATTTTCCAGCAATGTTTATCAATCAATGCATTCTTGATTCATGAGAGCCATTTTCCAGAAATGTTTATCAATCAATGCATTCTTGATTCATGAGAGCCATTTTCCAGCAATGTTTATCAATCAATGCATTCTTGATTCATGAGAGCCATTTTCCAGAAATGTTTATCAATCAATGCATTCTTGATTCATGAGACAATCACTGTATTTTTGATTCATGAGAGCCATTTTTCAGAGTGTGTTTCAAGTTTTTGGTTCCAGATAACCCGATTTTTTTCATCACTTTACGATACAGTCATCCCTTGTTTTACCCGATTAATTGGTTCCAGAAAAATAACATAACTTGAAAAATGCGCGAAGTGAATCGATTTTTATCTGGGTGAGAAAGGGATTTTTATCTGGGTAAGAAAGATGGAAAATGTTTTGTCATCCAATTATTGTACAATATGAAAATAAACAAAGACAAAACAAAATGTATGGTTCCTGGAAGAGACGAGGTGACCGCGAGTGTTGTTCTGGGTGGCGTCAGTGTTGAGTATGTGAGGGAATTTGTTTACTTAGGCAGCAGAGTATCCCAAGATGGCCAGTCAAAGGCAGAAATAATAAGTTAAGTAGGATTCAACAGGCAAGAGTTGCTTTTAACAAGAAATCCAAGATATTTGAATCTCCTAACATGTACGTATGGTATGGCTGTATGGCTGCGAAACGTGGACCATCAGTCAGAGCGAGTCCGGGCGTCTGGCTGCCTTTGAGATGTGGTGCTACAGGCGCATGGCCAGGGTCCATTAGTCAGATCATATCCGAAGCGACGAGGTATTGAGCGGGGTTGGAGAAACAAGGCAACTCCTAAATAGAGTTGCCCAACAACGATCCAGTTGGATAGGTCATAACACCAGGCACCCAGGCCTGCTCCTTGCCATTGTCGAGGGAATGATTGAGGTCAATAACCATAGAGGCCGCCCTAGATATAGCTACATGGACCGGGTGATCCGGGATGTGCGCTGTGGCAGCTACCAGGAGATGAAGAGACTGGCGGATGACAGAGATGAGTGGAGGGATCGAGTGCTTGGTGCAGACCAATCCTAGGATTGTAACCCGGAAGAAGAAGAGAAAGGGATTGGTTTCAAACAAAAAAAAAAATTAAAAATGGTAGAAAGGCCAATTTTATGTTTTTATAATGAAATGTTCACCATCCCTAGAGTTAAAACCTCTTTTACCCAAAGGCAATATGCTTATTTGGCTCCCGTTACATACAATGGCGTGCCGACTTCAATGAAGGTAAACTAGGAAAACCATTTAGACAGTCGATCGGAGCGTGGTTGTTATTGCGACAGGATTTTGAGTACTTGGGCTTTCAGGATGAATGACGAGTGGGAAAGATTTGTGTGAGCTCGTGAGTGTGGGTTTCTTCTCGTTTAAATTTTGGTTGTTTTTGTATTTGTGTTTCTGTGTATTTTTTGTTTTAATTTAAATTTTTATTCTTATGATTGTGTGCGGTATATTGTGGGATGAATATTTTTGGTCTTTCTGGAGTGATAATGTGTGAGGAGTTGAATTTCGCAAGATGTTTCCAGTTGTAGTTGAGTGTCACTGTTTGTCAGGCTGATGATGAGAGCGTGCAACGGGATTTTGTTTTTGTGTAATCGAAAATCTGAAAGAAGTATCGATTTATTTTTTCATGCTAAATATCCTCAGTGTGATACAGGCAAAAGCCTAGTTTACTGGGGATACGACAAATGAAAGGCAACAAACCCAGATCCATTAAAATTGTATGTCCAAATCAAATTACCTGTTGTTTTTTCGTAAATTGTGTATATTTCTTGTCATGTGTAATAATAAATAAATAAAAATAAGAATGTCTACATAGTTAATTTACCTATCATTAGGTAACAAATTGACTGGATTTGGCTTATCAACCTCCTTGCTATCTTGGAGGCTTTGTATTGGTAATCAGACCCTTTTTAGTTATTTTTTATATAAGACAGCTTATTCTTTTCAATTGGATATCGAATCAACTGGGGGTCTGGTGTATCTCGTTCATCGTTTATATGCTGTCGTGAAAGCTTTGGATCGGTAGGTTGACGATTTAAAGTTTTTTTTAAACTGGTGTTTATGTACATACACTACCGCCCATAAGTCTTCGCCACCCCCTGATAATTGAGTTATTCACGTAATTATGCAATATTACGATGAAAAATTAATATAATCAAATAATTATAACCGATTTGCGTTGTGTTTAATAGAAATCACGTGTGTATCAATGGCTGTTGGAATTTGGGAGACCTTTTGTTAAAAAAACCGGCTTTTTACAAAACTGTCACCGTTCGGTATTGTTTGTCATTCAGAAGTCCAAGCAAGCTAATCCCTTTATTGTGTCAGGTTTACAGGTAGTAGGGATAACAATTCACCGTCACGTGAATTCTTTGTCTAATTTACTTTTAGCTTTCAGTCTACAAAAGTCCTTGATAAAGTGCACTGTGTTCGTTTCGACATTTTCTAAAATCTCGTATCAAAATGGTCAAAACTCAAAAATATTATACCGAAATCCGATTAATGACGGTGGCTTTATCCGATATGGGTAAAAATGTTAGTGAAATTGTCAGAGAAATGAAGATTCCTAGGAGAACAGTTGGCTGATTTTTTTTTAAAATACGCTTTTGGTGGATGAAAACCGATCAGGAAAGCCAAAAGTTCTGTTGGATTGCCGCCAAAACAACCCCAAACCATAACAGAGCCGCCTCCGTGTCTCACTGAAGGCACAATACACTGATTTTAATCAATAGGACAAATAAATACCACATCAGGAATAATATCCCGCTTTGCAATTTAATGAAGATATTTTATCTTGTTTTAAAAATGATGTCAATCAAATGTCGACCTTTATTTTCTATACACATCTGAAGCTTCACCCTTAAGTTCCGCTTTACGTTGACTGGTCATTTCTGATGGTATTCCGATTTCGTGTCGAATCATGTTCATTAAGTTCTCGTACATCCATGATTCAAAATGCACTGTGTTCGTTTCAACATTTTCTAAAATCTCGTATCAAAATGGTCAAAACTCGAAAATATTATACAGAAATCCTATGGATGAGTGACCCAAGATACTTAAAGGAGTCACAATTTGGTAATGTTTCTCCATCCATTTGCATTACCTAACACAGATTGTGTGTACATAATACTTATATTAGACATAGAAAACACTTATATAAAGAAATGGAATGCAAATCACTGAACGTGGAGATTTCAGACTATTCCTCACTAATTTGAAGCCAAATATACCAAGTAAAAGGAAAAGTATACCAAACGATTGTCAGACCCGCACTCCTCTATGGCTCCGAATGCTGGACGATGTATAACTCTTACTCTAGGCAACTGGAAACTGCTGAAATGCGCATGCTAAGTGTCCCTAAGAGACAAAATAAAAAGCTCACGCATTCGTGGAAGCCTAAGTGTTACAGACATCAACAGCAAGATGGAGGAGAGGCGATTGAGATGGTATGGGCACGTTGAACGCAGAGCACCCGATCACATTGTGAACCAGGCAATCTCCATGGATCTTCCTCGAATAACAACCCGAGGAAGACCCAAGAATTCATGGGTGGTGCAAAAAGGCACGGCCTGGGGGACATAGTCCGGGACAGAAGAGCATACAACCTGAGGACGAGGAGAGCTGACCCCAACAGTTTTCACAGACAGTGAGTTGGGATGGAGCCAGGGAGAAGAAGACCTCACTAATTTGAAGCCAAATATTGAACCATTGCTATCAGAGCATCACGTTCATCCCTCTCATTAACAGTATTATTTGTGTATTCATTTTATGTAAGAATTTTACTAGGCTTTGATTTGTTTCGTTCCAAAGCCAAATATTTACTTGCATTTTGTGTCTTTTCAATAAAGATAGGAATAAAAATTGTACATGTTTTTCTGTTTTTACAATTGTCCACTCTACAAAAAACCTTATCAAGGTGACCAGCACTGTGCCAGCTGTCAAAAAACACATTTGAAGTTAATAAGTTTAGGAAAATTCAATATTAGGCAGGCAGGGGGTCTACGGAAAACAAAAAGATTGGCAACGGGTCTACGGGGTGAAATTTTTTGGGAAACTATGATTTAAATTAATGAACTTTGCGCGCATGATTTATGTTCACGGTATGACAGAAGTCAGTGGGTTTCTATTACTTTGTAATACCGCTCCATGGGTCAAATCTTTTGCGTAATAAACTTATTTTTATTGAATCTGTATCTCATATTAACACTTGCCTTCTTCTTCTTCTTCTAAGTGCCCTGTCGGGTCCCCCCAACGTTGGCGATCACTTCGGCGAATCCGTCTCGGTCCTGAGCCGCCCGGAACAGTTCCTCTGCACTCCGGATGCCGGTCCACTCCCTCACATTCCGCAGCCAGGACATCTGTCTTGTTCCTCGCCATAGTGAATTGCCTGGGAAAAGATAATCAGAGTGGTTTCCCGTTGCCTTCTCTGATGGGTTTTTCTGTAGGGGTCACCTTCCCTTAGCTGGGGGGATCCGGTTTTGTGGCGCCGGAGACTCGCCATTCGCCCATTCATTATCTGCTATGACACTGATGTTAATGTCAGTGGCCACATTGCCCAGGGTTCGCGGAGCCAAAAGACCACTCGAGGACGCTAATGAATTGGACTTGGTAGTAGTGTTGCTGGTGGTATTGCAACATGGCGCATTACGATATTTTGTAGAGGTACACTTTCCAGCAAAGTATACTCCATCGTAGCCCTATTACCCATTAGAACACTTGCCTTACTGTGCTAAAAAATTCCGCCAGCCACTGTGCTGGACGCTAAGCGTCCAGTGAAAAATATGTGTTTTAAATTAAAATTATGCAAGGTCTGCTAAGTAATTTTTTGTAATTAGCTATAAAAATCATTTTATTATGTATTAAAACGTCGAATAATCAAATTAAATATAAGTCCTGGTCACTCGCTATCCATCACAGGGTGACAAGTGTTAAAACCTGCAACTTTCGGAGTTTCTTGTAGTAATTATTTTGTGTTTCTTTTCCAGTTCAATCGCAAGGAAGAACCGGAAGCCATCCCTACGTTTCTAACGGAGTGACCAGTTTCCTCACAGCGCCGGTTTTAATGCAAAACTTGGATGTTGCGAGCGCTATACCTAATCTGCCCATTTTTTCCATAACTCAGTACAATCAGGGTTATAATTGAGTTTATCAAACACATTCTTGATTTTTGTATAGTATTGAAAATTCCTCGATAGGATTCAAATTCATTCGCATTATGCAAATTATTATAGTTTAATTGAATTTTTTTACAACCATCCATTTTAATATAATAATTAAGTTATTATTTTATATGAAATATGTTAAGAACAGTTTTTTTTTTTTTTTTTTAATTATTATTTTCAATCACAATTGAGGAGTGATTTAACACTTTATTTATTTCAATTGCTATCATTCGACAATATACTAAAATCAAACGGGCCCGTCTTATTGGACAGGTAAATCCATTCTTAAATGATTTTGTTTTTTTTTTTTCCCTTTACCCACTCACTATCAAGAGAGGATATTAAATGAATCTAATTCATTAATTATGGTCATATTTGAATTAATCGGTCGCTGTTCCGTCACTCCTTTAATTTGATTAGTTTTTAGAAAAGAAATATATATATTTTTGATTATGGTCCTTTTATGGAATGAATTTATTAAACATCACACCATTTCTCTGTCTGCATAAAGATAGAGAGGCCTTTTTTATTTTGATACATGTTATATTAACTCCTTTCATTCCTTTGTTGCCTATGTATGTTCTTTTTCTCTCCTGATTATTTATTGCATTAAGAGTTATCCAATGTGTATTCTACTTGCCCTCAGACACAACAATATATTATGTACAATGAGATTTGGCACTTTAAAAGCCATATGATATACTATGTCCCCATAAAATTACTGTATGAATGAATACCAATATAAAAAAAAACGTTCGACTATACGACACTTGTGCAGCATAAAGCAGTGTTCCGCAACCGGTGTGCCGTGGCACACTGGTGTGCCGTGAGCCGGATACAGGTGTGCCGCGGTCAAATTCAATGTATTTGACATTTTACAATTTTTCATTATGTATTTAATACACAATGACAAATAATATTGTCTATTTTTCAAAATGTAGTATAGAATAATTATTATAACTAAATAATTTTTCAATGGTCCCCCAGCGCCTGATGCCAACTGTTGAAAACTGCTTTGTACACACCATGGCCGCACCAAATTAGTCATAGACAAAGAAAAATGACCCTCATGCGTGTCGCTGAAGACTCATGCCTAATTTAATACCTATATATTTTAGGTTTTGGTGTGCCGCGGAATTCTAGGAAGAATTTTGGTGTGTCGTAGGTGAGAAAAGGTTGCGGAGCACTGGCATAAAGCAACCATGTTTGTTAACCATCTAATATACGGGGGTCATCCAGAAAGTAAAGAACGTTTTGGCATAACTAAATAAAAATGAAGGATATCAACACAAAACTTTATTTACAAAGTCACAGTACTTTACTCTATTTTTCAATGTAGTCGCCATAGCTGTCAACTCACTTATTGTAACGTGGAACCAATTTTTCAATTCTGATGTTATACTCTTCTACCGCCAAAGATTTGAGCCAGGATGTCACTTCTCGTTTGAGGTCTTCTTATCGTTTGCGAACTGTTTTCCACCTGAAAATTCCTTTAGTTTCGGGAATAAGTGAAAATCATTCGGTGCCAAGTCAGGGCTGTAAGGAGGATGTCAAAAAATTTCCCACTTAAGACGTTTAAGTTCTCGCTGTGTTTGTGCTGATGCAGGAGGCTGCGCATTGTCACAAATCAAAACCATCTTTCCCGACAACATTCCACGTCTCTTGTTTCGGATGGCGCGTCTAAGTCGTTGAAGAGTTTCACAATAGGCCTCTGAGTTTATTGTGTGTCCTTTCGGCATAGACTCCACATGGATCAAACCTTTTCGGTCCCAAAAAAACTGTTGCCATAACTTTTCTGGTGTTGAGATTCGGTTTTTCTTTTCCGAGCACACATTTTTTTGTAGCCGAGGTGCTCTGTCACTATTTCATGTAGGAGCGATCGTGAAATTTGTGGGAAAGATTCATGTACCGTGCTTAAATTTCGATAAGCCGAACATATTGTGCATTCAGAAAACGAATGGCACTACGCACTTCACATTTGGCGGGATTTGCGATGGGCGCAGCCATTTTGAAAGTTTACAGAACAAAGACGCATGATCATTCAGCAACAAAACTCGGCTAGCACTGAAGCGGGGGAAGGAGCTAACTAGCGCGCATACGATCGCGGTGGTGGAGGGATCGGGGCAGGTCGTGGTGCGCAATCGTTCTTTACTTTCTGGATGGGCCTAGTACTTTATTGTAAGCCAAAAAATTTTAATCAAAATTAATCGAGAGAGACTTTCTTGAAAATCCAAATTGGCCAAGTCAATGCGAAAGTCAATATAATATATCGAAACAATGACAAAGAATGTTTTCATTCCATTAAATGTTAAACTCTCATCTGAATATTCGAGAGAGAGAGAATCTGAGCAAAAGCGTATAATCCATTTTAAGCATTACATTGATTGATTGAAAATTAAATAATAAAGAAATTTTGCAAAAGACTTCCGGGCTTAACAGTTTGAGATTTGAACCAATTGCCGGCCGGTGTTTGGAAACATTTCTAGTTTCAATGGTTGATTGCATTCAATATTGTCTGAATTAAAGTGTATTCTAAAAACATACAATTTTTGGGTTGTGTATTGTGGATATAAAACTATATACTGCACTTATTTATATGAAATCGTAAATCAATTTTATTTGTAATCATTTTTAATTTTTTATGTTTGATTTACAAAAGAATTATTGTTGAATTATTTATATCTGATTGTGTTTATAATTTTGGTATTATAATTTTGTTTTTCTCAATACCTTTATAGTGTTTATTTTAGTGATACAATAAACGTCCGTTAATTAGAACAATGATAATTCGTAATTAATATTTTTCATGATAAATTCTATTGTTAATTTGAAAAACCCGGATGGTGAAGGTGCCGGCGAGTGGTTAATATCCCGGGGCTCCCCCTATATACAAAGTGTAGAATACAATATCGTGAATAATTGCGTCAGCATCATCACATTTATATTTGACACGAAAACATCAACAAGTTAATCTATGTCAAATAAGTTGCAATCAAAGGCTTTTTCTCAATTGTTACGTATTTTTCAAATTTATTTTAGCGTTAAGTATTGTGATAATATGTCGAAAAAATTCTACTAGAATTACATTGTTTTTACAGTTGGAAAAAATGGCCACTATATTCATATCCATTTGGGTGGGGGTAGGCGCTGCTGCGCAAATTCAATTTTTTTAGTGATCGTGTGATTGAATTTTGAATTAACGGACTTTTACTGTATCTACATTATTTACAATTGTAAACGGGTTTAATAAATATACTTCCCTATTGTACCTGAACTGTTTCGTGGGACACATCGAAGAACAGAAATATTGTTTTATGTATCTGGATGCCTTTGTTTAATTCTTAATTAAATACTGTCCAACATATCCGACCGGTTGGTCAACAAGTTACGTTTATCCTACATCACATTCATCGTACATCACATTTATCCTACATCACATTTATCCTACATCAAATTTATCCTACATTACATTCATCCTACATCGCATTCAGCCTACATCACATTCATCCTTCATCACATTCATCCTTCATCACATTCATCCTTCATCACATTCATCCTTCGTCACATTCATCCTTCGTCACATTCATCCTTCGTCACATTCATCCTTCGTCACATTCATCCTTCGTCACATTCATCCTTCGTCACATTCATCCTTCGTCACATTCATCCTTCGTCACATTCATCCTTCGTCACATTCATCCTTCGTCACATTCATCCTTCGTCACATTCATCCTTCGTCACATTCATCCTTCGTCACATTCATCCTTCATCAGATTCATCCTTCATCACATTCATCCTTCATCACTTTCATCACATTCATCCTTCATCACATTCATCTTACATCACATTCATCGTAAATCTCATTCATCGTACATCACATTCATCCCACATCACATTCATCCCACATCACATTTATCCTACATCACATTCATCCTACATCGCATTCGTCCTTCATCACATTTATCATACGTAACATTCATTGTACATCACATTCATCGTATATTACATTCGTCCCACATTACATTTATCCTACATCACATTTATCCTACATCACATTCATCCTTCATCGCATTCATCCTACATCACATTCATCCTTCATCACATTCATCCTACATCACATTAATAATTTTTACTTACACAAAGTATTCCTGCTTCTCGTAAAGGTATTTATGGGTACACAGAGGATCATTTTTACTTAAATATTACAAAAATGTACACCATCACTCAAGACTTGAATATAAAAATAGTGTCCAGGAATAGACAAATGTCAAAAAACTAAACCAGTGTTGCTACATTTTCACTTAAAAGTAACATGTTACTTTCATGTATTGGTACAGGGTGGCCCAAAAGTCACATCTCAATTTTAAAAAGAAATCACTTTTTTATTTCTTAATAATTCACATTTATTCTTTTATAAAAAGAAAACACACTTCTTAAAAATAAATTTTATTTAGTTTTGAAAATTACATCCTTTAAATAACTGCCATTTTGCTCTTCACACTGACGCGCTCTTTCTAACGCGTGAACCATCACCTGTCGTAATGTTTCTTGGCTTATTTCTTCACGGATGTTGGCCTCAATTACCGAATGGTTCGAGGATTGTTACGGTATATTCTATCTTACAAATACCCCCATAGAAAGAAGTCTGGAGCAGTTAAGTCAGGTGAGCGGGACGGCCACTCGATTTCAGAGTTTTCGCGAAATTATCCTTCCAAAAATTTGTCTTAACACGTTCTCTGCCAACAAGTTTTGTCGTAAAATAACTCTGAGGCCAAGTTGCGGTAACATGCGGAAGGGCCGCGTCAAGCAATCCCAGTAACGTTTAACACAGAACTCGTGACTGACAGCACTGAATGGCAAGTTAAAGTAGGTACTCAGTGTCAGCCACTGGTGACAGACATAGCCCCGCCCCATTGGAGTATTCCAGTGTCAGTCACCCGTGACTGACAAGGCGGTCAATGTGTTAAGAGTTCAATTGTCGGACGAGCTGTATGAGCAGTAGCACCATCTTGCTGCCACCATACCTATGGTGTGTCCTCGACTGCAGGACGCACAAAATTCTCTAGCATTTGTCGATACTTTTTGCCATTGACGGTTAGTGCATTTTCTGCCGCATCTTCAAAGAAATAAGGTCCAAGAACTCTTTCCGCATTTACACCACACCAAACCGTTACTTTTACTACGCGGTGCATACTACGTTGGTGGACTATTCTTGGATTTTCTCTCCCACGAAATCGCATATTTTGTTTATTAACAAATCTTTTCAGGTGGAAGTGGGTGGGCCTCGTCGCCCAAAATGGTAGCTATTTAAAGGATGTAATTTTCAAAACTAAATAACATTTATTTTCAAGAATTGTGTTTTCTGTTTATAAAAGAATAAATGTGAATTATTAAGAAATACAAAAGTTATTTCCTTTTAAAATGGAGGAGTGACTTTTGGGCCACCTGTAAATATAAAGTTTCTTATATTTCACAAAAATATGGATTTAGAAGCCAAATTATTACCGTATTTTACTGACTATAAGACACACCTTAATTTTTAGGCAATTTAAAAAAAAAATAACATTTATACCATTTTTATTATTAGATTGCAAAGCCAGACTAAAAAAAATTCTTCGTTTATAAAACCGAACTCACCTTTAAAATCCCTGAACTTTCTTCTTCTTCCTCTTTATATATAAGATGGTCTTCACTGCCATCGAGAGCGTTACTTATGCCGCATTTCTTGAAAGATTTAACAATATAACACAAATCACTTTCAATTCAAGTTCACTGGCACCGTAGACTGCAATGACGCATCATAGGCTAGACAATGTTCTGGGTTTGTGATGGCGGGGCGGGAGGGAGACAGTGTTAGCAAGCTTGTCAATCCCCGCAACTCATGTTCATCGCATCATTTTTTAATTTTTTTAACCTGGCGATTTTATTGCCACGTGGCAATCTCTTCCAACCAACCAGAAAGATGTCTTTATAGGCCCTAAGTGTTAACCAGACTGGAATCCTATTTAAAAAAATCTGAGTTCCAGCGGGGATCGAACCCGCAACCTCCGGATCGGCAGACAAGCGTCTTACCACCAGGCTACACGGAGGTCGTCATATTTTTAAGACTAAATCAAACACTGGACATTTTTATATTAATTTCGAGTATAAGACTCGCCTGAATTTTGGAGGCAATTTTTCGAAGAAAAAAGTGCGTCTTATAGTCTGTAAAATACGGGACTTAATAGATGCCACTATTATGCAATTAAAATTAAACAACAAACCATGTTAAAGTGAATTATCAGTAAATTGTGGGATTGCTGTATTTGACAGTTACTTTTATGATGAAATACACTACTTTTGACTTGTTACATTCAACACTGCTAGAAATATAGAGGTGCATGGTCGCGCGGTAACGTACTGGATTTCCGTGCGGAAGGTCGTCGGTTCGAACCTCTCGCTGTGCTACTCCCCTCGAACGACACAGGCACTTTTTCCGCCTAGTGTTCGAGGGTATAAGGATACCTATGACTTCGGTCATATCTATTCTTTTTAAAAAAAAAAAAATATTTAAAGAATGACTAAAATTATGAAATAGTATAATACTGGAATGATATATTTAATCATGTTTATATACACAGATAACATTACATCACACAGATCCCTGTTCTAAATGTATTTATTCATTTTTATAGTAAAGTTTCCGTATTTAAAACTTTATAAATCACCGGAAAGAAGAAAAGTATTATAAAATATTGTTTCTTGAATGTTACATAAAGGGTCTTTCAATTTGAGTGTTTTTTTTTAATTCTCGGATAAAACACAGATGGCGTCGCGAACTTGCCTGCGACTTGTAACATTTGAGAAGTGTAATGTATGACATTTACAAAAATGGAGTCGTATTCAATACAACAACGCGTTCAAATTGTTGAATTATTTTATGTATTGTAATCTCCGGAAACGGTGATGTTAATTGCCCACCGAGATCATTTGATCTGACATTGTTGGGACTATTTTCTCTGGGGTTACGTGAAAAGCCAAGTCTATAAGAATGACCTCCGATCGATTTAAAACACAGATGGCGTCGCGAACTTGCCTGGGACTTGTCACATTTGAGAAATGTAATGTATGATATTTATAAAAATGGAGTCGTATTCAATACAACAACGTGTTCAAATTGTTGAATTATTTTATTTATTGTCATCTCCGGAAACGGTGATGTTAACTGCCCGCTGAGATCATTTGATCTGACACCGTTGGACTATTTTCTCTGGGGTTACGTGAAAAGCCAAGTCTATAAGAATGACCTCCGATCGATTTAAAACACAGATGGCGTCGCAAACTTGCCTGGGACTTGTCACATTTGAGAAATGTAATGTATGATATTTATAAAAATGGAGTCGTATTCAATACAACAACGTGTTCAAATTGTTGAATTATTTTATTTATTGTCATCTCTGGAAACGGTGATGTTAACTGCCCGCTGAGATCATTTGATCTGACACCGTTGGACTATTTTCTCTGGGGTTACGTGAAAAGCCAAGTCTATAAGAATGACCTCCGATCGATTTCTGAGCTGAAGGACGAAATTATTCGCGTTATTGACGAGTTAGAACCGCAATTATGCCAAAATGTCATGGAAAATTTTGACAAAAGAGTGGACATCTGTGGTGGATATTTGGCGCATATTGTTTTTTGTGTTTAAATGTCGTACGTTATACTTCAACGACCAATAAAAAGTTGTTTTTTTTTTAAATCAAAGCAAATTGTGTTTTATTCGAGAATTAAAAAAAAAAAACGTTCAATTTGAAAGACCCTTTATATATGTTTTTGATGTCATGTTAATATGATTATAAATAGTTATAATAAAAACAGCTAAAACTGAGACATTAAGTTTTTTAAGGGACTGTCTCAATGAATGGTAAAAAGTCTCGATGAATGGTAAATGTTAATGAAGTTATGTCATTTTAATAATCAAAATTAAACCGTTTCATACAAAACTAAACCGTTGTCACATGTTTTTTTCCAAAAAAAAACCCAATTTACAAATTTTTAATGTATCTTTAAAAGTTGAAAAACAAAAATGCAAATGAATAGTGAAAATATAAATATTGAGAAATATGTCAAATTATGCAAACTGTACATAATATAATACTCTCGATTATTAGGGGTGGGTAGGGAAAAAATATACCGGATAATTTTCCATCTGGACATGCCACTTATCAGAAAATTTAGTAAACTCGTTCAACTTTTTTTGTTTTTTAAAATGTTATGCGCTAATTCACCAACATTAAACTCATTTACGTTGGTCGTCCAGAAAGTAAAGAACGTTTTGGCATAACTAAATAAAAATGAAAGATATCAACACAAAACTTTATTTACAAAGTCACAGTACCTTATTCTATTTTTCAATGTAGTCGCCATAGCTGTCAAGGCACTTATTGTAACGTGGAACCTATTTTTCAATTCCGATGTTATACTCTTCTACCGCTAAAGATTTAAGCCAGGATGTCACCTTTCCCGACAACATTCCACGTCTCTTGTTTTGTATGGCGCGTCTAAGTCATTGAAGAGTTTCACAATAGGCCTCTGAGTTTATTGTGTGTCCTCTCGGCATAAACTCCACGTGGATCAAACCCTTTCGGTCCCAAAAAACTGTTGCCATCACTTTTCTGGTGTTGAGATTCGGTTTTCCTTTTCCGAGCACACATTTTATTGTAGCCAAGGTGCTCTGTCACTATTTCAGGTAGGAGCGATCGTGAAATTTGTGGCTAAACATTTTGTGCATTCAGAAAACGAATAACACTACGCACTTCACATTTGGCGGGATTTTCGATGGGCGTAGCCGTTTTGAAAGGTTACAGAACAAAGACGCACGATCGTTCAGCAACAAAACTCAACTCGCACTGAAGCGAGGGAAGGAGCTAACTGGCGCGCATACGATCGCGGTGGTGGGGCATCGGCGCAGGGCGTGGTGCGCAATCGTTCTTTACTTTCTGGACGCGCCTAGTATAATACTAAAAAAGCGACAAGAAAAACATTGTAATAACAGGTTTTAGATGAACCAAATATTGAGAAAATGATATGGGACCACCGAAAAATTGTATGTATATAAATGACAGGAAAACAAATTTCATGGACATAATTTTAATATTGTTCTATATGAATAAAATAAAAACAAGAGTTTACATTTATTATTTTTTCCATAAAATTTCAGAAACAGCTAAACGTGCAATTAGTCTTCAAGTTTGGCTCATCACCGTTTTTTTATGTTTATCTATATATATATATGTACAGGTGGTCGTCGACTTACGACCTCAATCGATTCCGATAAACAGGTCGTAAATTGACCTGGTCGTAAGTCGGCTTATGCAATGATTTCCGTACATATGTAAAATATATTGCGTGAGGATATTATAAGACTGTTTTCTATGTTCTTGTTATAATCGGTGTATCACCACTGTCATTTATCGGGTTTCTCTATGGTTTCTTTTTTTATTCTTTTTCGAGTTTGTCTTTGTTTTCTTTATGATATTATATCAGCATGCAGCTGATATTCCAATATCTTTACGTATTGCTTTGTTTTTTATTTTTACATTTGTTAGGATTTACCTCTCAAGTAGTAAGATATTTTTAAAATTTTAAAACATAGTTTGTTCAGTTGGTAAAACATGTAACTAGCCGATAAATGATTTAATTGTGTGGTATCATCAATAGATGTCATTGGTAGTCCAAATCCTGACATAATCTGGGAATATTAGAGAAATAATCACTGCGCCCCAACCGCGGGGCCATACGCTATCTGACTCAGTATTTCATGGTCCCACGGTTGGGGCGGTACTCACGGAGAGGTTAAATAAAAAATTATGCTACAGTAAAATCGGTTAAATATAATATTATATTAATAAAGCATATGAAAATACAAAATACAGCTGTTTGTTATACATATAAACTTTTTATTGGCCGCTTGTTTATTTTATTGCATAAACATAGTGAGCTTTGTCTGGATTGTTTGTTTCTTCTTCTCCTCGTATATTTCACGATATGGGCGAAACACGTCGTGTGCCACCCGTTCTATCCTTGCAAATCGTTCCATGTTTGGGTCCATCTCTTCAAAATGTGCAAGAAACTTTCATTCTCCTTTTTGTAGACATCTTGGAATGGTTTAAACAATGCTTATAACAAGACAACACGTCCTTATTGGACGAAGCCGCAGCTAATACTGACCGCGATACGCATAGTAATGCAATATGTAGCGTACATGGACTGCTAGCCCCACGCTTAGCGCAGACGGACAACCGATCGCGGATTGTGATCGTAAAGTCGAACAGTCGTAAGTCGACGATTACCTGTATATCACACCATTTCCCTGTCTGGGTAGGTAGAGCATTCTTTATATCTACATAAATAAAGCAGCAGAACTTGCGTTATTCTCAGTTTTTGTTCCATTTTGTTATCATTTTTAAATATAATGAAATTGTACAATACAAGTTTTTCTGTTTTTTTTTTTTTTAATGTTATACATTTATATTTCAACGTAAGTTATCTTAGATTAAGGAAAGAAAGTTTTGAATATGAATTGTAATTATGAAGTCAACACTGAATAAATATATTTTGTAAATTCTAACTGAAATGCTTTGTTTGATATTTTGTAATCAGTATCCCTCTTCAGTAAGTTTTGGTAAGTTTTTGTTAACCCTTATCTTGGCAAAGTTCAATTTATCCCAATATCAACGTTTTTCTTTGGTGATTCCTTGTTACTATATATGGTAAGTTATGAAGGAAAATTGAGGAAAAAAAATCACAACTGTTCTTTATAGTTTTTTTTAATATCTAACACCCACGTTACATTGCCAAAATATAATTTTTTATAAAACACAAAAAGGGCTATAAAATGATTCTATAATCTAAAACATGAACAACATTTACATAGCTGAATTATCAACAAATCAAATGGTTTGAATAAAATTTTCTCTACATGTAGTGATAAATAAGATATTTTGATTATTTACCCCAATTTTCAAAACGCACCCACGCTGTACAGACATGTTGACCCGATGTCATTTGAAACCTTGTAGTGTTGCCAATATTTATCACCAGATGATGATACCACTGCACACAATATTGCATGTATAATGTTTGAATGTGTTGCCATATTTGAAATTACGTTAGTTTCTGGATTTAAAAAAAAATCCCTAAATTAGTGTAACACCTGTGTTGCAATGCCATGATAAGGGTTAAAGAAGAAATATTACTTAAGTTATAAGAACTCCCGAATATTAAGTAGAAAAATAGACATTTGAAGGGAGTACATAGTATGCCTCTGGGTTTGAACCGCCGATCTTCTGCGCAGAAGTGGAAATTTATCTCAGAGACAACGGATAATATTTTGATATATTTAAAGTCCATAGAGAAAGAGGGACTTCCGAATATAAAGGCTCACAACGAAAAAGCGATACACTCGCTTTGAAATTGCAGTACCAGAGCAGGGAGCTTAAAAATTCAACGATTCTGATTGCTTGTGGCGATATCGATTTCAAAGTTTTTGTTTTTTAAAAAAAAACAAAAAAATAAAGTGCAAAAAATTAGCACAACAGGATAAATGAAATTTCAAGAGTTCCAGAACAATATGTTATTACAAAATGCGTACATAATAGCGTTCACGGAATCCTGGTTGTGTGTGAAGGCCGCGGAACTTTGAGACAAGTGTATACTGTTGTATTTCGGAATGACGCGGGCGCAGGGCAAAACATAGATACCGCAAACAGTATCGAATCAAAGATTCAACAGTAAAGATTCAAAATAAGTGTGTACATTAACATGTTCAATGCTAACAATGCGCCTAGTGCATTCTTCTTCGCAACCATCGGGTGCTAACAAAGCGCTTGATGCGTTTTCATATGCAAACCAAAGATACTATTAACGCTCCTAGTGCGTTGAAATTGTGTACACATACTCAATTCTTAGCGTAGCAACGCATGGATATTTAATTTATTAGTATTAGCACACGCAAATATTCAACAGTGTTCAAATATATTGGGTGTTAACATAAGTTGTGTTCGTTTTTTTCCAAATTTAAAAATGAGCACCAAAAGTAAAACAAAATGGTAAAGGTTATATAAGTCATTCGAAAGAAAATTTTCTGCTCTACAAGATATTGCGTTTGCTTTTATGTTACATATATTATTTTATTTGATTACAAGCCTACAAATTTTCTCTTTATAAATACCGGACTTTAAGCGTATCGTGCGACAGAGACGACGCTCTACAAACCCGAAGCTAGCCGATTAAGACCGACAGTCTCTTTCTTATGCCCGATTTGTATTACTTACCGCCGGGTATTGTAAGTACATTGAGTGGTTTCTAACGCGCTCAATCTTAGAAGAAAATTTACTTTTGGTAATGTGATACACATTCAAATAACTGACAGGGTAGATAACAGCTCGGCTATTCTGTTTTATTCGAGTGATTAAATCCAACACGGATCGATTCTTCTCTAAATCGATCAAAATTTTTTTAATGTCTTCTTTAACCCGTTAACAACCAAGCCCGAGAATTTCTCGGGCAAAATAATAATGCATTCCTTACTGTGCCCGAGAAATTCTCAGGCATGACAACAGGGTCCGTTATGTCATAATGTATATTTTTTTTCTGACTTACTTTGACATTAAGAAAAACACTAAGGCCGAGGCCACATCAAAGTGCTTCGTTAGGTGCTAAGCTAGGTTTTACGTCTCATATACTAGGTGACTTCATGCCTGGCAACACCAAAGTGCTACGCACAAATTCATTTGACAGTTAGGAGCGGTTGAGTCAACACACGATGCCACTCTCAAAACTAACCAATTTCATTACAACTTACCATCTTTATTTACTTTCTGAGCAATTTCATTCCAAAGTGATTTTATTACAGGTACATTTTTCTATAATTTGCTCGATGAGTTTCACAAAGGCTCCCTTTTATACACAGGTGTCATTAAAACTTCCGCCATCTTGTAAATTAACCAACACGTCTGTTCGCTACAAGTTTCACTCGATGACTAATCGTCAAAGTGGTCACTGCGATAGTATGTGGTATGTTGGTTCGCTAGGATATGTTGCCTAACTCGCAGCATAGCTCTAAGCATCAAGCGAGGCTCCTACCTGTGTGGCCGAGGCTTAAAGCTTAATTGTAAATTTTTAGTTAAGCAAGGATTCAAACAAGAAAATAAAGAAATTTGTACTAATACAAAGATCGATTTATTTACTCAATATTCAAAATGGCTAATAAATGGCACTCGTACACATTTCTTGAACTGGAAAAATGGAGTGAAAACGAGTTATATAATGTATTAGGCAAGTCAGATTGTGGTGAATCTGAAGAGGAAAGACTCTTCTATAGTGAGGATGAAGAAGAACCAGTTTCAGACAAGGATGCTTCAGATTGGGAAGATGAATCGTGTGAAGGGAACATTTCAACCAGCGGGACGAGAGTAATGAAGTAGTCACTGTTCAGGATCCCACACTCGGCAGCTGGGGAATAGGGCAGGGACCCCCGACACTCCTCTCAGGCTACAAGGAAGAAACTTTTATTTTCCTTATAAAATCCGTGAATCAAAAAAATGAACTGTATATATTTTTAGTACAGTGAGGTCGAACCAATAAAATACTAAAAATTATCAAATTTTTTATTACGCAATTAAACAAAAATAATTTTTATTTAAATATAAACATTAACAAAACTATCATTATAAAAAAACACGTATTTTTCACAAAATCAAATGGAAATCGTTTTTATTATTGTAATATAATACATGAACATGAAGAAACAAAAAAATGAACGTCGCTCATTACAGCGCGGGGCAGGTGTGCTCCTGCCCCAAACAGACCTTTACGCAGTAAAGGAAAAGCGACCTTCTGTATACGGTAATACGGAACTTTTCTCTTTACCTCCAAAGACTGACCAAACACAGTCAGATCTCGCGTCATAGCGACAGCTAAACTGAAGCTAGCGACCACGTGACCAGGGCAGATACAAAACTGCCCCGCGGCAACTCGTTTAGTTGTATGCGTGCATCGTATTTTGTACTTCGTGCGCATATATATTTCACACCTACTTACCAGTAATAAGTTAATATGGTTTTTATTCAAATATTTGTAAAGGAATTCCTTTATTGGAATTCTCTTTGAATTGTGGCGCGTTCTCTGCTGTCAACGGTTGTCCGGACTGACGCGATAGATGGCGCTGGCGGTAGGGTAGTGATGAATTCTGCCCATGTATTTTTTCGGTTGTCTATAGTATGAATTGATAGTTGGACGTTATAAAATTATGATAGGGGTTTCATAAAAAAGAAGGATCGACAAATTGACTTAAATGTCGTTTCTTTGATTTTTCAGAGCAACACGTGGTTTCAATTTGTCTAACCTCAAGTCTTATAAAACGACATTTTTGTAACAATATGGAAAAGTTGCGATTTATATTCGTAGTATTGGCGGCATCGGATGGAAAGTCCAATGTCATTTGCATAACAGCAATCGAGACACCCGATGGACGCGTGTTCGATATTCCTGATGATTTAAAACCGGCAAGCAAACACACAAGTATAACGGCAACTGATGTTTTCACAAAAGTAAAGAATTCCCTGAAGAAAAGACACCAAACACGGAAACTGTGGATTCCCTTATCAGAGGAATTGAGGAAAATCTACTTGGATGAAGGTGAGAATTTGCAGTTTGGTGACCAATATTTAGACGAAATCACACATGAAACAAAAATTTCTGATAACATTATTAGTACAGGTTCTGAAAATAGGAACCTAGGAAAAATAAGAGAAAGATTTTTAATTGAGAAGTTTTCAGAAAAAACTCCCAACATTAACCAATGGATAAGTGAATTTGATAATGAATGTGCACGTTACGAATTATTAAAAGATGCAGAAAAAATTGAAACTTTCAAATATTTTCTTGAAAAACAATGTTTGGATTGGTACGCTAGTATGCTTATAAAAGTAACAGAAAAAGCAGGATGGGCAATATGGAAAGATAATTTCTGTGAAACATATGGAAACAAAGGCTGGTCACAAGTGAAATATGTGTTTACATATAAATTTCAAGGAGGTACTTTATTGGAATATGCCACAAGAAAAGAAAGATTATTGCTAGAAATAAATAATAAAATTGACACACAGACATTGATAAATCTTATTGTTTTGGGTTTACCAGAGTATATAATATATAAAATGGAGAAAGAAACAATAACATCCACCACAAATCTTTTTAGTGAAATTGGTAAACATGAACAAACAATTAATAGCAATAATTACAATAAATATAAGAGGAACACATATGATAACAGAGTAAATGTTGAAAGAGCCAAACCTTGCAAGATCTGTGAAAAATTAAATAAACATAACCGTTTCCACTCCGAAGAAATGTGCTGGTTTAAACAAGGAAATAAGGAGTACAGGAACAGGAACAAATACCATAATAGGACTATAAACAATGCCATATTAGATGTTGAACTGAGTGATAAGGAGCCAAAAAACGAGTAAGTACACCATTAATTACAGTCAAACTAACATTGGAGGGAAAATTAGAAGTATTTGGTATATATGATTCTGGCTCTAATGTTTCCCTAATAAATTCTAAATTATTAAGACTAAAAGAGGAAAATATAACTAAATATAACCATACAAACTTAATAACAATTAATGGTGTAAAAAGGACGGATGGTTTGACTACAATGAAGATTAAAATTTTTGATATAGAGAAGAAAATGTATGTTTACATTGTTGATGGAAAGGACTTCAAATATGATTTCCTTATTGGACTTGACTTAATAAAAGAATTTAATTTGATTCAAAATGAAAAATTATAAATTGAACAAAAATGTGAAGACCACTATGCAAATGAGAAACTACATCTTAAAAGGAATCCTAATGAGAACGAAAATATAAAAAACTTGGATCCTATAAACTTGAATGAACATGTAAAAAAGGAAGAATTTATTATGGATCTGAATCATTTAAATAATCAACAAAAATGTGAAATAAATAAACTGATTGAAAAATACAAATCAAGCTTTGCAAAGGATAAATATGATATAGGTACGGTACAGCAATACGAAGCACGCATTGACCTACTAGTAGACAAATACTGTAGTAAAAGACCTTATAGGTGCTCAATACAGGACAAAACAGAAATAGAAGAACAAGTAAAAAAGCTGTTGGACCGAAATCTTATAGAGGAATCATACAGTCCATTCGCAGCACCAGTAACACTAGCATTAAAAAAAGAAGACAATAAGAAAACGCGATTGTGTATTGATTTCAGAGAGTTAAATAAGGTAGTGGTACCTCAGGCACAACCATTCCCTTTAATTGATGATCTAGTCTCAAAAACCAGAAACTGTAAGTACTTTTCAACATTTGATATAAACTCAGCGTTCTGGTCAATTCCGCTACGGATTGAAGATAGGAAAAAAACTGCCTTTGTTACACAGGAAGGTCACTATCAATGGACTTGCTTACCCTTTGGTCTCAAAACTTCACCAGCTATATTCCAAAGAATACTAAGTAACATACTAAGAAAGTACAAGTTAATAAGATTTGCAGTAAATTACATCGATGACATTTTGATATTTTCAGAATCCTATGCAGATCACATAAATCATATTTCACAGCTTTTAGAGGCAATTAAAAAAGAAGGTTTTCGACTAAAGTTCTCAAAATGTAGATTTGCCAAAAATTCAGTCAAGTATCTCGGACATATAATTCAAGATAACACAGTAAGACCAGTAAGAGATAATTTAATTTCAATCAAGGAGTTCCTAATACCAAATGAACTAAAACTAGAGAAGGACAAAGATAACTGGATTAGAGATAGAAAACTTGCATTGGAAAGAACAATTAAGTCACATGAATACAATAAAATGATAATTGATAAAAATAAAATAAAACATGATTTTAAAACAGGAGATATGGTTTATGTTGAAAATGGCCACAAACTAAATAGAAGAAAATTAGATGAGTTGAGGATTGGTCCATTTAAGATTGAAGAAAAACTGTCACAATCAATATTTAGGGTCAATACGGGGCATAAAAAGACGGAGTCAAATCTGTTCCATATCACAAAACTTATTCCTGTTTCCATTCCAGGAAGAAATGAAGATGCAGGAAAAGGAGAGGGTGCTGAGTATGATTTTCTATCCTAGGGGGGGAGATGTAAAGGAATTCCTTTATTGGAATTCTCTTTGAATTGTGGCGCGTTCTCTGCTGTCAACGGTTGTCCGGACTGACGCGATAGATGGCGCTGGCGGTAGGGTAGTGATGAATTCTGCCCATGTATTTTTTCGGTTGTCTATAGTATGAATTGATAGTTGGACGTTATAAAATTATGATAGGGGTTTCATAAAAAAGAAGGATCGACAAATTGACTTAAATGTCGTTTCTTTGATTTTTCAGAGCAACACGTGGTTTCAATTTGTCTAACCTCAAGTCTTATATATTTATAAATCATTACGTGCAAATAATATTCCGAAAAACTAAGAATAATAACAATTATACCAATAATAAAAACACGTTTCGAACACATTTCAGCTAATTATTATTTTTCCCTTAAAGACGAGCTGCCCCTGCTAATGGCAATGTCTGTGGATCTTCCTCGACAGCCGTCAAAAGGAAGACCAAAGAACTCCAGGATGACTCGATGCTACAAAATCCTGCAACAGCCTAGATGAAAACGACACCCAGAACCGAAGAATATACAGCCTGAGAACGAGAAGAGTCGACCCCAACAGTCTACCTAGGCAATGAGTTGGGACAGAGCCAGGAAGAAGATGCGTACATACTAATATATTACCCGGAAAGTGTAATACTTTAACCACTTCATGCTCATTTTTTTTTTACCAAAATGGAACTAAAAACATAAGATTACTTTAGTTAACCCTTCCCTTACGGTGATAAAAATAATACGCGTGTTACGGTGTTGGGTAGTGAGTACGCAATAAAAAATTAGCGATTTTAAATCGGAAAAATAAGAACATTCATAGATAATCCCCTTAATTAATTATAATTGAAGTAAAAAATTATAATAATTGAAATTTATTTGCTGAAAATATTAAAAAACCATCTGAAAACATTAAAAAACGCTCACGGAACGGGCGTACGTCTAACCTATTTGCAAGCCTAGAGGCAACTAGTGGCGCGGAACGTCAGTCGCATACCCCGGCGCTTACGCCTTTGCTTGCGACGTTGAGAAAATTCAGCTCCTCGCAATTCAGTCTAGTATGCAAGAGTGAGATGCGAATATAGTGTCGCGCTTCCCGCATACTATTCACCTATCGTCAAGACGAGGCACTCGCAGCGTTTAAATGCGAATTTGTTTTCGATCTTTACAAAACACCTCGATGTAGTCAATAAATTCTGATTATTATTAATATTATTTTTTAAATCAATGCGTAAATATATTATGGAGGAATACCTAAAATCTTAACCTTGTATTTATAATATTTATAGAGATATTGATGGTTATTAGAAGCAACGTGTAGAAGATACCCAACACAGGGAAGGAAAGGTTAAAGAGTTAACATAATTTAAAAATTGTTCAGTTCAAAAATAATTGTTCCTTTGCCGGTATATGATAAATTAAAGAAGACCAAACGTATCCTGATTTTGATTCCCAAAGGAAAAAACTTTTTATGCCAAATCTTGCACATTTCATAGGAATGTATTGTTTCGAACTCAAACCTTTATATAGCATTAGACTTTCGTCAATCGTTATATCCCGTTTAGATATACAGATAGTCGTCGACTTACGACTGCACTCGGTTCCGATAAACAGGTCGTAAGTCGGTTTATGCAATAATTTCGGTACACATGTAAATTATAGTCATGGACTATTTAACTAACCAAGAAATGAACAGTCTCCTAAAGATCCTACTATTTGCAGACGATATCGTATTAATAAGTGAAAAACACGAAGACCTGCAAAATAGTCTGGAAAGGTGGAGAAGAATCTTGGAGGACAATGGATTGAGACTGAGCAGAAAGAAAACAGAGTATCTGTACCTACCATTCGAGAAGACAAATGCTGTCCCTCCCGTAATGCAAATGGATGGAGAAACATTACCAAATTGTCACTCGTCCATAGCGATGGGAGGATGTGCAGCAATTTAACACATAGAATTAGTGTGGGATGGATGGAGTTTAGATCAATGACGGGAGTTCTATGTGATCCGAAAATGCCAGTAAAGTTAAAAGGAAAAGTATACCAAACGATTGTCAGACCCGCACTCCTCTATGGCTCCGAATGCTGGATGATGTATAACTCTTACTCTAGGCAACTAGAAACTGCTGAAATGCACATGCTAAGATGGTCAGCTGGTGTGTCCCTAAGAGACAAAAAAAAAAGCTCACGCATTCGTGGAAGCCTAGGTGTTACAGACATCAACAGCGAGATGGAGGAGAGGCGATTGAGATGGTATGGGCACGTTGGACGCAGACCACCCAATCACCCAAAGACCAAAGAATTCATGGGTGGTGCAAAAAGATAACCCGATGCAGAGGCACGGCCTGGGGGACATAGTCTGGGACAGAAGAGCATACCTGAGGACGAGGAGAGCTGACCCCAACAGTCTTCGCAGACAATGAGTTGGGATGGAGCCAGGGAAAAGAAGAAGACATGTAAATTATAGTGCGTGATGATATCATAACATAAGACTGTTTTTTATGTTCTTATTATAATCAGTGTATCATCACTGTCGTTTATGAGGTTTCTTTTTTTATTATTTTTCGAGTTTGCCTTTGTTTTCTTTATCATTAGCATTCCTGATATTCGGATATCTTTACGTATTGCTTTGTTTTTTTTTTACATTTGTTAGGATTAAGTAAAAAATTATACAATACTTCAGTAAAATTGGTTGAATATTATATTAATAAAGCATATGAAAATACAAAATACAGGTGTTTATTTTTTTGCATAAACATGGTGAGCCTTGTCTGGATTGTTTGTTTCTTCTTCTCCTCGTATATTTCACGATATGGGCGAAACACGTCGTGTGCCACCCATTCAATCCTTGCAAATTGTTCGATGTTTGGGTCCATGTCTTCAAAATATGCAAGAAATTTTCATTCTCCTTTTTGTAGACATCTCGGAATGGCTTAAGCAATGCTTATAACAAGACAACACATCCTTATTGGACGAAGCCGCAGCTAATACTGACCGCGATACGCATAGTAATACAATATGTAGCGTACATGGACTGCTAGCGCAGGCGGACAACGTAAAGTCGAACAGTCATAAGTCGCATAGGTCGTAAGTCGACAACTACCTGTATATGCCAGCTGAAATTTTTTATTAAAGTTTCCGTAAACCGGCCAGGATTATATCTTGTTATTCGTAAAATGTAAATATTTTTTTATGAGCACATATCTTCTATGTGACATTGTTTTTTGTGAAGAATGGAGTGGAAATACAACTTTTCTTCGACCGATACATTTTTTTTTCTGGCTCGTGTGTAATGCTCATAGCCATTACGATTGAAAAAAAAACACACCAGCTGACCATCTTAGCATGCGCATTTCAGCAGTTTCTAGTTGCCTAGAGTAAGAGTTATACATCGTCCAGCATTCGGAGCCATAGAGGAGTGCGGGTCTGACAATCGTTTGGTATACTTTATCTTTTAACTTTACTGGCATTTTCGGATCACATAGAACTCCCGTCATTGATCTAAACTTCATCCATCCCACACTAATTCTATGTGTTACATCTGCTGCACATCCTCCATCGCTATGGATGAGTGACCCGAGATACTTAAAGGAGTCACAATTTGGTAATGTTTCTCCATCCATTTGCATTACGGGAGTGACAGCATTTGTGTTATCGAATGGTAGGTACAGATACTCTGCTTTTTTTCTGCTGTCTCAATCCATTATCCTCCAAGATTCTTCTCCACCTTTCCAGACTATTTTGTAGGTCTTCATGTTTTTCACTTATTAATACGATATCGTCTGCAAATAGTAGGATCTTTAGAAGACTGTTCATTTCTTGGTTAGTTAAATAGTCCATGACTAAGATGAACAGTAGCGGACTGAGTACCGATCCTTAATGTACCCCCACCTTTACAGGAAATTCTGGTGAAGTTCCCGAAGTGCACCTCACTTGTGTTTTCATGTTATCATATATGTCCTGGATGGCAAGTACATACTTTTCTGGTACACTATGTGCTCTAAGTGCTACCCCAATTAGGCTTCTAGAGACCCTGTCAAATGCCTTTTCAAGATCGATGAAGACCATATGAAGGTCTTTCTTGGCATCACGGTGTTTTTCGACAAGGAATCTGACGGTTTGATTGGCGTCTACTGTTGATTTTCCCGATACGAAGCCACACTGGTTGTCATGTATTTCCACCAAATTCCTGATTCCCGAGTTTATAATTCGTTCATAGATTTTCATAGTGTGGGATATTAGCTTGACGCTTCTATAGTTGTCACATTTCCTGGAGTCTCCTTTGTTTTTGTAGAAGGGAATGGGAAAGCTTCTTCGGAATTCATCTGGCATTGGGGCTCCGGCCAATATTTTATTAAAGAGCTTACACAGCCAATTCTGTCCCCATTCACCGCATTCTTTCCAAAATTCAGTTGGTATATTTTCTGTTTTCATTTGACATATGGCCAACCCTACTTCTGCAGGAGTAATTTCTATAATTGGCCCAAAGATTTGTTGTTCTGAAGGATATGAGGTTCTCGGAAATTCTTCATTCAGTAGTTCTGAGTAGTAGTCTTTCCATCTTTCACATATTTTACTTTCTTTATTAACTTGCCTTCATTATCCTCTATGTACTTAGGGGTTCTGATCGATTTAGCCCTCTCTTTTCTTTGTGCCGCAATTTTATATATTTTCTGAGTTCCTTGTTGTGTTTCCAGTTCTTCGTATATGTCTTTCATCGCCTCATGTTGGGCAGAGGCTACTAGTTTCTTTGATTTTCTTTTGGCTTCCCTATATAATAGAAGGAGGCCTTCTTTCTCTGTTTCATTATCACAGTTAAACCAATTCTTAAAAGCGATCTTTTTCTCCTTCAAACCCCTTTGTACATCATCCGTTCACCACCAGGACTCTTTCTTAGTTTTTAGTTTACCTTTTGAAACTCTTAAGATGTTGCTTAGCATATTGTATGCATATCTGTGACAATGCCTCCCACATTTCATTTGAGTTAAATACGTTGGAATTTTGCACATATTCAATCATCCAACATTTCATTTTAGATTTTAGTTGTTTGCCTTTTTCATTTGAGATGTTGAACAATTTAATTTTTGGTATTGGTTTTAGTTGGTCTTTGGACAACGTACGCTTTGGCACAAGTAGTTCAAGCAACACTAAGCGATGCTGGGTTGCCAGGGGCTCTCCAGGGATGACTTTGCAGTCTCTACACATTTTCCGCATTTCTTTGCTACACAGCCAATAATCTATTTGTGTTGCTGCATTTCCGCTTTTGTAAGTTATAAGGTGTTCAAACTTTTTACGGAAATGTGTTAGCAATCGTTAAGCCATATGCCTCTGCGAAGTTCAGCAGCTCGTCCTCCTGTTGGTTACCTGTCCCATACCCAAACCCACTCTGGATTGCTTCGTGACCAGTATTTGATATTCCTACGCGCCCATAAGAATAGTTTCATTTTCGGGTATGTTTTGAATTAATTGTTCCAGCTTTTCCCAGAATGAATTCCTTTCTTCCGCGTCGCATCCCATTTGTGGAGCATAATCACAAATGATATTGTATATGGCGTTAAAAACTATGAGTTTTATCATAATGATCCTATCATTCACTGCTACGATCTTTATCACATTGTCATGGAACTTTTGCTGTAACATCATTTCTGGAGTTATTTTCCCCATAGTGTTTCTAGATAGCGGCATTTATCAATGTTTGTATTCTTCCATTTAGTTTCCTGGATGCATGCAATACCTATTTTGCGTCTTCTCATAACCTCCGCAAGTTCTTTACTCTTTCCTGTCAACGTTCCCAGGTTCCAAGTCGCGGCCCTTAGCTTTTCAAACCTTTTTCCTGGACAAATTTGTATCCTCTGCTTGCCCCTGGAATCCTGCAAGCTGACTCTGACATGTCAGTCTCTGGATCACCGAGGGGAGAATCACCCTCGCTGCCAGACAGGGTAGTGCATCTTTGCGAGTGTTTTTCCATAAAGCTTCGGTTTGTTTGACTGAGTTTTTATCCATCGATTGTCATCGGACGTGGAACCAGAGCGGCCCAGCTAACTAGGCTGTATCCGCTGTCATTGGTCATGTAACGGCCCATTATCGGATTAATCTAATGAGCCTGGATACCCATTAGCGATGGTGTATGTGACTAGTACCCGAATATGTCGAGTTACCACACCCACCATTTGTGAGCCGCCGCTAACATGCGAGACAGACGCTCACTGCTTCTTACTTTAACCGTACTTTTGGGAAAACCCGACGGATCAGACCTTATCTTAGACCGAAATAGGAAAAAAAACATGCATCTTACTAGGCGCGTTCAGAAAGTAAAGAACGATTGCGCACCACGCCCTGCACCGATCCTCCACCACCACGATCGTATGCGCGCCAGTTAGCTCCTTCCCCCGCTTCAGTACGAGCTGAGTTTTGTTGCTGAACGGTCGTGCATCATCGTTCTGTAACCTTTCAAAATGGCTGCGCCCATAGAAAATCACGCCAAACGTGAAGTGTGTAGTGTCATTTGTTTTCTGAATGCACAAAATGTTCGGCCTATCGAACTTTATAGGCAAATAAAGAATGTTTATGGTGATAGTGCAATGAACGAGGCTTCAGTGAGGAAATGATGCATAATGTTTAATCAAGGAAAAACCAGTGTGCACGGCGAAGATCGGAGTGGAAGGCCATCACTCGTTATGGATGAGTTGAAACCAAAAGTTGAAGACAAAATTCAGGAAAACCGGCGTTTCACTTTAAGCACAGTACATGAATCTTTCTCACACATTTCACGATCGCTCCTACATGAAATAGTAACAGAGCATCTTGGCTACAAAGTGTGCTCGGAAAAGTAAAACTGAATCACAACACCAGAAAAGCGATGGCAACAGTTTTTTGGGACCGAAAGGGTATGATCCACGTGGAGTTTATGCCGAGAGGACACACAATAAACTCAGAGGCCTATTGTGAAACTCTTCAACAACGCGCCATCCAAAACAAGAGCCGTGGAATGTTGTCAGGAAAGGTGGTTTCGATTCATGACAATGCGCGGCCTCATGCATCAGCTCGAACACAGCGAGAATTTCAACGTCTCAAGCGGGAAATTTTTGGACATCCTCCTTACAGCCCTGACTTGGCACCGAGTGATTTACACTTACTCCCGAAACTAAAGGAATTTTTAGGTGGTTATGCCAAAACGTTCTTTAATTTCTGGACGACCAACATATAATCAATGTACATAAACATATTAAACTGTGGGGTATATATTTTTTAGTTAAATATTGCATTGTAGGTTGATTAATTCCATTTGTATTGAATTAGTGTATCGTTTGATCGTTGAATTGTTCATATTGGCAGGATGTAGGAATCATGGTGCCGTTCGGCTTGTTTCCTCTGTGCTAGGATGTAGGACGGGTGATTGCCATTCAGTATCCCTGGAACCCCTTACACGCGCGTACGAGCCATTCGGGTACATCAGCGGTAGCGGCTGACTACGTCGAAGACCACTCGCGTGAAGACCATGTGGCCATCTCTTCCGACCGATAGATGTTCAAGAGGCTTGAAGTGAAAATCAGTCTAAATTCCTTTTTAAAAAATCTGGGTTCTGGCGGGATTTGAACCAGAAACCTCCGGGTCAGGAGTCAGGCATCTTTTACCAACTGAGCCACGGAGGTCATCAAAGTAGGACATATCAGAAGAGAAGCTATTTTTCATCCCTTTTATCTAGCCCATTCCATCGCACATCGTAAGTGCCGTCGTGTTGCGATGACTCGACATTTGTTGCGCGCCAGGGCTGTCTGATCGTAGATAGAGAAGTTACACAAATTAAAACGACTAATCCGCATGACACATATGCCCGATGCACTTCTTCTGACAAAACCCTTCCATTCTTATCTTTGATTTTACTCATATCATTTTTCCCTCGCATCTTACTTACTTCCTTCCAAAATGCTTTTATATTTCCCCCCGTATTCATGCTCACTCAACTCAACTACTACAACTCAAATTCATGCCTTCTTTATCTCTAAGTTTCTTCTTGTTTTCCTCAACCGGTCTTTTTATTTTTACCTTCCATTCCTTTATCACTATTTCCTTCTCTCGCTCTGACAAATATTCTCCATGCTCTATTTTTCCCTTTCAGTCTTTGATTTCCTTGCACCCCCGTTTTAACATCCAACTTTCGTCGGGACACAGACATCTTTTGCTGTGTTCGCCAGTATATTTTCCAATCATCCATTTTTCTTCAATACTTAATCCATCACTTATCATTCCCATTTTTTTCTAAAGGTCATCAAAGTAGGCCATTTCAGATGAAAACCTATTTTTCATCCCTTTTATCTAGCCCATCCTATCGCATATCACAAGTGCCGTCGGGTTTTGATGGCTCGACGTTTGTTGCGCGCCAGGGCTGTCTGATCGTAGATAGGGAAGTTACACAAATTGAAATGACTAATCCGCGTGACACATATGTCCGATGCACATCTTCTGACAAAACCCTTCCATTCTTATCTTTGATTTTACTCATATAATTTTTCCCTCGCATCTTAATTACTTCCTTCCAAAATGTTTTTATATTTTTTATTAACTCCGCCTAGGAAGGAAGCACTGCCGGTCCCAAGCCCGGATAGGACATTTCAGATGAGCTATTTTTCATCCCTTTTATCTAGCCCATCCCATCGCATATCGCAAGTGCCGTCGGGTTGCGCTAGCTCGACGTTTGTTGCGCGCCAGGGTTGTCTGATCGTAGATAGGGAAGTTATACAATAATTAAAATGACTAATCCGCATGATGCATATGTCCGATGCACTTCTTCTGTCAAAACCCTTCCATTCTTATCTTTGATTTTACTCATATAATTTTTCCCTCGCATCTTACTTACTTCCTTCCAAAATGTTTTTATATTTCCCACATTACAGTCCTCAACTGATATTCCATATACCCCCTTTTAACATAGCCCTGCCCTCTGACTGCCACTACCAGAGACACGGCGCAGCGGGATGTGAACCTCATCCCGCTGTCTTATTATTTAGAAATCCTCATTACGTACTACTTAATCATATTTAAAGTCTATTTATTTGATTATTTTTAATGTCCCCTTAAATATTATATAATTATTATTGTCTATCACAAGGAATTACGCACTATTACACAAATTATCTTACGCTAAACATTTTATGATAATTATAAAACTAGTTAGTACTTATTTTATGATAATTATAAAACTAGTTAGTACTTATTTTATGATAATTATAAAACTAGTTAGTACTTATTTTATAATAATTATAAAACTAGTTAGTACTTATTTACTAAATATACTGACTACTGCTTATACCTAATCTGTCACTATACCAGGTCTGTACCTATGAAAGGGGAATTTTGTTTACAGAAAATACACATTTATTGTATGAAAATGGTAAAAAATATTTTATTCCAAGTATTGCCCATCGCTAGCTACACATGTTTCCCATCTCTGTGTCAATTTGTGGATGCCATGCCAAAAAACCTCTTGCTCTTTTAAGGCAAATCAATCATCGAGCCATTTTCGTAAGAAGTGTAGCGCTGCTCAGCAAGTGCGTGTCCCATCACCCATTTCATAAGTACACACCTGGTAAAAACTACGTAACTATGTGTCTGCCAACTGTTGGCCTAGGTCATGACTTTCATGATCTTCCAGTTTGCTGGTCCATTGCGGGCTTTCAACAAACGATTTTAACTCCTTATTTTTAATATGAGATTTAATTTTGAGATATGAAAGGTGAACTTGTTACGGATCTAGTATAATGATAATAATACTGGCACGTTAACGGCATCTAGAACAACAGTCCACGGGCATCTCGTGACAATAATATGTATCATGGCGCACTGTTGATACTGAGTGTCATCAGCTCGATACTTGATCGCTCAAGCGTCGATTGCTGCAAATACGGCGCCTGAGAGGCGTTGCGGGCTTTCAACAAACGATTTTAACTCCTTATTTTTAATATGAGATTTAATTTTGAGATATGAAAGGTGAACTTGTTACGGACCTAGTATAGTGATAATAATACTGGCACGTTAATGGCATTTAGAACAGTCCACGGGCATCTCGTGACAATAATATGAATCATGGCGCACTGTTGATACCGAGTGTCATCAGCTCGATACTTGATCGCTCAAGTGTCGATTGGTGCAATCGAAACTCGAAAAACGCCATGTTGTGATTCTGGCGTTCGCCACAAGCTCGAGGCGTGCTTCACATACAGGCCGGTGTTGTGTCCAGTCTTGGGAGTCTAGAAGAAAAAATTCCAAATATTAATTTAATTACACATTTAGTCATATTACAATATTCAAGGAGACTCGAATAACCTTTCTCGATCCCACTCTCTCGCACTTCTGCTTCTTGGACACATTTTAATTATAATATTTGTCAGGCTTACATCATTCATACGTTCGACACGTCACATCTCTTTGTAATTTGTTTTATAAAACACTGTTTATTCCACTTTATGTAACGGAATAACCCTACATGTTTGATAAAACAAAATAATTTACATTGTAATTTATTTTTAACAAACACTGTTTATTCCACTTTTTTGTGACGGTATAACCCTGCCGGTTTCAAGGCTTTCACCTCATCTTCAGGGGAGCGCAAACAAGACTGAAGATGAGGTGAAAGCCTTGAAACCGGCAGGGTTATACCGTCACAAAAAAGTGGAATAAACAGTGTTTGTTAAAAATAAATTACAATGTCTTTAAACCTCCACAACGTTAATGCCTTAACTATAAACAACACAAAAATAATTTACTACGCTAACCTGGCAAGTTACATCAAAAGATGGCCTGTTTAGTCAGAATTTCAAAATGGTACAATACATACCTACTACTCCTTTAAAAGTAATAAAAAAATATTAATTTCTACATTCAATAACACTTTTCAATAATCAAATTCAATAAGTTTGAGCGAGACAAACTATGAAGCGCATAAACGCAGAGTTAGAGTAAGACAGCTAGTATCACCATTTCACATGAACTAGAGTGAGACAGATAGTCACCATTCGACATGAGACAGGTATTGACGCTACATTGAAAAGTGTCATAATGCCTCGAACTCGAAAAGTATCAAGATTTTGCAAGATTTTTTTTTAACTCTGAACCGTCATAAGCTGTCCTTTTCCTCGATACCGGCTTGACGTTGAGGCACGGGACACCCAGTATACAGACTCTCAGAAAGCTTTCGACAAAGTTGATCACGATATATTACTTAAGAAAATGCACAACCTTCACTTCAGCGATAATCTAATTGGATTATTTGCATCATATCTAAAAGAAAGATATCAATACGTAACAATTCGGAACAAGTTTACTGTAGAATTCATCGCAAGATCTGGTATACCACAAGGATTTAATTTAGGTTCCCTGCTATTCCTCATATTAACCACTTGACAGTTTTGCCCGAGCGGGACTCGGGCACGAAGTTTCTTTTTATACTGACGAGCCCGAGCCTCGTTCGGGTAAATCTTGTTTCCACTTGTTGGGAATGTTTCTCCCGAGTGTCGTTTGGGCAAATCTTGTTTTGACTTGTTGGGAGTGTTTCTCCCGAGCGCCGTTTGGGCAGATCTTGTTTCAACTTGTTCTCTCCAAACGGAATATATTTTCGTATAGAATTTATTAGTTCACAGTTCGTTATTGTGTTACGTCGCGTGTTAAAAATCCGACTGTTAAGTGGTTAATAGACGATATTCAAAATTCCATAAGTCACTCGGCATGTTTATTGTTCGCTGACACTTGAAAATTTTCAAAAAGATTCATTGTAGTATTCAATATTAGACGTAAGTCTCTCCAATCGGACACGGTCATGAATCCAAGATGTCAGGTGAATATCAATATTCGGTAATGTTTATTTAATATGATATTCCATCCATGCAAGATGATGACCGTAACACCTTCGAAATGTCGATCATCTAAACCAAAGATTCCCAGTGGTCTATATGGACCCCCAAGGGTCGATTTCCACTTGCAGGGGGTCTATGTCAGTGAGAAAAGAAATTGGGGGTGCACGAGATGTAAATGGGGGTCCACCTGAGCGGATCCCATTTAGGCAGATCATCATCAATATTTAGGTGTTCCGTAAATGTCTTATTACACGTAACACAGATTGTGTGTACATAATACTTATATTAGACATAGAAAATACTTATATAAAGAAAACGAATGCAAATCACTGAACGTGGAGATTTAAGACTATACCTCACTAATTTGAAGCCAAGTAAAAGGAAAAGTATACCAAACGATTGTCAGACCCGCACTCCTCTATGGCTCCGAATGCTGGACGATGTATAACTCTTACTCTAGGCGACTGGAAACTGCTGAAATGCGCATGCTAAGTGTCCCTAAGAGACAAAATAAAAAGCTCACGCATTCGTGGAAGCCTAGGTGTTACAGACATCAACAGCAAGATGGAGGAGAGGTGATTGAGATGGTATGGGCACGTTGGACGCAGAGCACCCGATCACATTGTGAACCAGGCAATCTCTATGGATCTTCCTCGAATAACAGCCTGAGGAAGACCAAAGAATTCATGGGTGGTGCAAAAAGGCACGGTCTGGGGGACGTAGTCCGGGACAGAAGAGCATACAACCTGAGGACGAGGAGAGCTGACCCCAACAGTTTTCGCAGACATTGAGTTGGGATGGAGCCAGGGAGAAGACCTCACTAATTTGAAGCCAAATATTGAACCATCGCTATCAGAGCATCAGGTTCATCCCTCTCATTAACAGTATTATTTGTGTATTCATTTTATTTAAGAATTTTACTAGGTTTTGATTTGTTTCGTTCCAAAGTCAAATATTTACTAGCATTTTGTGTCTTTTCAATAAAGGTATGAATAAAAATTGTACACGTTTTTCTTTTTTTACAATTGTCCACTCTACAAAAAACCTTATCAAAGTGAACAACACTGTGTCAGCTGTCAAAAACACATTTGAAGTTAATTAGTTTAGGAAAAATCAATATTAGGCAGGCAGGGGTCTACGGAAAACAAAAAAAATCGGCAGGTGGTCAACGGGGTGAAAAAGCTTGGGAAATTATAATCTAAACCAATCAAACATGGATGGAAATTTATCTGATAACTCTTTTGAATAGCTCAGTACATGTATCTAAATGTATTAATAACTCAACACGTTTCAGTATTGTACTAATGTCCGAGTTTTTTCTTCAATTATTGTCACCTGTCTGATAATATCACCTGACCATCTTTCTGAAGATCACCCTCTCAGTGACTCGTGCAAATAAATAGATTCCAAACATATCTAATGGATTTAAATAATATGTAATATGTGCAAGTTCTAACTAACCTTGCACCCTTCGATGCTATCACATCTACGGTCGACAGTAGCATCCAGGTCGGGATGGGTCCCAGCTCCGATGCCGATATCTGTGTCCAGATACGGGAAGCCGGCAACAGAGCGATTTCTTCTTGATATTGCTATATCTTCTTTACGAGTCAAAAGACGGGTGGAGACAAACCTCTAATCTGAACGGGGCCCGAGGGACCGGTTCCATCTTATGATCTATATCATTGACATGTCTGCACACTCTGGAGCTGTAAAAAAATAATTGACATAAAATAAAACATATTTCATGTAGTTTATACTGTTCAAACTGGAAATATTTCGCTAAGTATAAATAAAAAAAAAACATATTTAACCCTTCCATCTCTGTGATGTGTAACTAGTACACATTGCTTCTAAAAACTTTAATATCTCTATAAATATTATAAATACTGGCTTCAGATTTTAGGTATTCCTCCGTAATACATTTACGCATTGAATGAAAAAATAATATTAATAATAATTAGCACTTATCGACCACATCAGAGATATTTTGTGAAAATCGGGAATAAATTCACCGATACAATCAAACGTGTGCCAGTGTGTGACGTAGGTATATTCATTCTAAAAACCGCTATGGGTGAGGACGCGACGCTATTCACATCTCACTCTACTTCGGTATATGGGAATGCAAAAAATAGAATCTCAGTTTGCTCGGTTCTCTCGCTTAGTAGCCAAACTGGCTTTCGTTCGAGGTGGTCACTCCGCACGTTTTGTGAACGTCGTCTATTGTTTTTTTTTTTCATGTTTTCAGCAATTAAATTTGAATTATTATCACTTTTGACTTCAAATTTAATTAATTTAAACGATTTGCTATGAATATTCTTATTTTTCCAATTTTAAATTGCTCATTTTTACATAACATATGTATTGATGTGTATTGAATACACATTACCGGAACGGGCGGATTTTTTTAGCACAGGAAGGGAAAGGTTAATCAGACACATCACCTACTGATAATTCTAATCTGTGATTAGCACAATGTCAAATTATAATGGAAGGAAATTTATGTCAGCAATTTTTTCACTCCATTTTTATACCATAACATCACAGCAGCGCCTTCGCATGCTATGGAAACTAAATATATTTTTAAATTATATTCTGTTATCCCATAAACATCAAGACATTGGAGCAAGGACTCAAATATTCCTTTTGCTGTTACAATATCAAGTCCAAAAATAAATTGATCGGTGAATTAATATTCCTTTTGTCGTTACAACGTTATAATATCAAGTTCGATCAAGTCCAAAAATAAATTGATTGGTTAATTAATATTCTTTTTGCCGTTACAATATCAAGTTCGATCGAGTCCAAAAATAAATTGATCGGTGAATTAATATTCCTTTTGTCGTTACGTTATAATATCAAGTTCGATCAAGTCCAAAAATAAATTGATTGGTTAATTAATATTCTTTTTGCCGTTACAATATCAAGTTCGATCAAGTCCAAAAATAAATTGATCGGTGAATTAATATTCCTTTTGTCGTTACAACGTTATAATATCAAGTTCGATCAAGTCCAAAAATAAATTGATTGGTTAATTAATATTCTTTTTGCCGTTACAATATCAAGTTCGATCAAGTCCAAAAATAAATTGATCAGTGAATTAATATTCCTTTTGTCGTTACGTTATAATATCAAGTTCGATCAAGTCCAAAAATAAATTGATTGGTTAATTAATATTCTTTTTGCCGTTACAATATCAAGTTCGATCAAGTCCAAAAATAAATTGATCGGTGAATTAATATTCCTTTTGTCGTTACAACGTTATAATATCAAGTTCGATCAAGTCCAAAAATAAATTGATCGGTGAATTAATATTCCTTTTGTCGTTACAACGTTATAATATCAAGTTCGATCAAGTCCAAAAATAAATTGATCGGTGAATTAATATTCCTTTTGCCGTTACAATATCAAGTTCGATCAAGTCCAAAAATAAATTGATCGGTGAATAATATTCCTTTTGTCGTTACAATATCAAGTTGGATCAAGTCCAAAAATAAATTGATCGGTGAATTAATATTCCTTTTGCCGTTACAATATCAAGTTCGATCAAGTCCAAAAATAAATTGATCGGTGAATTAATATTCCTTTTGCTGTTACAATATCAAGTTGGATTAAGTCCAAAAATAAATTGATCGGTGAATTAATATTCCTTTTGTCGTTACAATAACACGTTCGATCAAATCTAAAAATAAATTGATCGGTGAATTAATATTCCTTTTGTCGTTACAATATCAAGTTCGATCAAGTCCAAAAATAAATTGATCGGTGAATTAATATTCCTTTTGTCGTTACAATATCAAGTTCGATCAAGTCCAAAAATAAATTGATCGGTGAATTAATATTCCTTTTGTCGTTACAATATCAAGTTCGATCAAGTCCAAAAATAAATTGATCGGTGAATTAATATTTCTTTTGCTGTTACAATATCAAGTTCGATCAAGTCCAAAAATAAATTGATCGGTGAATTAATATTCTTTTTGTCGTTACAATATCAAGTTCGATCAAGTCCAAAACTAAATTGATCGGTGAATTAATATTCCTTTTGCCGTTACAATAACACGTTCGATCAAGTCTAAAAATAAATTGATCGGTGAATTAATATTCCTTTTGTCGTTACAATATCAAGTTCGATCAAGTCCAAAAATAAATTGATCGGTGAATTAATATTCCTTTTGCCGTTATCAAGTCCGTTCGATCAAGTCCAAAAATAAATTGATCGGTGAATTAATATTCCTTTTGCTGTTACAATATCAAGTTCGATCAAGTCCCAATATAAATTGATCGGTGAATTAATATTCCTTTTGCTGTTACAATATCAAGTTCGATCAAGTCCCAATATAAATTGATCGGTGAATTAATATTCCTTTTGCCGTTACAATATCAAGTTCTATCAAGTTCTATCAAGTCCCAATATAAATTGATCGGTGAATTAATATTCCTTTTGCCGTTACAATATCAAGTTCTATCAAGTCCAAAAATAAATTAATCAGTGAATTCATTCCAACACTTTCGATACAGCATCGAACATACACAATGATTCTAGTTGATTAATCAATGAAATTATAGTTTTCCCCCTTGAATAATTTCTTTACATACATTTTTTCTTATTTCATCACTTATATTATTCACAATTTTTTTTATTAATTTTATTTTACACATGACAAGATATATACGGATAGCAAGGTACGCATTTATAAGACCTGTGTGCGACCTATCCTCACATATGGCATCGAAGCGAGGGCAGACACTGTCAGGACAAAAAGTATGCTAAGGACAACGGAAATGAGAACTCTGCTCGCTATTGCTGGGAAGACTTTGCGTGATCGTGTAAGGAACACCACAATCCAAGAGGTCTGTGAGGTCCAAGATGTGGTCAGATGGGGACGACAGTGTCGACGATACTGGTACCAACATGTACAGAGAATGAATTCCATACATAGCTCTGCATGGGGTACCGGATGGACGGCGTCCACCAGGGAGACCCCCGAAACGATGGAGAGATAGCTGGAGTTCAGCATCACAGGAGGACAATCCTGCAGTAACAGACTCTTGAGTCTAGAAAGTTTAAGAAGAAGAAATATACATAATTTGCGAAAAAAAAAGAACAGGTTATTTAATTTGGACAAACAATTTTAATGGATCTGGGTTTGTTGCCTTTCATTTGTCGTGTCCCCAGTAAACTAGGCTTTTGCCTGTATCTCACTGAGGATATTAAGCATGAAAAAATTAATTGATACTTCTTTCCGATTTTCGATTACACGAAAACAAAAACCCCGTTGCGCATTCTCATCAACCTGACAAACAGTGACAGTCAATCACAATTTGAAACATCATGCGAAATCAAACTCCTCACACATCATCACTCCAGAAAGACGAAAAACGTTCATCCCACAATATACCGCACACAGTCACAAAAAGAAAAACAAAAATATACAGAAATACAAATATAAAACGCCATACTCAAGAGCGCACAGAAACCTTTTCCACACGTCATTCCTCTAGCAAGCCCAAGTACTCTAACTCCTGTCGCAATAACAACCACGCTCCAATCGACTGCCTAAATGGCAGAGGGCTCACAGTGCTTCAAGCAGTACATAAATAAATTGAAAAACTAATGATCACTTTTTGTAACAGATTTTTTTTTAAATCGACCACTTCTTCAAATTGTCGTACCCAGATTTGCGTACGATAGTGAAATTGCGATTTATTTTATTTTATTATAACTTACGATTATAGAGCGTCAAATTATATTATCGTATGAAAATTTTTTTGTCGATTGTGGACGAGTCCACTTTGAACAATGGTAACGTGAATAAGTCCACTTCTCGCCACATGAGAGCGTCAATTTCGAATACATCCACATCTCATGCGGTTTATAAGAACTTATAACACCATAATATTTTATCATTCTTGCGAATTATATAAAAAAATGTTTAATTGTTTCATAAACGTGGTGGAGCGCTGCGCTCCACTGCAAAAAAAGCACTGATAATAAACAATGGCGGTTCGTGGCTATCTTGAATGTACATATTCGTAGAATAATTAAAATGGCTCGCCAGTTGAACCATCCGATATACCATACAATACAGACACGATACGATAGATATGGATTACTTTAATAAGAACGTAAATATTAAACTCCGCGGATGACTTTTGTGGTTCGTTTCATTTCGTTCAAATAACTCTGGCGTTTAATTCGTTTGAACTGTCGCCCATAGGCAACGCGTGGTGGTCGTCAACACTAAAAAAACTTGTATAAAACAGTAACAAATATCAACACGAAGTATGCGATCAAATATTTTTCACACAACCGACTCCTAAACTTACATCCGTAAACGTGGATGATAAATGTTTTAAGGTAGATTATATTTAAAACCGTAATGGCGGCTTTTCAAAAAGTTCCGAGCAAGCCGCTCTGACAGTAACAAAGTTATCAAAATGTAATTTACATATCTTATCCGAAAAAAAATGGAATTATATTTTAATGCAATGATAACTGAGCATAATACAATAAATCAATTAAATACTCACTAAATGAAACGATTGCACAGGATGTTTTTCTCGCAGACGCCTTCCTTCACTGTTACGCGTTCAGAAGCTGCCGGAAACTACGTTTAATTTCTAACGGAAACGATCGAGAAGAAATGGATTATATAATGCCCGCCAAGTTGTTAGGATCGATTATTAATTAGCTTATGACATTATCTTAGGAATGATTCACACATTGATTGGGGGTAATTACCACAATAATTTTAAATCTGGTATTAATTATTAAATGAAAAATAAAATGCATTTAACCTTACACTTTATAACTATAGACAGTAAAATCAGATGTTCTCATTGCCATGTGGCAATCTATTTCAACCGACCAGAAATACGTTTAAGAGGCTTGAAGTGTAAAACAGTAGGAAAAACTTATTAAAAAATCTTTGATACCAATGGGAATTGAATCGGAAACTTCGAGTTACATATTGTCAGTATGAAAAGACAATCCGCTGGAAAATACTACTATTAAGTGTCAACTCGCTGAAAGTATGCTTCCTTTAACCCGTATAATTAACGTTCTTCTCCAAACTGTTGTTTCTTTCCAAATTTGTGGAAACGTGCATATATGTTATATTGTCAGTGCGAAAAGACAATCCCTGGAAAATACTACTATTAAGTGTCAACTCGCTGAAAGTATGCTTCCTTTAACCCGTATAATTAACGTTCTTCTCCAAACTGTTGTTTCTTTCCAAATTTGTGGAAACGTGCATATATGTTATATTGTCAGTGCGAAAAGACAATCCCTGGAAAATACTACTATTAAGTGTCAACTCGCTGAAAGTATGCTTCCTTTAACCCGTATAATTAACGTTCTTCTCCAAACTGTTGTTTCTTTCCAAATTTGTGGAAACGTGCATATATGTTATATTGTCAGTGCGAAAAGACAATCCCTGGAAAATACTACTATTAAGTGTCAACTCGCTGAAAGTATGCTTCCTTTAACCCGTATAATTAACGTTCTTCTCCAAACTGTTGTTTCTTTCCAAATTTGTGGAAACGTGCATATATGTTATATTGTCAGTGCGAAAAGACAATCCCTGGAAAATACTACTATTAAGTGTCAACTCGCTGAAAGTATGCTTCCTTTAACCCGTATAATTAACGTTCTTCTCCAAACTGTTGTTTCTTTCCAAATTTGTGGAAACGTGCATATATGTTATATTGTCAGTGCGAAAAGACAATCCCTGGAAAATACTACTATTAAGTGTCAACTCGCTGAAAGTATGCTTCCTTTAACCCGTATAATTAACGTTCTTCTCCAAACTGTTGTTTCTTTCCAAATTTGTGGAAACGTGCATATGTTATATTGTCAGTGCGAAAAGACAATCCCTGGAAAATACTACTATTAAGTGTCAACTCGCTGAAAGTATGCTTCCTTTAACCCGTATAATTAACGTTCTTCTCCAAACTGTTGTTTCTTTCCAAATTTGTGGAAACGTGCATATATGTTATATTGTCAGTGCGAAAAGACAATCCCTGGAAAATACTACTATTAAGTGTCAACTCGCTGAAAGTATGCTTCCTTTAACCCGTATAATTAACGTTCTTCTCCAAACTGTTGTTTCTTTCCAAATTTGTGGAAACGTGCATATATGTTATATTGTCAGTGCGAAAAAACAATCCCTGGAAAATACTACTATTAAGTGTCAACTCGCTGAAAGTATGCTTCCTTTAACCCGTATAATTAACGTTCTTCTCCAAACTTGTTTCTTTCCAAATTTGTGGAAACGTGCATATATGTTATATTGTCAGTGCGAAAAGACAATCCCTGGAAAATACTACTATTAAGTGTCAACTCGCTGAAAGTATGCTTCCTTTAACCCGTATAATTAACGTTCTTCTCCAAACTGTTGTTTCTTTCCAAATTTGTGGAAACGTGCATTTATGTTATATTGTCAGTGCGAAAAGACAATCCCTGGAAAATACTACTATTAAGTGTCAGCTCGCTGAAAGTATGCTTCCTTTAACCCGTATAATTAACGTTCTTCTCCAAACTGTTGTTTCTTTCCAAATTTGTGGAAACGTGCATATATGTTATATTGTCAGTGCGAAAAGACAATCCCTGGAAAATACTACTATTAAGTGTCAACTCGCTGAAAGTATGCTTCCTTTAACCCGTATAATTAACGTTCTTCTCCAAACTGTTGTTTCTTTCCAAATTTGTGGAAACGTGCATATATGTTATATTGTCAGTGCGAAAAGACAATCCCTGGAAAATACTACTATTAAGTGTCAACTCGCTGAAAGTATGCTTCCTTTAACCCGTATAATTAACGTTCTTCTCCAAACTGTTGTTTCTTTCCAAATTTGTGGAAACGTGCATATGTTATATTGTCAGTGCGAAAAGACAATCCCTGGAAAATACTACTATTAAGTGTCAACTCGCTGAAAGTATTCTTCCTTTAACTCGTATAATTAACGTTTATCTCCAAACTGTTGTTTCTTTCCAAATTTATGGAAACGTGCATATATGTTATATTGTCAGTGCGAAAAGACAATCCCTGGAAAATACTACTATTAAGTGTGAACACGCTGAAAGTATTCTTCCTTTAACTCGTATAATTAACGTTTATCTCCAAACTGTTGTTTCTTTCCAAATTTGTGGAAACGTGCATATATGTTATATTGTCAGTGCGAAAAGACAATCCATGTAAAATACTACTATTAAGTGTCAACTCGCTGAAAGTATTCTCGCTTTAACCCATATAATTAACGTTCCACTCCAAACTGTTGTTTCTTTCCGAATTTGTGGAAACGTGCATACATATTGTCAGTGCGAAAAGACAGTCCACTGGAAAATACTACTATTAAGTGTCAACTGGCTGATGTCGATCCTTCTTGTTTATCTAAAGTTCTTTTAAAAAATATTATTAAGTTATGTCACATTAATCTTCATATCAGTTTAACTCTTTGTTTGTAGAGTGTACTGAGAATAATAGTGAATTTATTTTGAAAAGGGCCCTTCTCATGAACGGTCAATCGGTCATCGCAAATGCCATTTTCCGCCACTGCCTGCGCTCACACCTCGTGAAATACCACAATTTTCGGCAGTTTGCGCAAATGCAGAGGCCGTCCAGCCAGCGATATAGTCTCGACGACCGTCCATAAGTCTACATTTCCATTGCGGTCACGACAACGCACGGACCCAAACAAACATAAATATTTACATACAAAATCGCCAAAAATACCAAATAACATCAAATTTACATATCAAATTATAACCAAATATCTACACATATTTGACGCATACGTGACGCATACGTCCGATATAATGGCAAATAATATAAACATTTTATGGGTAAATTAATGTTTAGAAAGTATTTTCAATCGATCTTTAAAATGATCTTAATTCGCAAGACACGATTGTCATATAAGTCGAAGTTTCTGATTCGATTCTCACTGGTATCCGATAGTTTTAATAAATTACTGCACCTGATCATCCAAGGCAAAATAGAAGGCCGAAGAGGTGTTGACAAGAGGCAAATCTCCTGGTCCCGCAATATACGTTATTGGACTGGCATAGGGGCGTTGGAAATCTTTTTCGGGCTGCCGGGGACAAATATATCTTCTCTCAAGTGATATTCAACGTTGGGGAGGCCTGACATGACACTGGAAGAAGAATAAGAAGTTTTAATAAGTTTTTCCGACTATTTTACACTTCAGGCCTCTTTAACGTGTTTCTTATCGGTTGAAATAGATTGCCACATGGTAATGAGAATATCTGGTTTTACTGTATATAAGTGTAAGGCTAAATGCATTTTATTTTTTATTTAATAATTAATACCAGAACTAAAATTGTTGGGGTAATTACCCCAATCAATGTGTGAATCATTTCTAAGATAATAAACCAAATTAATAATCGATCCTAACAATTTGGCGGGCATTATTTAATCAATTTCTTCTCGATCGTTTCCGTTAGAAATTTAACGTAGTTTCCGGCAGCTTCTGAACGCGTAACAGTGAAGGAAGGCGTCTGCGAGAAAAACATTCTGTGCAATCGCTTCATTTAGTGAGTATTAAATTGATTTATTGTATTATGCTCAGTTATCATTGCATTAAAATATAATTCCATTTTTTTTTAGATAAGATATGTAAATTACATTTTGATAACTTTGTTACTGTCTTGCTCGGAACTTTTTGAAAAGTCGCCATTACGGTTTTAAATATAATCTACCTTACAATATTTATAATCCACGTTAAGAATGTAAGTTAAGGAATCGGTTGTGTGAAAAATATTTGATAGCAATTCTGTTAATATTTTTTATTATGTTATACAAGTTTTTTTAGTGTTGACTACCACCACGCGTTGCCTATGGGTAACTGTTCAAACGGATCAAACATCAGTTATTTGAACGATACGAAACGAACCACAAAAGTCATCCGCAGAGTTTAATATTTACGTTCTTATTAAAGTAATCCATACCCATATCTATCGTATCGTGTCTGTATTGTATGGTATATCGGACGGTTCAACTGGCGAGTCATTTTATTTATTCTACGAGTATATATACTTTCAAGATGGCCACGAACCGCCTTTGGTTATTATAAAATATTAACTTTCCATACCCTAGTTTTTACTCTTCAATCACCTGGCAACGTTCGCACATCGATATTACTTTAAATTGAATGTTGCTTTGAGGACAATGACTTTCCCTTATTCACAAGTGAACATGTATACTAATTAATTATATTAAATTATACATCCATTTTAGTGTTGGCAACGGCTTTCATTTTCATGATTTGTTTTTACTTTATACTCCTTTAGTCACAAATAAGTGATTAAATATTTTTATCCACCATTTTGGATGTTGATAGTAGAACTTGGACTTTCGTTTTCTAAATTTTTTCCTTGATTTCTTAACACTTGCCTTACTGTGCTAAAAAAATCCGCCAACCACGGTGCTGGACGCTAAGCGTCCAGTAAAAAATGTATATTTTAAATTAAAATTATGCAAAATCTGCTAGGTTGTTTTTTGTAATTAGCTATAAAAATCATTTTATTGTGTATTAAAACGTCGAATAATCAAATAAAATATAAGTCGTGGTCACTCGCTATCCATCACAGGGAGGCAAGTGTTAACATTGGATTTTTCCATTGATATTCCCCATGATCATTTTTCCACCATTGTACTATATAACACGATAATTTTTTTTTCAAATTGTCTTATCGTATGTATCAATTTAAAAAGCTATTCGTAATATATTTTAGGGGGGTCGTGACGTCTTCTGGGCCGTCTGACGCGGTCATCGTCACTTAGTTCAGTACTGTACACCCATCCCTCGATTTACGCGGTACATACGTTACGCGAAAAACCGTGTGAACGAAACAGCGTAAAAAAAACATGCGTGAGACTCGCGCAGTAGAAGTGAAACTTCTTGTCTGCTAGGAAAAGATTTTATGCATTGCTTTTTTTCTATTTGTTAACGATTTTTTTAAGGATAAGGAAATGGTTAAAATAATTAATTAATATAAATAAATTTAATTAATTAATTAAAAATAATTATTTATTTATTAATAATTATTAATACATTATTATTAATTATTATTAATTGATAATTAATGATTTTTAATTAATGATTAATTATTATTATCAATAATTAATTAATGATTATTAATATTAATAATAATTATTAATTATAATTAATTATTAATTATAATATTTTATTATAATTTAATGTTAATTAATGTTAATATTATAATTAATTAATTATTATTCTAATTAATTAATATTAATATTAATTATTAACATTAATTAATATTAATATTATTTATAAGTATTATTATAATTATTATTATTAATTTATATTAATTATAAATAAATTATTAATTAATTTAATTTATTAAATAATATTTATTAATTAAATTAAACATTATTTCATTAATTAAAGTAAATTAAATATAAATATTTATTATTATATAATATTTAAAATTATATTAAAAAAATAAAAATTTCAATAATTTATTTATTTATCGTTCATTTATCAAATTATTATTTATTTATATTATTAATAGTTATAAATTTATATATATTATTTATTAAATTTATTCATTACTATTAATATAAATAAATATTGAAGGTCATTTGAAATATTACCATTAAAGTGGGAGAAGGGGAAGCGTTTCACTTTTCGTGACGTTCAGGACAATTTGCCCTACGGCATAGATAGAAGTTTCACTTCAAAAAGACATAGAGCTCATACAAAATCATGGGATAGGTTCCAGGATATAAAAAAACTGCGTAAAAAATACACGAAGGTCATACAAAATGGGGAAATACGTTCCAAAAAGTGCGTAAGAAAAATCTATAATTGTACATACAAGGAGATAAAATATAATATAATTTCACTATAAGAATATTTTTTTATTTAAATGCGCACACATATGTTACATTATTTTTATTAACATAGTTAAAGTAGCGAGAAGGAATTAAAAATGTACATAATATGTTCACATACATGAACATAATAAAAGAAAGGGGATTATTTTTTATTTAAATGCGCACACATATGTTACATTATTTTTATTAACATAGTTAAAGTAGCGAGAAGGAATTAAAAATGTACATAATATGTTCACATACATAAACATAATAAAATAAAGGGGATTATTTTTTATTTAAATGCGCACACATATGTTACATTATTTTTATTAACATAGTTAAAGTAGCGAGAAGGAATTAAAAATGTACATAATATGTTCACATACATAAACATAATAAAATAAAGGGGATTATTTTTTATTTAAATGCGCACACATATGTTACATTATTTTTATTAACATAGTTAAAGTAGCGAGAAGGAATTAAAAATGTACATAATATGTTCACATACATAAACATAATAAAAGAAAGGGGATTATTTTTTATTTAAATGCGCACACATATGTTACATTATTTTTATTAACATAGTTAAAGTAGCGAGAAGGAATTAAAAATGTACATAATATGTTCACATACATGAACATAATAAAAGAAAGGGGATTATTTTTTATTTAAATGCGCACACATATGTTACATTATTTTTATTAACATAGTTAAAGTAGCGAGAAGGAATTAAAAATGTACATAATATGTTCACATACATAAACATAATAAAATAAAGGGGATTATTTTTTATTTAAATGCGCACACATATGTTACATTATTTTTATTAACATAGTTAAAGTAGCGAGAAGGAATTAAAAATGTACATAATATGTTCACATACATAAACATAATAAAATAAAGGGGATTATTTTTTATTTAAATGCGCACACATATGTTACATTATTTTTATTAACATAGTTAAAGTAGCGAGAAGGAATTAAAAATGTACATAATATGTTCACATACATAAACATAATAAAATAAAGGGGATTATTTTTTATTTAAATGCGCACACATATGTTACATTATTTTTATTAACATAGTTAAAGTAGCGAGAAGGAATTAAAAATGTACATAATATGTTCACATACATAAACATAATAAAAGAAAGGGGATTATTTTTTATTTAAATGCGCACACATATGTTACATTATTTTTATTAACATAGTTAAAGTAGCGAGAAGGAATTAAAAATGTACATAATATGTTCACATACATAAACATAATAAAATAAAGGGGATTATTTTTTATTTAAATGCGCACACATATGTTACATTATTTTTATTAACATAGTTAAAGTAGCGAGAAGGAATTAAAAATGTACATAATATGTTCACATACATAAACATAATAAAAGAAAGGGGATTATTTTTTATTTAAATGCGCACACATATGTTACATTATTTTTATTAACATAGTTAAAGTAGGGAGAAGGAATTAAAAATGTACATAATATGTTCACATACATAAACATAATAAAAGAAAGGGGATTATTTTATTCACAATTTTTGTTGCTGTCTTCTAAAGCAACTGTTTTTTTCTTCTTCACAATTTGTTGTTTATAGTTAAGGCATTAATAACGTTGTGGAGGTTTAGAGACATTGTAATTTATTTTTATCAAACACTGTTTATTCCACTTTTTTGTGACGGTATAACCCTACCGGTTTCAAGCCTTTCCTTATCTTAAGGGGAGCGCAAACAAGACTTGTTCGTCTGCGCTTGTCTTGTTTGTGCTCCCCTGAAGATGAGGTGAAAGCCTTGAAATCGATAGGGTTTTATACCGTCACAAAAAAGTGGAATAAAGAGTGTTTGATAAAAATAAATTACAATATTCTTCACAATTATCGGTTCAAAGTCGCTATCATCAGTAGAAATATCTTAAATGTCCAATTCTTTTGGAGAAAAAACGCCTCTGGTTGCTGTTAGAAAATCTGTAACTAAGGTTTGTTTGTTATTTTTTAATATTTTCTTTATGAATTTATTCATATTGCATCGAATAAAAAAAGGGTTACATGTATTGTGCAATGGCCAACCTTATTTCCTTATGGAAAAATGAATATTTTTATATTCTTATGATAAAATATGAAAAGATTTTAAATTAGAAATTATTTTAAATAAAATTTTAAATAAATTTTTATCGACAATGAATTCTCACAAGTATACTAAAATATCTGATTTATTCAATGTGTACTCTGATATAGTTTTCAAGGAAGCACTAACATATATAACTTATAATCTGGGGGTCCAAGTGAATGGTGTATGCGTCAATAACATCAGGCACGCAGATGCTACGGTTGTTCTGGCAGACAGTATTGACGCTCTTCAAACGCTTATAGATAGAATTAATGAAGCCGGTGTGAGGCTGGGGCTGAACATGAACGTGAGTAAAACTAAGTTCATGGTGTTTGGCCGGCAGGATCACGCCGGAGCACGTCTTACATTGAACGGTGCTGATATAGAGTGAAAAAATTTAAATACCTCGGAAGTATCCTAGTGGAAGACCTCGACCCAGAAACCGGAGTCAAGTGCAGAATTGAATCATCTCGTGATGATGAACATAGATGTTGACTGTCAGGTTGATTGCTCATATCACGACTTTGCAAAAGAATTTGATAGAGTAACTGGGTATTCCAAATGGTTTTTATAGCTCTTCACCAAATATTTGTCTAACAGATACCATTTTGTTTCCGATATTATGTTCAAACCGCACCATTTTCTACACAGTCAGACGTTCAGACGTTCCGCAAGGCTCAGATCTCGGTGCGATGTTGTTTTTAATTTTCAAGATCTCGCTTCATTTTTATTATATACACGTATATTAATTTTGAGACTTAGTAATATTCTTTATTTGGTTACTTTTGTTTGGTTGGTTGGAAGAGATTACTGCCTTTCAACAAGCCGTCCAGATTGCTTTACAATGAAGTTATTTAAATAAGTAAAATAGTTCGATAGTACACCTATACCTCGCTATACGGCCGCTCTTTATACGGCATTTCGTTATAACGACCTTTTTTAAATATGAAACTTTTTCGATTTACGGCCGACAATGTTTCGTTATACGGCCAAAAAAAATTCTGTACTGTTAAGAGTAGTACTCACTGAGATTATTTGAATGGACTCATGTCATAATTCAAAATCAGCGCTGCATAGATTCATTGTTAGGATTCAGCCAAGACGCTATTCCGCGACGACAAGAAACCTTATCCACACCAAGATTCATGGTGCCATTCAGTCCTTTGCGAAAAATGACTGAAGTTGCTCTCTCGAGAATTTCCCTAGCTCTTTTTTATATAATTAAGAATAGCAATAAGCGCAATAAAAAACGACAAAAAAGATGGTGGGCTAGAAAATTATTTCATGGCGGGAATCAGTATGGGAATAGTCTTTTTGACAAGTCAACATGTTTGATAAGTTTGTCATCAGATTAAAACAGTTTTTAAACATTCCATTTTATGTTTTTTATAATATGTATACATATGTGCATATGATTTCTTATTATATGTATACATATGTGCATACTAGGTTAGTCAACAAGTTTTGACAGCGGAAATGAAAATACATTTTTTCTGGGGGGAATCACTTTTATTGCTCAGTATAGTCTCCCATAAGATCAATACACTTGGTCCGACGATCTTCCAACTTTGTTGTCCCATCACAGAAGTGACTTTCTGGAAGGCCTGCAAAATACTCTACGACGGCTATAACCTCTTCGTTTGATGAAAAATGCTTTCCACGAAGGAATTTTTTGAGGTGTGAGAACAGCCAGAAGTCAGGGAGCTAAATCTGGCGAATAGGGTGGATGCTGCGACAATTCGTACCCCAATTCACTGATTTTCGCAATGGTTTTTTGAGCTGTGTGAGCAGGTGCATTGTCTTGATGAAAAATGATTTTTTTCTTCTGCAAACCGGGTCTTTTTTCACAAATTTTTTCATCCAACTGGTCCAAAAGGTCACAATAATAATCAGAGTTTGTTGTCTTACCAGTTTGGAGATAATCTATCAATAAAATTCCTTTTGCATCCCAAAAAACTGACGCTAACACCTTCTTGGCCGATTTCTGGACACGAACTCGCTTCGGAGCCAAAGTGCCCGGTTCACACCACTTCTTAGCCTCTTGTTTGATTCAGGATCATGGTGGTAGACCCGAGTCTCATCCATAGTGATGAATCGACGCAGAAAATCCTTTTTATCCTTTCGAAATTGCTCCAAATGTCGCTCAGAAAGTCGCATTCGAACGTGTTTTTGTTGCATTGTTAGCAAATGCGGCACCCATTGCGCACACAGTTTTTTGAAACCCAAAACTTCAGCCAAAATATGCCATGTTGTTCCATGTGCGATGCCTATGGTGTCAGCTATCACATCCACAGTCGATCGATGATCTTCCAAAACCATATCCTGTATTTTCGCTATGATTTCTGGCGTTGATGCACTTTTTGGACGTCCTGAGCGTGGATCGTCTTCGACGCTTGTACGCCCACGCTTAAACTCCAAAACCCATCGGTGAACGGCTGGAAATGAAGGAGAAGACTCCTTTAATACTTTCACCATCTTTGCATGGATCTCAGTAGCCGATAAACCTTCCAAAACAAAGAATTTAATCACTGCACGATATTCGGATTTTTCCATTGTTAAAAAATACACTGACACATCAACTTCAAATGGCTTGTAAACAAAGAATGAATTGACAGATCGAAATGAAATTGTGAGTACGTTCTTATGAAAGATGAAATATTAAAATGGCGTAGAAATTTTGGTTTTTTACTGCTCCATAGATGTCGCTTTCAAAACTTTTTGACTAACCTAGTATGATTTCTTATTATATGTATACATATTTGTGCATACGATTTCTTATTATTATATGTATACATATGTGCATACGATTTCTTATTATATGTATACATATGTGCATATGATATCTTATTATATGTATACATACTATATGTGCATATGATTTCTTTTGCTTTTTAATTTATATGTTTATATTTTGAATTTCTGTTTATGATTACATTGTTTTGAACTTTTATTTTTATGTAAGCATTTTTATAGGAAATTAAAATAATAAAATGCTTTATGAAGTAAAAATAGATCCAATTGAATTTGTATGGGTTTGTATCAAAATAATTGATTCTTTATACGGCTTTTCACTTTACGGCCAACTTGACCGAAACGTATCGAGGCCGTAAAGCGAGGTATGGGTGTACTTTTGTAAGGCGAAACACTTTAATTGAAGTTATTGTGCAGATTTTTTCCCATTTACGTGTCAAATCATTCTCTAATAAAATAAAATACATTCAACTAATCAACATCATTTACGTGTCAAATCATTCTCTAATAAAATAAAATACATTGAACCTAATTAACATCATTTACGTGTCAAATCATTCTCTAATAAAATAAAATACATTGAACCTAATCAACATCATTTACGTGTCAAATCATTCTCTAATAAAATAAAATACATTCAACCTAATCAACATCATTTACGTGTCAAATCATTCTCTAATAAAATAAAATACATTCAACCTAATCAACATCATTTACGTGTCAAATCATTCTCTAATAAAATAAAATACATTGAACCTAATCAACATCATTTACGTGTCAAATCATTCTCTAATATAATAAAATACATTCAACCTAAACAACATCATTTTTGTTTCAGATTCATAATGTTCATTACACGAAGTAATTGGTATTTTGAACGTGTGTGTGATAATGTCACATGTCAATACGTTAAGTATGGCATGTCATTGATCGGGAGGAACGAACTCGCATACATAATTTGTCAAGACGTGAATGTTTCAAGGAGACACGCCATCCTGAGATGTGCCAAGAACAAACCATTTCTCTTGATCGAAGACTTGGAGGTAAGATTTAAAATATTTCTTTAAGTCAGTAATTATGAAGGGGTTCATGATATAAGTCATTTATAGGGTCGTATCGCAGAGGTTCTCGGATCCTACAGTGCACTGGTACATAGCAAGTTAGAATGTGAAGCATCGGTATGGAGCCTGCTGATGATTCGTTACTCTCAAATGGTGGAGAATGTCCAAAAGAAATTTTTGAGTGCTAAGTCTTGAGCTAACTGGAGTGCGGTTTCTACTCATGGCTTTATCGTACGAGGTTTCTTCTATGTATGTTAAAATACTACCTTTTAATCATGAGGAGGGATTTGAATATCTTTAATTTGCTGACAAAAGTGACATAACACATCGATCAATAATTCCCTGGACTAACTACTAAAACAACATTTGTTTGTCAAAATTCTTCTTTATTCATCAATGTAGTCTCCTTCAAGAGCGATGCATTCATTCCAACGCTTTCCTAACTTTTCTATGCCAGCCATTTCAAAATAGGCGTTAGTTTCCGCAATCACTTCTTCATTGGAGCCAAATCTCTTTCTCTGGAGCATCATTTTGAGGTCTGCGAACAGCCAATAGTCGCTGGAGGCCAAATCTGGAGAATACGGGGGGTGCGGAAGCAATTTGAAGTTCAACTCGTGCAATTTGGCCATCGTTACCATCGACTTGTGACACGGTGCATTGTCCTGATGAAAGAGAACTTTTTTCTTCTTCATATGGGGCCAGTTTTTTGCAATTTCTGCCTTCAAACGCTCCACTATCGCTATGTAATATTCGCTATTGATGGTTTTTTCCTTTTCAAGGTGATCGATGAATAATATACCATGCGCATCCCAAAATACGGAGGCCATAACCTTCCCGGCCGCCTGTTGAGGTTTTGGTCGCTTCGGACGACTTTCACCAGCTGCTCTCCACTCGGCTGACTGCCGATTTGATTCCGGAGTATAGTGGTGGATCCAAGTTTCCTCCATTGTTACATACTGATGCAAAAATTCCTGTTTATTTTGCATAAACAGTGCCAAATAGCGCTCTGAATCATCGATGCGTTATTGTTTCTGTTCTGCTTTCTGCACTCATTTCGAAAAAGCTTTTTCATGACCAAATGTTCATGCAAAATAGTGTAAACACTACCAAATGATATCTTTAGGATGTCAGCTACCTCACACAACTTTACTTTGCGATTTTCCATCACGGTTTTGAGGGTTTTTTTTTAATGTTTTCTGGTGTAACAGCCTCATTTGTGTCCGTACGACCGCGTTTGAAATCAGCGTACCACCGACAAATGGCTGTTTTCAACGGAGCAGAGCCCGGATAACACTTTTCAAGCCATCGCTGAGTTTGAAGAGTAATTTTTTCCCATTAAAAAGCAATGTTTTATCAACACACGAAATTCAGTTTTTTCCATTGTTTTGAAAATAGCAAAAGTAGCGTCACTAAAACCACTGTAACTCAATGACACAATGTCGGAATGTCATGAAAGCTTGACACGTAACTTATGAAGGTCGGTACTAACTGAGAATGGTATGGATTTCTTATTAGAGGCGCCATCTGTTGGTTAGTCCCGGGACTTATTGATCGATGTGTTAGAACTTACCTGCCAAGTGCTCTGCTTTGTATCACAGGGTGTTTCTTTCCTTTTGAATAGGGACTCTAAAATGATTTTAACACTTGCCACCCTATGATGGATAGTGAGTGACCAGGGCTTACATAATAAAATAATTTTATTACTAATTTCAAAAAATAATCTAGCAGATTTTGCATAATTTAAATTTAAAACATACATTTTTCACTGGATGTTGAGCGTCCAGCACAGTGGCTGGCGGAATTGTTTAGCACAGTAAGGCAAGTGTTAAAGAAGATATTTTAAGCTTTCTAACTAATGGGAGGGGGGAGTTGTTTCATCTAATTTTGAGCTTAATTATTTTATGTAAAAATAAGAAAACAAATTGATATGACCCTATACTACCAGTATATCAATATGATGGTGAAAATACATCCACTTGTGATGGGGTGTCCAGTTGAGAATATATCGGGTCGTATAAGTCACTGTAATGGTTAATAAGTTGTTAAATCATGAATTTCTTCTAACAAAAACTTGACTTAGCTCTATATAGTGTGAATATAAGATTTATTTGAAAACTAATGTTAAATAAATGTGATTTCAGTCGACTAATGGCACATATATCAACGGGGAGCTTATTCCACCGAGGAAACTGGTGCACCTCTATAAAGATGACGTTTTGAGTTTGGCGATGCCAGAACAATCTGTAGTGAATTATAATGTCAATTATGTTTACAAAGTGAAAAAAATGCATTTCGCACCTGAAGGCTCTTTTGCTGAAGAGCCTTTGGCCTTCTCAGAAATTGATAGCCCAGAGACCGATAAAAGCCCAGAGACTGATAATAGCCCAGAGACTGATAAAAGCCCAGCGACCGATAATAACCCAGGAACCGATAATAGCCCAGAGACTGATAATAGCCCAAAGGCCGATAATAGCCCAGACAACGATAATAGCCCAGAGAATGATAATGGCCCAAAGACCGATAATAGCCCAGAGATCGATAATAGCCCAGAGATCGATAATAGCCCAGACACCGATAATAGCCCAGAGACCGATAATAGCCCAGAGACCGATAATAGCCCAGACAACGATATTAGCCCAGACAACGATAATAGCCCAGAGAATGATAATGGCCCAAAGACCGATAATAGCCCAGACAACGATAATAGCCCAGAGATCGATAATATCCCAGACACTGATAATAACCCAGAGACCGATAATAGCCCAGATACCGGTTATAACCCAGAGACCGATTATAGCCCAGATATCGATTATAACCCAGAGACCGATAATAACCCATAGACCAATAATAGCCCATAGACAGAGACCGATAATAGCCCAGATACTGATAATATCCCAGAGACTGATAATAGCCCAGAGACCGATAATAACCCAGATACTGATAATAACCCAGAGACCGATAATAGCCCAGAGACCGGTTATAACCCAGAGACCGATAATAACCCATAGACCAATAATAGCCCATAGACAGAGACCGATAATAGCCCAGATACTGATTATAGCCCAGAGACCGATAATAGCCCAGATCCCGATAATAGCCCAGAGCCTGATTAAAGCTTCGAGTTGGATCAAAATTCAGAGATGGACCACTATCCAGAGAATGATCGTAGCCCAGAGATAGATCAAATCGATGATGAGATGATCCGAACAGAAGTATCGAGTCTGGTCAAAACAGTCCCATCATTATTGAAATTAATATTCCAGAAATGTTTTGGAAACAACCATGAAATTAAATTATAAATTGGTGCAGCATTATGATATGGGTGTATCGGAAACATATGATTTGTATGCTATTTTATGATACATAGAAATATCAATGTTTCATTTCTTTTTTATTTTAGAGGTGTACCTTCTGGTTTATGTATTAATTTATTTATCTTTAAAAAAACATATGATTCGTATACTAGTCTTCTTCTTTTAGGCCTGTTGGCCTGTTATGGTCCCGCATCATCGTTTCCCTCTTGTGACGTCGACTGCCAGCTGTCTTTCCATCTTTTGGGAGGTCTGTTCGCTTGGGGGATACTGTCCCTGGCCATTCTTACGGCTCTCGGTTCCGCCATTCTGGATACGTGTTCGTTCCAGAACCTTCTTCTCTGTCGTCCCCATCTGACAATATCTTCAACTTCGCACATCCTTCGGATTTCTGTTTATCGTACTCTATCACGAAGGGTTTTGCCAGCGATACTCCTGAGTACCTTCATTTCGCTGGTTCGAAGAAGATTTTTGGTTCTTACAGTGTCGGCTCTAGACTCTATGCTGTATGTCATTACGGGGCGGACACAGGTTTTGTATATCCTCACCTTGCTTTGGATGTTCATGTACTTGTTTTTCCAGATAGTGTTCTTTAAACATCCGGAAATAGCTGCGGCCTTTTGTGATTGTGCAAGCACTTCGCCATAGAGGTCATTATTGCACATTATGCTAGCACCCAAGTATTTAAATTTTGTAACTTGTTCAATGGATGTGTCGTCAATCGCCACACTGTATTCAACTGAAAGAAAATTTTCTGCTCTACAAGATATTGTGTTTGCTTTTACGTTACATATATTATTTTATTTGATTACAAGCCTTCAAAATGGAATGTCAAGTAGACGAAAGTGAGCATTTTCGACATCTCCTTCTGTTAGCGTTCAATCGAGGGAATAAAGCTGCCAAAGCTGCTCGCGATATTTGCGAAGTGTACGGTGAAGATGCTACGAATGAAAGGACAGCTCGTCAATGGTTTTTGCGTTTCAAAGACGGAAATTTCGACCTGAAATACATGGAGCGTTCCGGACGACCAGTGGACTTCGATGAGGACCGCTTAAACCATATTATTCATGAAGATCCCCTTCAAATATTTTTCATCACCAGTAATGATGCAGTAAAGGAACCTTTGCCTGTGGCCATGCGTATCTCGATGAAATTGTCGTTGATTTTTGTTATCACTCCAAACACGTGGAACCCAAGCGCCGAATTTCTGGACTTTTCCCATTGATTTAAGATGGCGGTATACAGTCATGTGACTACAATTCATCTGCTCAGTCAATTCTACGGTGGTTTGAAGGGGATTTTCATGAATTAGATGGTTTAAGCGGTCCTCATCGAAGTCCACTGGTTGTACGGAACGCTCCATGTCTTTCAGGTCGAAATTACCGTCTTTGAAACGCAAAAACCATTGACGAGCTGTCCTTTCATTCGTAGCATCTTCACCGTACACTTCGCAAATATCGCGAGCAGCTTTAGCAGCTTTATTCTATCGATTAATCGCGAACAGGAGGTGTCGAAAATGATCACTTTTATCTACTCGACATGCCATTTTGAAGGCTTGTAATCAAATAAAATAATATATGTAACGTAAAAGCAAACGCAATATCTTGTAGAGCAGAAAATTTTCTTTTGAATGACGTATAACCTTTACCATTTTGTTTTACTTTTGGTGCTCATTTTTAAATTGGATAAAAAGCGAACACAACTTATGTTAACACCCAATACATTACAAATATAATTTCAAGAAAAAAGTTTTAAACAATAAGAAGTGAAAAACATTCCCAATCGTTATTGACTGGAAATGATCTGTTATCGTATCTCCGAATCTAATCAAGATATCTTTGTAAATGTCACAGTTAGTCAAAATTGTGGTAAAATTCAAAATTATTTTATTCCCTGTGATGTATCCGTACGGCAGTTTGTTATCGGGATAGATTTCGACCTTATGTACCTGAACGGCGGTACTTAACCTTTCCTTCCCTGTGTTGGGTATCTACTACACGTTGCTTCTAATAACCATCAATATCTCTATAAATATTATAAATACAAGGTTAAGATTTTAGGTATTCCTCCATAATATATTTACGCGTTGATTTAAAAAATAATATTAATAATAATCAGAATTTATCGACTACATCGAGGTGTTTTGTAAAGATCGAAAAACCAATTCGCATTTAAACGCTGCGAGTGCCTCGTCTTGACGATAGGTGAATAGTATGCGGGAAGCGCAACATTATATTCGCATTTCACTCTTGCATACTAGACTGAATTGCGAGGAGCTGAATTGTCTCAACGTCGCAAGCAAAGGCGTAAGCGTCGGGGTATGCGACTGACGTTCCGCGCCACTAGTAGCCTCTAGGCTTGCAAATAGGTTAGACGTACGCCCGTTCCGTGAGCGTTTTTTAATGTTTTCAGATGGTTTTTTTAATGTTTTCAGCAAATAAATCTCAATTATTATAATTTTTAAATTCAATTATAATTAATTAAGGGGATTATCTATGAATGTTCTTATTTTTCCGATTTAAAATCGCTAATTTTTTATTGCGTACTCACTACCCAACACCGGAGCACGCGTATTATTTTTATCACCGTAAGGGAAGGGTTAAGAAAAGGTTCAAGAAGCCTGCTTGTCATCCTCGGCAAAGTGTGAAACCAAAACTCTGGTCATATCTCAAATTATTTACATTTTATTCAGTTCCTTTCCGAAGAAATTTAGTGTTAAAACTTTAGACCAGTCCATCGCATACTTTTTCGGATATTTCCACGGCGTCTAAAGTCAGAACATACCTAATAACCCGTCGATCAATAAGCTCCGGGACTTGTAGTATGGCGCGAAGCGTGCAGTGTGGCCATTGCGATAGTATGCGGTGTGTTGGTTCGCTAGGATATGTTGCCTAATTTGCAACGTAGCTCTAAGCATCAAGCGAGGCTTGTATCTGTGTGGCCGAGACCTAACTGCCACACGTTTGATTGTATCTGTGAATTTATTCCCGATTTTCACAAAATATCTCTGACGTGGCCGATAAGTGCTAATTATTATTAATATTATTTTTTTCATTCAATGAGTAAATGTATTACGGAGGAATACCTAAAATCTGAAGGCAGTATTTATAATATTTATAGAGATATAAAGTTTTTAGAAGCAATGTGTACTAGTTACACATCACAGGATATGAAGGGTTAAGGAAGACCAATGAAAGTACGGTCAGTTCACGTGAATCATATTTTGAAAGGAGAAAAATCGTACAAGGCGTATGAATGTGGAGAAGGCTAAGGATGTATGTCGAGATAGGAACGTTTGGCGCTCTGTCTTCCTGCCTACTCTGACAGGGAAATGGTATGTATGTATGTATGACTGTAATTTTTTATTTGATCAGCATTGTGTTATATTTACATGCTGATGAGAATTATTCATTTAACCGACATTAACTCTGGTATGGTCTTTCTTCTTAGTCGCGTCATAAAAAATAAACAATTTCAATACATTTTCACCATAACACTTTCCATCAATGGAAATAATCCATTTATATCTATAAATTATGACAAACTGACAAAATATTAACGGTATATTTGGCATTCCATGGGCATGTTACGGTCAGCCAAAAGATAATTGTAAAAAAAGTCTGCCGGTCTACCTCAGTCAAGTGCGAATAAAATTAATTGTGTTGGTATCATTTTGAATGTCTATTGTCCTTTTATTTGTTCTTTGTTTTTGGTTTTAATTTTAATCTTAAAATGAACATATATAAAAAGTATAGGGAAAGAGTTAAAGAAGATTTAATGAACTAATCCACCTCGACTGACGGCCACAAATACTATAAAGAAGATTTAATGAACTAATCCACCTCGACTGACGGCCACAAATAAAGAAGATTTAATGAACTAATCCACCTCGACTGACGGCCACAAATACTATAAAGAAGATTTAATGAACTAATCCACCTCGACTGACGGCCACAAATAAAGAAGATTTAATGAACTAATCCACCTCGACTGACGGCCACAAATAAAATACGAGCAAGTCCTTGAGGTCTTTTTAGACACCTGCTATGCTCGTTCGTGATTTGGTTCTAACGCAACTCTAGAATGTATCGAATTTTAACTTGCCTGACTGACGCACTTTTAAAGCAATTATGTACATCTAAAATAATTGAAGTTTCTCGAATACCTTATATTGTGCCTTAGTAGGTTACAGCTAAGATGAAAATGTTCCCTATTTTTATATAGAATAAGATTTTTGTGCCATATTTTATAAATGTAAATATAAGCGTTATCATTTTTAAATATACCATACAAGGTGTGTTTGTTAAATAAGGTCTGTTTTGAAATTTGAAAAAAATCTCCATATATAAAATGAGTAGATGAAATATTTACATATTTATGTTATATTTGAGGGTTTTTAATATCGCTTATCAATAATAAGTAAGACATAATATGAAATCAGGCTAAAAAAAAATGGCATATATTGACTAAACTTGATCTCTTTAAAACATGATACTTTTTTTTATAATTAGTACAGATACTATTATCTATAAAACATGATACTTTTTTTTATAATTAGTACAGATACTATTATCTATAAAACATGATTCTTTTTTTTATAATTAGTACAGATACTATTATCTATAAAACATGATACTTTTTTTTATAATTAGTACAGATACTATTATCTATAAAACATGATACTTTTTTTTATAATTAGTACAGATACTATTATCTATAAAACATGATTCTTTTTTTTATAATTAGTACAGATACTATTATCTATAAAACATGATTCTTTTTTTTATAATTAGTACAGATACTATTATCTATAAAACATGATACTTTTTTTTATAATTAGTACAGATACTATTATCTATAAAACATGATTCTTTTTTTTATAATTAGTACAGATACTATTATCTATAAAACATGATACTTTTTTTTATAATTAGTACAGATACTATTATCTATAAAACATGATTCTTTTTTTTATAATTAGTACAGATACTATTATCTATAAAACATGATACTTTTTTTTATAATTAGTACAGATACTATTATCTATAAAACATGATACTTTTTTTTATAATTAGTACAGATACTATTATCTATAAAACATGATTCTTTTTTTTATAATTAGTACAGATACTATTATCTATAAAACATGATTCTTTTTTTTATAATTAGTACAGATACTATTATCTATAAAACATGATTCTTTTTTTTATAATTAGTACAGATACTATTATCTATAAAACATGATTCTTTTTTTTTATAATTAGTACAGATACTATTATCTATAAAACATGATACTTTTTTTTATAATTAGTACAGATACTATTATCTATAAAACATGATACTTTTTTTATAATTAGTACAGATACTATTATCTATAAAACATGATACTTTTTTTTATAAGTAGTACAGATACTATTATCTATAAAACATGATTCTTTTTTTATAATTAGTACAGATACTGTTATATTGTATATGTAAAACATTATGATTTTTGCTTTTTATAATTAATACAGATACTGTTATATCTGTAAAACATTATGATTTTTGCTTTTTATAATTAATACAGATAATGTTATATCTGTAAAACATTATGATTTTTATAATTAATACAGATACTGTTATCTGCGTAAAACATTATGATTTTTGCTTTTTATAATTAATACAGATACTGTTATATCTGTAAAACATTATGATTTTTGCTTTTTATAATTAATACAAATACTGTTATATCTGTAAAACATTATGATTTTTTTTTAAATTAGTATAGATACTTAATTGATTAATTACACCCAATAATTGTTTTTATTATTCAACCTACAGTGATACCCATTAAAATAAAATTTTATGGACTTAAAAAATGCTTTTCATAAATGGTTCTTGTAATTGAGTGTTCTTTTATTTTCCTTCTCCCGAGCTATCGAAAAAGGATGGAACCTGGAGACTGCCGCCTTAACCTACTCGGAGATCACCGAATATACTCGAGCAAGGGTGAGGTGACTAGATGGAAGGCGAACATGCAAAGATGGGGTTTGTTGATCGAAAATAGCGCTGAATGTGACTGTGGGGCTATACGGGACTTGCGACACATGCTATACTTGAGAAAATGTAGGATGATCCCTGAGACATTTAAAATATCATGTCTCAAAGGGATGGGGTAAAATAGTTTTTTTTTACAAATCGAATCGTTTTATTATAAATTGAAAAATAGTTTTTCTCTAAACTAACGTTTTAATTCCTAATTTTCATTATACCGACTTTCTAATGTATTGTATGATTTTTATCTATCTTTAAATAGGCCAAGATCCTCTATGAATTAATACTTATTACAAACATTTAATTTTAGGTATAAAAATAATTGAAAATCCAATTATCGTGTACCCCATCCTTAGACAATGCAGACTAACGTAGTGACTTTTGACAAACGTCACCAAATATTATTTGATTTTAACAAACTGCCACATTTTTGCTAATTTGTAACAAAATGTATTAATTTGTCATTATTGTTGGTTTTATGTGATGTATTTACCTAAATAACTTGCTATTTATTAGAATCGAGGCTTATATTAAAGTTGATAAAATGATTAAAATTATTGAACGTCGTTACAAGGTAGTATTGGGGCAAATTTGTGAACTGTCACAGGGACCATGCTACATTTTCTCAAGTATAGTTTATTCGAACGTTACGGGGACTACATGTGCTAGACAGGACTCGATTGTAGCGAATGGTAAGGCGATGTCTTTTGCCTCATATTGGAAATACGTGGTAAAATAATTATACTACATATTTCAACCTTCAATTATTGAAGGGCCGGGAACAGAAATTATTGAAGGGCCGGGAACAGAAATTAATGATATTTCCCAGGATCATTTAAGTTTTGCCCTCTCACAAAATCATTCTTTTTGACTTTAAATTATCACACCAGGCAAAAGTAGGAAGAAAAATGGTTTTTGTTAAAATATGTAAAGTATTATTGCACACTCAATAATAGATCTTAAACTTTCTATAGACTCAAGAGTCTGTTACAGCAGGATTGTCCTCCTGTGATGCTGAGCTCCAGCTATCTATCTTTAGGAACTAGTCCTTAAGGGAAGAGATGATGATGATTTGTTGATAAATAAAACACGTTTTGGATCGCAATGCGGAAGAAGAGTTTTTATTAGTAAACGTAGGTATTTATACTATTTCCGCGTGTGTGCGGAAATGCGAGCAAGATATCCTTCATCTCGTTTCTGCATTAGCAAAACGATTAATGTCGTATGTAGGTGACAATTTATTTACGGAACTGGTGAGACAGCGTGGTGCGTTCTCGCTCTAGTATGGAATGCGGTCCGCTCCGGACTATGGGTTGAATGGCCGGCGTGTGAACTTTGGACTTGTTTATTTAGATTTGTCGAGGAATGCAAAGGTCACTTCATCGGTCATTGACCGTGTGTATGAATGCCCACAGTGTTCCGAGTGTGCGACTGAATGTGCGATGACCGCCACATATCCAACGTTTCGAGGATCTCCCTGGTGGTGGACGCCGTCTATCCGGCCTCCCATGCAAAGCTATGTATGGAATTCATTCTCTGTACATGTTACCAGTATCATCGACGCTGTCGTCCCCATCTGACTACATCTTGGATCTCACATACCTCTCGGATTGTGGTGTTCCTTACACGATCACGCAAAGTCTTCCCAGCAATAGCACGTAGAGTTCTCATTTCCGTTGTCCTTAGCATACATACATTATACAAAAATAATAACATTTTTTTTATTACAACGAATTTCATACTTATTAATTAATTTGAATGCAGAGGTAATCTGAAAGCATTCAATCGGGGTAGTTGTCAAAAAAAAAACAACAATACTACAGCCAGATGTGAAAAGAAAACACGCATTGAACCAACAAAGAAATGTATTTGTATAGTAATCTAAACTTGAAACTTCGACAACGGTTAGTCATATGCTACGTTTGGTCAGTGTTATTGCATGGAGAAGAATCGTGGACCCTCAAAGCTGGTAGTATGTACCGACTGGAAGCATTCGAAATGTGGATGCACCGGAGATGCTACGGATACCCTGGATGGATATGGTCAGCAACACGAGGGTACTTCAAAGAGCCAAAGTTGATAGAGAGTTGCTGACTAATATTAAAATCCTAAAGGTGTCGTACTTGGGCCATATACTTAGAGGAGCAAAGTACAAATTACTCCACCTGATCATCCAAGGCAAAAAAGAAGGCCGAAGAGGTGTTGGCAGGAGGCAAATCTCCTGGCTTCGCAATATACGTGATTGGACAATATAATATAAGGACAATATAAGGAGCGTTGGAGATCTTTTTTGGGCTGCAGGGGACAAATATATCTACTCTCAAGTGATATTCAACGTTGGGAAGACCTGACATGACACTGGGAAGAAGTATAGTAATAAACTTAAAATAGTAACAATAAAAAATAGTTTAAACAATTAAAATTATTAATTAAGACACATAAATCAAACAATATTATAAATTTTATTTTACAAGAAATAAAAACAATTAATTAAGGCACATAAATCAAACAATATTATAAATTTTAGTTTACAATAAATAAAAACAATTATCAACGGCCACTTCTTTCAGTGCGAGATTTGACTTTCTTTTCGCTTACTTAATTTTTCTAAATCTACGAGGCATATCCAGAAAGTAAGTGTACTGAATTTTTGTAGGTTACAATTTTTTTTATTTAAACAAAAAAATTACGTGGTTACCGTAGTACATATGTAAGCTATTTTTCGACATAGTCGCCATTCCTCTCAATGCAGGTGGTGAAGGGGTATCAACTTTTTGATGCCTTCCTCGAAGTAGTTTCCCGCCAACCCCTCCGTCCACTTCTCCACCTCCTCCTTTAGCTCCTCGTCAGTTGAAAACCTTTTTCCACCCATGTACAGCTTCAGGGAGGTAAAGAGATAGTAATCTGAAGGTGCTAGGTCAGGGGAATGCGCAGGATGGTTCAGGACATCCCATTTAAACGAGGCGAGCAGTTCCTTCGTGGTGTTGGCCGTGTGTGGTCTGGCATTGTCATGCAGCAGGCAGACTCCCTTTGTCAGCATGCCTCTCCTCTTGTTCTGAATCGCCCTCCGCAACTTTTTTAGGGTCTCACAGTATCTTGCAGAGTTGATGGTCTCCCCTTGATGCATATATTCAATTAAAATTATGCCTTGACAGTCCCAAAACACGAATGCCATGATTTTCTTGGCTGAAATTGTGGTTTTGAACTTTTTGGCGGAAGGTGAAGAGGTGTGACACCACTGTTGAGACTGCCTTTTGGTTTCAGGCGTGTAGTGTGCAACCCAAGTTTCATCTCCAGTAACGATGGAGCGGAGAAATTCATCTCCATGGAGTTTGCAGCGCCTCAAAAACTCTTGCCCGGCATTATTTATTTCGCACTTGGCGGGAGATTGGGTTGACACTTTTCACTAAACGTGTTGTCGCGTCGACACTTCTCAACGTACTGACCTCGAATCAGTCTCGTTGCGGAGGGGAAGGGTCAGGCTACACGGAAGTGTAGCCAACATGTCGAAAATAAAATCTATCCGGCCGTGAGAGCCTCAGTACACTTACTTTCTGGATACGCCTCGTATCTCAATAGTTGAAGTTGCACACCTTAACGGGTTTTCCAGATTTACATCGGTTATTGATGCTCTTATTTTTATTTTTATTGTACATCATTTTGGAAAAGAAATCTTCACAAACGTGTGTAGATTCAAAGGCAATACATTTTTTTTGGGCAAAACATCTTATATTAGGATATTTTTTTGTTTTTATGTATTTACTATAAAATTCTATTTTTGGAATCGTGGGGTATATATTTTTTAGTTCAATATTGCATTATAGGTCGATTAATTCCATTTGTAAGGTTTCTGAAACAGTGGAAAAATCAACATCAAATGGAGAACTGAACATCTTAAATGCTTTCTCATAATTTACCAGTTCTTGAAAACGACAAAGGCTACTATAAATTTTCTTATTTCGTCAGAAAATTTTGAAAAATTATTATTATGCCACTCTTGGTAAGAAAGTGGTGGGAATTCTCTGTTATGCTGACGACGCTACACTCATATCTGAAAATAAAAATGACTTACAGAGAATGCTCACAAAGTTCGATGAATCCTGTTCAAATTACAATATCATTATCTCCGAAGTAAAAACCAAGTGTATGACATTCTCCAAAGACCCACTAGAGTGCAGAATTTCAGTACGTGATGAGACAATTGAACAAGCAACCCAGTTCAGATATCTCGGCAGTGAACTGATCAGCTCTCATGACCTCCCCAGAGAAGTAAGGCCTCGGGTAGATAAAGCTGCAGTTGTGGCGGGCTGCCTGAGAGATGTCATATGGAGGAATAAAGATGTGAGAACGGATAGCAAGGTACACATTTATAAGACCTGTGTGCGACCTATCCTCACATATGGCTTCGAAGCGAGGGCGGACACTGTCAGGACAAAAAGTATGCTAAGGACAACGGAAATGAGAACTCTACGTGCTATTGCTGGGAAGACTTTGTGTGATCGTGTAAGGAACACCACAATCCGAGAGGTCTGTAAAGTCCAAGATGTATTCAGATGGGGATGACAGCGTTGACGATACTGGTACGGACATGTACAGAGAATGAATTCCACAAGAATTCCATATATATCTCTGCATGGTGTCAGGACTTGGGTACGGTCGACCAATTAGTTTATTGCAGTTAAAAATAACCATTAAAAATAGCGAACCGGGGCAGTCAAAGGGAGATCTTGCGTCATTTTCGAGAAGGATTGCTTCCTATTGTATCAAACTTAACTGCCTCGAGTGGCTGGCTTTGTCTTCCCATTTTTATAGAAATACACGACACTTTATGAGGATCGGTAATTAGTGTTCCGTCTTACGATCTGATTTATTGCAGTCACAGATAACTATTGTTACTAAGAAAAAGAAATAAAACTTTGCGCAAGATATATTTCAGAGGGTGAATGCGCTTTTATGACCGCGACTGTTAGGCGAGAAAAAAAAAGGGTCAAAAAATTTCTCTTCTCCTTTTCTAAACAAATACGTCGCGCTTAATTTATTGCAGTCATAGTTAAATATTGAAACAACGGCTGAGAAGACATAAAACTCTTCACTCGAGATACATTTCAAAAGAAGTAACTATTGTCCCTTAAGCAATTTAAGTTTCGCCTAAGGTTACCGGATGTTATACAAAAAGGATTCTCGACTTAATTACGCTGTTATAGTAAACTATTCATTGCCGAAGTAACGTTCGGCCGGATGAGAAAGATTTATGGTTATTTTAACGGTCACGAGGAACTTTCTATAGGGCTCCAAATGGCGGGGGTGAGCGAGATTCCCTTAAATTCAGAGGGCGCAATCTTCCCAGGTCATTCTCGCCACGAAGTTGTCTAGCCATCATCATTTTCGTCTTAACGCGGTTCGCGAACTTGAACAAGCTTTTCTCACATTTGATTGTTCGTTCTTAATTTGATACAATTTGTCCGGTAAATTCTGGATAATCTACAAACGGGGATCTTGTTTCATCTCAGTCTTTTGATTGAGCAGATTCTGGACTGTTGTCCAACGACGATCTCGAGTTAGGCGTACAACTCATTCGCGGATCAAAATTAACTGATTCTATCAGCAATATCGAGTGCGCGCCAGATTCTGGAGTCTTCAAGACTGGACCGAGTCGTGTGACTGTATTACGGCACGAATTGACGGTCTCCAAACCATACTGAGGGAATTTCTTCACATCCACGGGCCTGTAGTAACAGTATAAGGTCAGAGGGCCATATACGAGTCGACCTGGTCATACACTTGAAGCGGATCTGGGAGAATACATTGTGTCTAGTATTGGAGTAAGATCAACCTTATTTATCCTCTTTTGCTTGTCATTTTATGGTGATATTTGAGTATTCTAGAGATTGGCGATATCTAATCTTTGAGAATTGCACAATTCCGCAACGGACTGTTGTGAGATTACCCCTGATAATAAATTGCTTCGACTGCCTGTCCATCTGAAAGGCTAGCGGAGTAGCAGAGAGTAATCTGCCCATTTGATTTTCCTGACGGAGTATCAGCTCGTCAGGATTAAATATATAACCAATTAACAGCAGATATGTGTTTCATTATGTATTTATACCTACCCAAGCACTGACGAATGCCTACCTCTTCCCACGACATCTTGAGATCTTATTGAGCCTTGTTTTACCTATACTGAGCTACCGGAGTAAGAGTCATACATTGTAACATCCAGGCTTTTAGTAATCCAACGGAATTAATTAATTAAAGGGTTAAAAGTTTGAAACTGGCCGCCTTTCAACGCGGGGCCTAGAGGTTCGTCGTCGAGCTTGGACGGTATAATTTGAATTTTTATGTTTTTTTTTCCTTTCTTTCTTCTTTTTGTACTAGAATATTTTTTTGCATTACTGTATTGTATACTGTGTATTTGAATTTTATGTTTTTTTTCTCCTTTTTTTTCCTTTTTTGATACTCGAATATCTTGTGCATTACTTTATTGTATACAGTGTATTTGAATTTTATGTTTTCTTCTTTCTTTTCTTCCTTTTTTGATATTGGAAATTTTGTGCATTATTATATCGTATACGGTGTATAATTTTGTATAACTCGGTAAAGAATTGAAAGCGATTCAGGACCGTTAAAACGACAAAGCATAGGCTTTGTACTTCAGTCAAGTCGGTCGGGCGGAAATTGATTCGAGTACCGTTTGTTTGGCGGTCATTTTGTGTATGAGTTGAGGATTTTATTTATTAATTAAATAAAATATAATAACCAACTAATAACGTGCGGCTGATAAAAGCTGTGCGAGTGTAGGTAGTTATTTTCTAAAATTAGAAAAAATCGAGTTGAGCGTAGTTTTACGAGGAGTATAATCTCGAATTTGGCCGGTAATCGGATAGGCAGAGCGAGTGGAACGCCATAGTTTCTTGTGATTGGCCGGGTGACTAGCAACTAATAGAAGTTCCTTGTTGCAATTGCAAGGAATAATTTGTTACGTTTTCTTTCTGTTTGGATAGAGTTAGTGGCGTATTCAGGAGTTTGGATCGCTTCGAAAAAATTTTCATCAACAAAAAATAGAATATTTAGAGCACTAAGTTTGTCAACTATAACATTATTCGTTCAGAGCCGTCCGGCTGTTTCGCTAATTAAGTTTGACGAATATTAGCTGTCGTACATCTGGTCGGCGAGATTAGTAGTAGACCGGTGTTATAATAGCGTGGCCGGGTGATCGAACTTTATTAAATTATTCTATTTTAGGCCTTTAAGGTAGAGTTGTTTTCTTCAATTACATGCGATTGGAATTTCTGATGAAGGCTATTCCTGAGATTAGGAACACGTATTAATAACAGCGTGGCCTAGAGTCTTTGGGATTTCCAATCTTTCAGATAGAACTCTCCCCCTGCTAGCTGAGAATAAGTCCACAATGAGTCCTATTGACAATATTACGAGTGCAACTAAGGAGAAATTGATTGGGGAATTGATGGAGAGGGGAATCACTCCGGGTAACAAACTCCCCGGGTTACGTCGACAGGCAGGGAATCACAATAGGGGCTTCGTTCACTCTGCTACGGAACAGGTTATATTGCCTCAGAAATCTAAGGCACATGTCGATTTGCGAGGGGCCCCGGAATTTTCTATGGAACTTGTTCCGGAAGCGCCAGCGCCTTGTTCGGACTCTTCCTTGCCACTTACAGGATCTTGTCCTTCAAGAGACTTGGAAATGTTGCCGTCTCATAGCGCTAAAAGTAACCAATTACCACCATTGAATATCGACTTTTCGTCGTGGCCAGTTGATCCGTATAATGGTTCTGGCTGTATTCGAGAGTTTTTGGTAAGACTAGAGGAAATAGCGCGCGCGCGTAGGTTCGAGGTCGATTCACTTTCTCCTGTTCTCCCAGAGTTCTTGCGTGATAGAGCACTGACCTTTTTTAGAGTTACGTATAGGGACCATATGGAATGGGTCACGTTGAAAGCTTATTTTTTGGAAAGGTTCGAATCCGGAAGCTTCATGTTAGATCGGAAATTGGAGATTTTGATGTCCAGCCAGGGGCCAGAAGAATCTTCATCAGATTATATCTTTAGGATATTGGAATTAAATAAATTATTGGACTCTGTCCTGACCGAGTTCGAACTTTTACAAGTATTTAAACGCGGACTTCAAACTGGATTTAGTTCAGTCCTTGTCAGTGCTCAGCCCGCATCAGTTAAAGAGCTGATGAGATTATGTTCCTCGTTTGAGCAGATAAATAAGAGCAGCAAGGTGCTGACTCGGTCATTTCATTCAAACCTAAAGTCCATTGCACGTAAAAGCATTAGCAAAAGATCGGCGTCTAATCTGTGTTTTTCTTGTGGTCGGCCGAATCATATTGCCAGAAGCTGTCCATATGGGACGCGTAATCAGCAAGGAAATAGAGGGTCGCCTGGTAATCACCGGAGTAATAAATCTGAATCGTTAGCACACAGGAGGCCAGTAGTTGCGGAAAGGCATTCCTTGAGAAGGAGCAATGAGAAGAATAATTTGTGTTTTCGCTGTGGGCGCCCGGGTCACTTCGCACGTACCTGCCCGCACCATTGTCGTAGTCTTGAAGGCGACCGAGGGTCGCGAAATAATAAACCAAAATATGAAACAGGGCCGAGCTCACACTTGAGTGTAGAAGTGGACATGTCGCGCCTTCCGAAAGGAATTTTGGAGTTCAACAATAAATAAATAAATTTGTTGAGTAGTTTAGGCATTCTTTGGGAATTAGGAGGTCTATAGTCATTTATGGATGACTCATTGGACGAAGGATTATCCTTGCCAACGGCGCATTGTGGAAGGAACTGGTTGTTCTTGATCAGGATGACCAGGGTTCTGTACCTTGTTGGCTTGTTGATATGCAAACAGGACTGGGAGTCTTGGAGATAATTAATTATTGGCTTTATTGATCTCAAGTAAAAGCTTGAGGGCTATAATTCTTGTGTTTTTCTTTCCGTATCTTATTATCTGCCATGCATATGTCTTATTATCCTGAATTGTATTTTTTTTTTGTCGCATCAATTTTGTTCATAATTTAATTTCTGTTGGTATTGTATTGTATTTGTGCCTATGTATTGTAATTAGTATTGTGTCCCCTTTGAGGTTACCTTCTAGACGTATGGCAATAATTGTTTGTGCCTGTGCGTGTATTAGGAAGCCGTACTACAGGGTCATACAAATCCAAGCCTTGCGATGACGCGTACAATTGTCCAGGACATCGTACGTACCGCGACGAACTCAGGAGGGATCTTAGTAGAGAGTAATACTGTAGAAGTTTCATAACCAGCGGCATGGTAAATAAGTTAGAATTTTACTCGTATTATTCGTACATTGTAGTTAGTTCAATTTAGTTTTCGAAACAACGCCTAGCTTCACGGTAAGCTCGCCAGCCATAAGCTTCATGATACCGCAGATGTAATAGGAACCTAGATCGCTGATCAGTTATTACAAGTATGTCACCAAAGGGCGAAAAACTTTGAATTTTTTCCTCTCGCAAGGGTATTATATACCCTGATTGTTAGCACGTCTACATATAACGCGTTGTGACAACTTTAATGTGCTTGGGCAAGAAATCACAGACCTAAGGGCACATGTATGTTACAAGCGAGCGAGTATACCATGCAGTATTGAAGCACATGTTCGTTTAACCTCCTTCATCGGGAGTGGAGCATGTTTTCACGATGCTGGCCGTAGTATAAAGTTGGCAAGTTGTTTGAACTTCATCTTTGAGATGGCGTCATCGAAAACTATTAGTTAAGGATATGAGGAATGAATATCCCCGCTGTGATCCGCATCATTAGTACAGCTGAGGGTGATGAGGCTAGTCCCCTCTTCTGAAATTTAGTGGATTCCTAGAATCATATGATATCACGGATAAGGGTTAGCAACATTAATTACCTTCCGCAGAAGACTAGTATAGGAGAGGTTTAATTCCTCATTAATTACGTGTTCGTCACAAGTGGTTTGGAGCAAACCAATGTGAGTAATGCGAACACCTAGGAAAGGATCTGTTCATGCCTCAATGATACTGTGAGAGTAGCAAGAGGAGTTCACCTTCTTCTCTTCGGCATAATCTCTACCCTACACCTCATGGATCGCACTTCTTGTGATAACTAATGGCTTAAGGCAAAGGGAACAACCTTTAGGTTAAAGGTACAGATAGGTTGTAGCAGGCTGGAAGCTAAGCGCTGCTTGGTGTAGTTTACACCTAGGTTATAAACCACCTAGTTGGATGTGTGGTTTTATGGAAGTTTTCTTTTTCTCTTAAATTGCCAGCGGACGTATTTCAGCACCTTAAATTGGGCACTCTGGGCTGTCAGGAAAATTGGTCTTTAAGTAAATTCATTGCATTATTTACTAACTATCTGGCCTTCGGTAGATAGTTAGAATTCTCGTCAAAGACACAGTCAAGGTGGATTTGTTACGCCATATTGATAATTGACGAAAGGAGCTAGCCGTTGGGGCAAATCAATGATAGTTCAGTCTGTCATGTTGGGTTTCCACATTTTTCCCAAAAAGAAAAAAATATGGTGGCGCATACAGATCTTGGCCTGACAGCTCTTGGTGAGTTTGCTGATGGTCTTCGCTCGTGTAGTAGGTCCGCCGATCGGACTAGGACTTTAATTTCATTTTTAGGTAGCTATGTGTCCCTCTTTACTGTTATCTGTTTCTGTCCTCCGTCGAGGGTGTTCTCTGGATACATGTCATATGTGGATGAACGTCAGTCAGCGCTATGAAAGGGAAAGCTGATGGGATTTGGATAGTGCTGATGGGGATGGCTGAATGTAGGATTTGCTGTGTACCACGGGGAGGCTTTCGATGGAGCATACTTGAATTGTACGGCTATTGCCGGTTGAGTTTGTGTATGTGCACCCAGGTCTGATGATTGAGGTTGGCACCAGACGGCTTCGCGTCGTCTGATGTCTGACATATGTACGTGCTCCCTGCACCGTCATCTTGAATAGTAAGAGTTGTGGAGAAGACCTCAACCACTCAGCGAAGGGCTCATGAATGGCCTAATAAAACCACTAGGGTTTTGGATTTGGGACCCTGCAGCAATGCAGTAGAGGTTTATGAGCAACCTAGAGGATTGGGACCCTACAGTTATGCAGTAGAGGCTTACGGACGGCCTATATACATCCAGTAGGGGGCTTACGGATGGCCTATATACATCCAGTAGGGGGCTTACGGATGGCCTATATACATCCAGTGGAGGCTTACGGATGGCCTATATACATCCAGTAGGGGGCTTACGGATGGCCTATATACATCCAGTGGAGGCTTACGGACGGCCTATATACATCCAGTAGGGGGCTTACGGATGGCCTATATACATCCAGTGGAGGCTTACGGACGGCCTATATACATCCAGTAGGGGGCTTACGGATGGCCTATATACATCCAGTAGGGGGCTTACGGATGGCCTATATACATCCAGTGGAGGCTTACGGACGGCCTATATACATCCAGTAGGGGGCTTACGGATGGCCTATATACATCCAGTGGAGGCTTACGGACGGCCTATATATATCCAGTAGGGGGCTTACGGATGGCCTTTATACATCCAGTGAGGGGCTTACGGATGGCCTATATACATCCAGTGGGGGTTGTTGAGTGTGACTCCAACCATGGGCGTCATGAACCCGAATTGGTATGTGCTCCCGGTCTAGGTGGACGCTCATGGCACCATCGGTGCCCGGATAACCATGGTATTTTATGGATCATGCGAGTTTTGGCACCGTCCGTGATGTGTGTGGGCGTCGCACTGACGACTCTGGCTAGCACGAGAATTGGCACTAAAGGGATGACGATCCCCGAGGTGATGATATTATAAACACATGTTTGCTGTATTGTATAACCAAGTGTAACTGTTTCTTGTCGGTTTTTAGACCTGGAGGAGGCCTATAGTCAGATGTCGCACCTTATGAGTGGTGTCTCAGGGCCGTGTAATGAAAAATTGTATGTTAAATGTGTCTTATATAGTCTCATTATTGATATCGCCAGACTTGCATCTTGCAATATCAAAGATCACCAGACAAGCTGGAGGAAACTCACCTTGCTTCCTTAATTTAAGTGATTAGGTTAAGAAACTAAATCAGTGCCCCTAAAAAGTGCAGACTATCGGATCCGGTTCTGGGGAAGCCGTTGTGAACTAACATAATTACTATTAAGTAACTTGATCTGTTTTTGGGCATTACTCTTGTGAGTGTGTTGCCTTTGTAATCTTAAATGTTTGTACATTTTTCTATTGTAAATTAATAAGAATTATTATGTGTAACCATGCTGTAGAGAAGGCGATAGTATCTGTTCTTGAACATTACTCTTGTGACTGTGTTGTCTTTGTTATCCTAAATGTTGTATGTTTCTTTTTTTGTAAAAATAATAAGACTTATTATGTGTAACCATGTTGAGGGGAAGGCGATAATTGATGTTCTCCTGTATTGTGCCTTGCTCTATAAAATGTTTAACTGTTTCCAGGTGTTCTTAGATAGGGAAGCCCTGAGAGTTAGTTTTTCGTGGTTTCCTACTCTTTTCGCAAATGCAGGGGCTTATTAAATCGTCCACGAGCGTATCCGGCATGACCCAGTAACGTCATGCCCTTTAGCATAGTATCTAATCCTTGTTTCGGCGGGCAGGTGTATGACCAATTGACACAGGGCCGTAATCAGTACTTGAATTATTTTTTTTTTTATTATTTTTTTTTCGTCGGTAACATAAAATGGAGTGTCAGGACTTGGGTACGGTCGACCAATTAGTTTATTGCAGTTAAAAATAACCATTAAAAATAGCGAACCGGGGCAGTCAAAGGGAGATCTTGCGTCATTTTCGAGAAGGATTGCTTCCTATTGTATCAAACTTAACTGCCTCGAGTGGCTGGCTTTGTCTTCCCATTTTTATAGAAATACACGACACTTTATGAGGATCGGTAATTAGTGTTCCGTCTTACGATCTGATTTATTGCAGTCACAGATAACTATTGTTACTAAGAAAAAGAAATAAAACTTTGCGCAAGATATATTTCAGAGGGTGAATGCGCTTTTATGACCGCGACTGTTAGGCGAGAAAAAAAAAGGGTCAAAAAATTTCTCTTCTCCTTTTCTAAACAAATACGTCGCGCTTAATTTATTGCAGTCATAGTTAAATATTGAAACAACGGCTGAGAAGACATAAAACTCTTCACTCGAGATACATTTCAAAAGAAGTAACTATTGTCCCTTAAGCAATTTAAGTTTCGCCTAAGGTTACCGGATGTTATACAAAAAGGATTCTCGACTTAATTACGCTGTTATAGTAAACTATTCATTGCCGAAGTAACGTTCGGCCGGATGAGAAAGATTTATGGTTATTTTAACGGTCACGAGGAACTTTCTATAGGGCTCCAAATGGCGGGGGTGAGCGAGATTCCCTTAAATTCAGAGGGCGCAATCTTCCCAGGTCATTCTCGCCACGAAGTTGTCTAGCCATCATCATTTTCGTCTTAACGCGGTTCGCGAACTTGAACAAGCTTTTCTCACATTTGATTGTTCGTTCTTAATTTGATACAATTTGTCCGGTAAATTCTGGATAATCTACAAACGGGGATCTTGTTTCATCTCAGTCTTTTGATTGAGCAGATTCTGGACTGTTGTCCAACGACGATCTCGAGTTAGGCGTACAACTCATTCGCGGATCAAAATTAACTGATTCTATCAGCAATATCGAGTGCGCGCCAGATTCTGGAGTCTTCAAGACTGGACCGAGTCGTGTGACTGTATTACGGCACGAATTGACGGTCTCCAAACCATACTGAGGGAATTTCTTCACATCCACGGGCCTGTAGTAACAGTATAAGGTCAGAGGGCCATATACGAGTCGACCTGGTCATACACTTGAAGCGGATCTGGGAGAATACATTGTGTCTAGTATTGGAGTAAGATCAACCTTATTTATCCTCTTTTGCTTGTCATTTTATGGTGATATTTGAGTATTCTAGAGATTGGCGATATCTAATCTTTGAGAATTGCACAATTCCGCAACGGACTGTTGTGAGATTACCCCTGATAATAAATTGCTTCGACTGCCTGTCCATCTGAAAGGCTAGCGGAGTAGCAGAGAGTAATCTGCCCATTTGATTTTCCTGACGGAGTATCAGCTCGTCAGGATTAAATATATAACCAATTAACAGCAGATATGTGTTTCATTATGTATTTATACCTACCCAAGCACTGACGAATGCCTACCTCTTCCCACGACATCTTGAGATCTTATTGAGCCTTGTTTTACCTATACTGAGCTACCGGAGTAAGAGTCATACATTGTAACATCCAGGCTTTTAGTAATCCAACGGAATTAATTAATTAAAGGGTTAAAAGTTTGAAAATGGGGTGCCGGATGGACGGCGTCCGCCAGGGAGACCTCCGAAACGATGGAGAGATATCTGGAGCTCAGTATCACAAGAGGACAATCCTGCAGTAACAGACTCTTGAGTCTATAGAAAGTTTAAGATGAAGAAGTTGGAGAAGGAAAGATAAGTGCTCTATACTCTGCCTATCCCAACAGGTAAATAGCGTAATGATTTGCATATACAGTTCTTAAAAATATTCCTTCCATTTCAAACGAACCCTTCAATTTTTATTTTTTATTCCACTCATATCTCTTGTATCATTTTCCCCTCGCATTTTACTTCCTTCCTTTCCAAATATTTTCATATTTCCCTCGCATTCATACTGAACTTTCCGCCTTAGTCTTTTCTCTTTCCTCAACTAGTCTTTTTGTTTTTATCTTCCATTCATTTTATTCTCTCTTTATTTACATTGTTTTATCAGTATTTCCTTTTCTTGCTTCCACAAATATTCTCATTACTCTATTTTTCCCTTTCAGTTTTTAATTTCTTCATACCGACATGCATCCTCTTTTTTACATCAAACATTCACTGTACCGCAGACATCTTTTGCTGTGTCCTCCAGTCTATTTTTCATTCTCATCCATTTTTCTTTCAATACTAAATCTACGACGTTTCATTCTCATTTTGTCTTTTATATTCCTTCTAAATTACTTGCATCTCGTTCTATAAGTGAGCTCATATGTTTTCTATATCTCAAGATCTATCCATAAAATTCTCAAAAAATCCAATTTTTGTTCTATATAAGCGTTATTCCACTAAAAACAAATCTAAGTTCTTTACCTCTATAAAATAAGTCTTCGACAATTGCGCAAGTCTGTTTGGTGAAGTTTGGTAATATTTTGTGGTATACATACATATTCTTCTTGTCGTGCCCTATCAGGTCCCCCCGACGTTGGCAATCATTCTGGCAAAGGCTTCTCTATCTTGTGCAACCCGGAACAGGTCCTCCATACGCCCCATCCCCGTCCCGTCTCTTATATTGCGCAGCCAAGAAGTTTGCCTTCTACCAGGACCACGCTGCTCCTCGATCTTGCCCATCAGTATCAACTGGAGGATTTCGTACTTCTCTCCACGTAAAATGTGACCCAGATAGGATATCTTACGGACCTTAATATCTGTCAGCAGCTGTCTACGGCAATTAGCTCTCCTCAAGACCTCCGAATTGGTGATCATATCAGTCCACGGTATACGAAGCATTATCCTGTGCAACCACATCTCGAACGCTTCCAACCGATTCATAGTATGAACCTTCAGCGTCCATGTTTCCGAGCCATACAACAGAACAGAATAAACATAGCAATTCAACATTCTCTGCCTTAGTTTCAAATTCAATTTATCATTGCAGAATATTGAACTTAAATATATGTACAAACATTATTAAATAATTTTAAAACAATGACTGTAATTTATTATTACTACTGTTTTTTGTATCTTCATGTTACTTTAACCTCTAAGCGAGTGATATTTTGTAAGTAAAATAAAAAATTGATTTTGTAAATAATATAAAAAACGTAATTGCGGCCGCCATATACAAAATAATTGAATAGATAAAAACATTTAAGCCTTGTCCGTTTTATTGATAAATTCATGTATCCGGGAATAAAAACATCGAACATACTGTGTGCGTCCATACTCTCTTGAGGTAAAAACTCGCTTACAGTACACCTACGGCTATACTCGTTAAGACAAAGTTTTGTATTTTTTGTCAATAATTTTAAGTACTTGTGCAACCTGTCACATGTTCATTTGTATATAAAGACACTGTTGTGTCGTTAATTAAATATAATAAATATATAAATTCTTCTTTCCCCTCGTTATCTTGCAGTTTCTCTCATCTGATTTCACGGCCGACACTTCTGAACATACTTGTGACAGATCGCAGATGGATATTTAACATGAACTGTATGGATGTGACGTAAAAGAATAGTCTACAAACACGGCCATCATTAGCAAAAATTCAGCTAAGGGCAAAAGTTAAGTTTTGAGAAAACTGTACTTTCATGTTTTTCATTGTCCCTTAAAGAAACGTGTTCTTCCTTTACCCGGTATCATGTCAGGTCCTTCAACGTTGAATATCACCTGAGAGTAGGCAACTTTGTCCTCGGCAGCCCGAAAAAGATCCTCAACGCTCCTTATACCAGTCCAATCACGTATATTGCGGAGCCAGAAGATTTGCCTCCTGCCAACACCTCTTCGACCCTCTATTTTGCCTTTGATGATCAGGTGCAGTAATTTGTACTTTTCTCCTCGAAGTAAATGACCCAAGTAGGACACATTTCAGATTTTAATATAGTTCGGAATATCACCTGAGAGTAGGCAGAATATCACCTGAGAGTAGGCATCCTTGTCCCTGGCAGCCCGAAAAAGATCCTTAACGCTCCTTATACCAGTCCAATCACGTATATTGCGGAGCCAGGAGATTTGCCTCCTGCCATCACCTCTTCGACCCTCTATTTTGTCTTGGATGATCAGGTGCAGTAATTTGTACTTTTCTCCTCTAAGTAAATGACCCAAGTAGGACACCTTTCGGATTTTAATACTATAGTTCGGAAATTCTAGGATGAGTCCTATGACAGCTCATAAATTTGCCCCTGTACAACCTTATGTAATGTATTTACCTAAATAACTTGCTATTTATTAGAATTGAGGCTTATATTAAAGTTGATAAAATAATTAAAATTACTAAACATCGTTACAAGGTTGTGTTGGGGCAAATTTGTGAACTGTCACAGGACTCATCCTAGAATCTCCAAACTATAGTCAGCGACTCTCTATCAACTTTGTCTCTTTAAAGAACCCTCGTTTGCTGACCATATCCTTCCAGGGTATCTGTAGCATTCTCCGGTGCATCCACATTTCGAATGTTTCCAGTCGGTTCATACTACCAACTTTGAGGGTCCATGATTCCACTCCATGCAATAACACTGACCAAAAGTAGCATTTGACCAACCATTGTCGAAGTTTCAAGTTTCGATTATCATCGCAGAATACGTTTCTCATTTTATTAAAACCCACACAAGATGATTCAATTCTGCACTTGACTTCGGTTTCTGGGTCGAGGTCTTCCACTAGGATACTTCCGAGGTATTTAAAGAAACAGATCAATTTTAATAAATTCTAAAAATCTATATTTTGTTTACAAAAAAAAAAAAAACAAATAAAAAACATGACATTTGTGTTTTTGCTTATTGTTGTGAATGAACCTTTATTGATTTCATAAGCAAAAAAACAGTTAATGATTATTACTGATTTTTTGCTTATGATCCTTATTATTTCACAATTATACGTTTTATTTCAATATAAAATACGACTTACAGTAATAATGATTATTATTGTCATTAATACAATATTTTAGTCATCAATTCAATTCAATTCATCCTTCTTTTAAAATTCTACAAGGGAGCATAGGGAGGCCACCAGTCTTCTTCATTCAGAGAGGTTTCAGGCGGTGTTGGTAATATCCCTCCACGACATTTCTAACGAGGAACGGTACACCGTGAGAGAGGGTCTTCCAGGCCGTAGGGAGCCCAATGGACAGAAAAACAGCACTCTCCTCGGCCAACTATCATCGGTCATTCTCAGAAAATGTCCCAGCCAGGACCATCGCCTCTCCAGAATTACAGAGACGACAGATCCCTGCCGGGTGCGCCGGCGTACAGCGTCGTTTGTTATGTGGCCATACCACCTGACTCCCAATATCCTCCTGAGACACCTGTTTTCAAAACTAAGTATCTTGCTTTCCTGAGCCTCGGTGAGATGCCAAGATTCACAGCCGTACAGGAGGATCGGGATGATACATACGTTAAACAGGCGGCACTTTGTTGTGACACTGAATCCAGTCGTCTTCCAAATCCTATCCATGTTGTTGAACCTGTTGCCCCGCTGGCAGCTCTCATGCGGAAATAATAATGATTTTAATCATGATAGGTGTATAATACATTTGAACACAAATCAATTATAATTATTATTGGTGTGAAGATTCTTCCAAAACATGATATAATTTTGCCCAGTTTTTCTATTATGGATTTCTTTTTTTCTGCATTCACTCCGCAACGTGCAGTATAGGCACATGTTTGAGGTTTAGGATGTTAAGATATGGTTTAGTTATAAAGTTCATCTTTTACTCCACGGAATCATTCTCATAATCATACCGAAGTCCTGAGGCGAGCTAGAGCTGATAGGGAGTTGTTGTCCACTATAAAAGTTAGAAAGATTTCATATCTGGGTCACGTGCTGCGTGGAGAGAAGTACCACTTGCTCCAGCTTATATTGAAGGGGAAAATCGAGGGACACCGGGGGTCTGGAAGAAGACAGATGTCCTGGCTGCGGAATGTGAGGGAGTGGACCGGTATCCGGAGTGCAGAGGAGCTGTTCCGGGCGGCTCAGGACCGAGACAGATTCGCCGAAGTGATTGCCAACGTTGGGGGGACCCGACAGGGCACTTAGAAGAAGAAGAAGAATCATTCTCAAATCAAGTTTTATATTTTAAAAATGTATTCCCTCTGAAGGCTTTGACAATTAAGATGGCCTTCATGTAAGGTCTGCATGGGTTGATTTTTTTATTATTATTTTTATAATTGGATGATCCATCCTTCCACTTAAAGAAATCCAAATGATCCATGGATTTTACTTCAGTCTTTCCTGAATTGGCTTCTGAAACTGCTTCGTGGAAATCTTCTTCTTCTTATAGATCTTGCGATCTGTTTAAACCGGATTTAAGTTTTGGTCCTGTGACGAAGATGTCCTACTTTCTCTCTATCTCTTTGGTGGACGTCTTGGTGGTCGACGGCCCTCTAGAATTTCGTGCATTACAATCTTAGGTATTCTCGCGGGGTCCATCCTCTCAACGTGGTCCCTCCAGAATCGTCTTCTCTGCCTACTCCATCTCACGATATCCTCAATGTTATAACTTCTGCGGATTTCCTCATTAGGTATCCTATCTCTGAGGGTTCTACCTACGATAGGCCACAGTGTTTTCATTTGGTGTTTCGTTCTTACAGAGTCTGCTCTTGCTTCGATTCCGTAAGTAATAACAGGTCTTATGCATGTTTTGTATATTCTGACTGCTTTCCACCAACGTGTGTTTATTGTCCCAAACAGTGTTCCTCAGGCATCCAGAGATAACTGCCGCTTTATTGGTCTGTTCTTTTGACTTCATTATACAGATCGTTGCAGCTAGATAGCTCCACACCCAGGTATTTAAACTTCATGACCTGTTCTATGGGTTTATCGTCCACAACCGTGGAAATCATTTAAGTCATATGTTTTTCCTTGGGCTTTCAATGACATCTCTACAGAATGATGAGCATAGTGTCACGAACATATTTATTTCAGACTTAATCTCTTTGTATTCAGGACATTTAATGGGATGTCTCAATTGTGTCTTTGGAATCTGTGTCTGACATATGTTCTTCCAGGTGGAGAAGAATTTTTGCAGACAATTTCTTCTTCATTTCATAAATTGACTTTTCCAAACTTATCCTGTGGCATGGAATGGCTATTTATTAGTATTAGAGATGGGATGCCTTGTGCAGCAGCTTTAGGAAACATTTGAAGCGAACTCATTTTGGGTGGTCTAATCAAAATGTTTAATGATACATGAACGTACACTACACTACACCTAAATCTGAATCTGTTATACTTGAGATAATGTAGGATGGTCCCTGTGACATTTGAAATGTCATGTCTCAAAGGGATGGGTAAAATAATTTTTTTTACAAATTGAATAGTTTTTTTATAAATCGAAAAATTGTTTTTCTCTAAACTGACGTTTTAATTCCTAATTTTCATTATACTGACTTTCTAATGTATTGTATGATTTATATCTATCTTTAAATAGGCCAAGATCCACTATGAATTAATACTAATTACGAACATTTAACTTTAGATATAAAAAAATCGAACATCCAATTATCGTATACCCCATCCCTGGCCAATGCAAACTAACGTAGTGACTTTTGACCAACGTCACCAAATATTATTTGATTTTAACAAACTGCCACATTTTTGCTAACTTGTAACAAGATGTATAGTATTAATATGTCACTATTGTTAGTTTTATGTAATGTATTTACCTAAATAACTTGATATTTATTAGAATCGAGGCTTATATTAAATTTTATAAAATAATTAAAATTACTGAACGTCGTTATAAGGTTGTATTGTGGCAAATTTGTGAACAGTCAAAGGGACCATGCTACACTTTCTTAAGTATAATATAACATATTGGAATATCTACAAAGGTTTCATTGTAGTACATCTTCCTATGGTAAGTTTTCTGCAGTTTTATTACCAAATATGTTTTTTCTGAACATGGATATATGTGGAGAAATACCTAATATAATGGTCGCAGTCACTATTATACATATACTATCCTTACTCTTAACTTATATATATTTATTTTGTAGCATTTTTGATCTGTCAGTAGCAGTGGGCTCAAATCTCGAGTTGGAACGCTCTTGAGGAGAGTTGGAGCGCTCTTGAGGAGAGTTGGAGCGCTCTTGAGGAGAGTTGGCTCCCTGAACGGTCTTAAATAAATTGGTCTTATTATTTCTGCACTATTGTGCACTTAGAAGACTGCCGTTAGGGCAATGCAGCGTGGAGGGTCTTTGACTCGAGAGTGGCCGCGAAGTCATCCCAGAAAGTGATGTGCATCCAGTTAGGCAACGGGACTGTGAGGGGGTTGTTTTGGTAAGAGCGTGTAAAACCGGGTAATGGTCGGACTGCCACTGCTCGATTGTTTGAAGAGGATATCGCTTTTGATGATGATATTTAGAATGTCTGAAAGTTTTTAATAAATTTTTTGAAAAGATTAATGAAATCTGCACTCATCAATATGGGCATTAACCCTTTCTGTTCGGTGACGTGTAACTAGTACACATTGCTTCTGAAAAAAATTAATATCTCTATAAATATAATAAATACTGGCTTCAGATTTTAGGTACCATATTCCTCCGTAATACATTTACGTATTGAATGAAAAAATAATATTAATAATAATTAGCACTTATCGGCCACATCAGAGATATTTTGTGAAAATCGGGAATAAATTCACCAATACAATCAAACGTGTGCCGTGTGTGACCTAATATATTCATTCTAAAAAACCGCTATGGGTGAGTAAGTAGCTACTTTGGTATATGAGAACGCAAGAAATAGAATCTCAGTTAGTTCGCTTCTCTCTTTTTAGTAGCCAATCGACTTTCGTTCGAGGTGGTCGCTCCGTCCGTTTTGTGAACGTCTGATGTTTTTTTTCGTGTTTTCAGCAATTAAATTACATTAATTATCACTTTTGACTTCAAATTTAATTAATTTGATCGATTGGCCAAGAATATTCTTATTTTTCCGATTTTAAATCGCTCATTTTGACATATGTATTGATGTGTATTGAATACACATCACCGGAACGGGCGGATTTTTTTTAGCACAGGAAGGGAAAAGTTAACGTAACTTATAACTTGTCTTCAATTATAGCCTTTTTTCCAACTGAACTTATATAGATAAATTATTTCATATATTTAACAGTATTGATAATGACCTAACAAGCCAAAATGATTATCCACGCAGTAGAAATAAATAAACAGAAAACTTAAAATGCGATTTTATTTAAATAACTGTATATGATATAATCTTTGAAAATCGCATTTAAACTTTCAATAAAAAAAAGCAAGTTTTGTAAGTGTTATTTTGCTAATTGGTAATTTTACTTCAGTTAATTTTCATTCTCTATATACATCTGATAGGTTTATTGTTATACAGAAATTACAAGTTCGTACAAATTGTTTATGGCAGTTGGTTATGAACGGTTATAAACGAGTTTAGTGGCGAATTTACGAAAATATTTCGTCCTCTGTCGGCCATTTTTTTAACAAAGGGAGCTGTCTATGCGCAAAATCGCGGTAATAAAATCAATACTTTGGTGAATACGCCCTAAAAATAAGTCATTAGTGCGCAGAATCGCAGTAATCAATATTTTCATAACGTATGACGAATTGAAATAGCGCACTATCTAACCTTCAGTGAAGATCACCTTGAGTTTTGTATCTATGGGCTATCGCAGAAAACGTAGCCGTAGAGTTTGCCAGTCTAAAAATAATCTTCTAGCTTGACCTGAATATTTATATGGGTACTGGCAATTAAAACCCAAATTATTGATTTCCCGGTTAGGTTTGAATAGGGCTCTAGTAAATTTTTGTATAGAGAAATACACAATACAATATATTTAGTAAAAACAATATTTTTTCCTGGCTTAAGTGATCTCAATTTAATGTACAATTTTCATTAAAAACTCAACAATTCACACGTTTTATTGAGAATAATATTTCTTGATAAAACGTAACTTAGAATTCAAGATAAATTATGAATTCAGACACTTTTAATATCTAACAAGTGTCAAGCAGATACACATTTAATCCGTCAATATTTTATCTTTTCTTTTTCTACTATTCAATATCATAACGTCCAGAGGAACTTCGGGAGTTATTGACGATCTGGGATATTTCATATGAGTTATGAATCGTTATAGCTTTACCATTAATATCTCTCATGGAAACAATCATATTTTATTATACTTGAGACAATGTAGCATGGTCCCTGTGACAGTTCACAAATTTGCCCCAATACACGTTCAGTTATTTAGATTTATTTATTATTACACATGACATGACAAGAAATATACACAATTTGAGAAAAACAACAGATAATTTGATTTGGACATACAATTTTAATGGATCTGGGTTTGTTGCCTTTCATTTGTCGTATCCCCAGTAAACTAGGCTTTTACCTGTATCTCACTGAGGATATTTAGCATGAAAAAATAAATCGATACTTCTTTCCGATTTTTGATTACACAAAAACAAAACCCCGTTGCACGCTCTCATCAACTTGACAAACAGTGACACTCAACTACAACTGGAAACATCTTGCGAAATTCAACTCCTCACACATCATCACTCCAGAAAGACCAAAAATATTAATCCCACAATATACCGCACACAATCATAAGAATAAAAATTAAAATCAAAACAAAATTAAAACAAAAAAAAATACACAGAAACACAAATACAAAAACAACCAAAATTAAAACAACAAGAAGAGACCCACACTCACGAGCTTACATAAATCCCTTCCACTCGTATTACTTATATTATTATTTAATTTATTATTTTATCAACTTTAATAAAAGCCTCAATTCTAATAAATAGCAAGTTATTTAGGTAAATACATTACATAAAACTAACAATAATGACAAATTAATACATCTTGTTACAAATTAGCAAAAATCTGGCAGTTTGTTAAAATCAAATAATATTTGGATTGTAAATTTTTTTATACCTAAAATGAAATGTTCGTAATTAGTATTAATTCATAGTGGATCTTGGCCTATTTAAAGATGGATACAAATCATACAATACATTAGAAAGTCAGTATAATGAAAATTAGGAATTAAAACGTCAGTTTAGAGAAAAACAATTTTTTCATTTATAAAAAAAACGATTCGATTTGTAAAAAAAAAACGATTTTTCCCTATCCCTTTGAGACATGACATTTCAAATGTAACAGGGACCATCCTACATTTTCTCAAGTATAAAATCACTCATGGAAATAATCATATATTAATACGAGTATTACTCGTTAAAATAATCATATTTTATTAATATCACTCATGGAAATCATTATATTTCAAAGTTAGAATAGGACTCAAGTTAGAATAAAAAATAAACCAGTTTGATTAAAGAGTTTGTCTGGGGAAAAAATACTCGCATTTTTGTCTTTTCACGTGTGATAATATTGCCAACACGTACATTGATGAACTATGCACTCCGCACCTAGACTTGTGGCTCTAAACCAAACATGGACGTTTAGCGTATGTCCTAGTAGGACGTGCTGATGATGATGTTGTTGACATCGCTGTATTCGCTTTAGTCGAATTCTGTGTTCCTTTTCGTTCGGGGTCATCAATTTAGCGGGATGCTTTACCGATACGTCGTGATGATTTTGATTTGTTTTGTATTTAAAATAAAATACGTCGATTCCGGAATGCGTAAAAGTGAGAGTGAATAATCGATAAATAGTAAACAGCGATGAATGGTCAAGTGAATAATAACAAGTGCTCTTTATTTGTCGATAAGTAGGTATATATATACAATTTCAGAACGGGGCGCGTGAATGCGTCCGCGGTATATCTTGATCTCACTCCTGTGCGTACCGAGGTGGTCGCAGACGTTGCCAATGATATAGTGGGTAGAATATTTATTGCCGAAACGGCGAGACAACGCGATGCGTTCTCTCTCTACCGTGGAATGCGACGTAAATATTATTTGCGTGTAAACATTATTGACGTTCTGGTATGTGAACTTTGTACATATTCAAAGATTGATTCATCGGTCGTTGACCGTGCATGTTGACAATATTTACGACGACGACGGTATTCCCTACAGACGTTTGATTATTGGGTCCGAATATATCATTGTTGTCCAATTACGCTCTTCAATATTTCCATGTAACCATTTCGTTTTCTATATTTAAAAAAAATATAAACAATTTCTTACTCATTGAAAAACGAGTATTTCATGAAATATCGGTAATCCTGAAAGAAAATTCATCACCAAATTAATACATTTCTGAGAATGGGCAGAGTGGAAAGTTTTTTTAATTCGATATATGTTAGAGTGGTGAAAAACGACGACATTAGGACGACGTAGAAAAACGTGGCACGATCAATTTAATAAACGTCATAGATTGAATAGAGTGAAATATTTTAAATGGAATGGAAATAATGCATGATGTAAGATTTGAATAACTAATACATATACTAATATTTTTTTAATCCACTTTGCACGGATTTCTCCTGTTACACAAAGAGGGTCTGCTTCTAGCGTTAGCTTATTCGTTAGGAATAATATCAGCCAGGATTCTTCTCATACTGCTAGACGGTACCGAGAATATATCAACAGTGTCATTCAGTTGGTTCAATATCTCTATACCACGCGTGACTGATTGTTTAGCCATGATACTCGTCCTGTAAGTTGGTATGTAGAACAGAGGGTGATTCCTTGCACGGCTATATTTATTAGGTATATATAAACTTAGTGCTTCTAGAATCGCGGGGCAGTTAAAGCAACCTTGGAAAACCTTTATTAGGAATATCGCAATGGATTCTTGCCTTCTTGTTTCGAGGCTTCTATAGTTACACACTGTGAGAAGTTCGACATGGTGAGCAATATATAGTAGTTATATAAGTAGTATAAAGGCTTTAGAAGTTTAGGAAAACCGTGAAAAACGTGGTACGACAATTAATAAACCTATTAGAATTGTTTATTTATTTAACACTTTTATTGCAATACAATCTGGCGGGCTTATTGCCTCTCATCTCTTACAACCAACCAGACAACAGTAAATAAAGCAAGTTACATGGTCGCATAAATCATTTAAATGACTATCCATCCCTACGAAATCCATAAACACATACGTGAGCACATGCCCACGAACCCCACAAAGACGGACAGTCACCCGAACATTATTTTTCATATAAAGTGAGATATCATCAATCAAAAGGAAAGGAAGGGATGGTGGAGAGGAAAGGAAAATAAAAATCAGGAATGAAACACGTTATTTTACTGACTAGAAATTAAGAGTTTTTCAGTCGCTTCTTAAAGCATGCCAAGGACGGAATTTTTCGACTGGAAAGTTTAAAAATTCAACAGAGAGAATACATTATAAAATATTTACCGTATTTTTCGTACCATAAGACGCACCTTTTTATTTAAAAATTGTACGTTTTATGATTTGAAATCTATATATTACTCGTGTATCTTTTAGTCACTCTTCTTAGTTCATTTCTTCTTCTTCTTCCGAGTGTCATGTCAGGTCCCATTGAATATCACTTGAGAGTAGATATCTTTGTCCCCGGCAGCCCGAAAAAGATTTCTTACCCTCTCCTTATGCCAGTCCAATCACGTATATTGCGGAGCCAGGAGATTTGCCTACAGCCAACACCTCTTCGGCCTTCTATTTTGCCTTGGATGATCAGGTGCAGTAATTTATTAAAACTATCGGATACCAGTGAGAATCGAATCAGAAACTTCGAGTTATATGACAATCGTGTCTTGCGAATTAAGATCATTTTAAATATTTTTAAATATAAGTACATGAAATATAAAAACATTTTAAATATAAGTACATGAAATATAAAAATTCACTTAGTTCATTTAAGCAAACATATTTCATACGTTTTCTATATTTATCAAATCTCTTTGTATTAATTTAAGAGTGTATTTAGTGTGCAAAACAAATACAGACGTCCAATACTAAAAAAAAATATTGGCTTAAACTGGCGCCCCTTGGCTTGTTCGTGAATAAGGTGTATATTTTTCTCATGTTCATATAGATAGTATCGAAAATGACTTTGAATAGAGTGACAACAATTATACGGCAAGTGTCAGTAACGAGACGAGGAACAGTGTCGAGACGAGTCGTCGTTGCTGGGCTTTGTAGTCGAGGATCATTTTGTCATTTCAACACCAATTCAGTTAGAAAGCGAATTGTTGAGTGTTTTAAGTGATTGTGTCGTTGAATACCAGCAAACTCACCAGCTACCCCGCTGTACTGGATCCGATGGTACACCGAATTGAGACGATCGGAACACATCGGCATGTTTTCGAGGGGAATAGCACCACAGTGCGGGGTTCGAACTGTCTACCTTTGGCTCGAAAGTCAGTGCATTACTGCGCAGCCATGCACCTAGTTGAATGGAAAACAGTCGAGTTCATATAAATGATGAACAAATCGAAAAAGCAAAATAACGTTTATTTTCAAACGTCTATTAAATATTAATTTTGTAAATTTTTCACGCATTTGTTCTATTATGTCTGCGAAATTATCACCTAAAGGCGTGCTAGTTGGTAAGTCATCTCTCTTCCAGCCCGAGGGTTATGATTTTGCTTCCCGTTAGCACTGATTTAAAAAAAAATAATCCTGCCTGATTTTTACTAAAAGCCTTTCAAACATATTTATGGAAGGGCTGAATATATTGGAAGGGTTGAATTTATTTTAAACATCCTTGTTTAGTAATTATTTTTTCATGCTAAATATCCTCAGTGAGATACAGGCAAAAGCCTAGTTTACTGGGGATACGACAAATGAAAGGTAACAAACCCAGATCCATTAAAATTTTATGTCCAAATTAAATTACCTGTTGTTTTTTCTCAAATTGTGTATATTTCTTGTCATGTGTAATAATAAATAAATAAAAATTAGCCAGGCTTTTTGCTAGATGGCAATCTCTAGCAATCAACCAAACAAAAGTAAATTATGGGAGTTACATGGTCGCAAAAATTATTGATGATGATAGGCTATCCCTTGTGATCGAGTATTATTGTTAGTAATCATGTGGATGGAGAACGCCTGTGCTTGTTTTTATTAATGTGTGTAAGCCATTGCACTTCAGCAAACACATAGTTTTTAAATATCCCATCGAGATTGGCAGGTTACATCTGATGTTGCCTTTCAATATAAAGATTTTTATATAACGTTATTTACGCGTTGCTTAACCCTTTCCGGTCCTATGTCGAATGTCATTCGACATCGATTTTATTCCAGTGAGTCCTATGTCGAATGTCATTCGACATTTTTTTTTTTATTTTTTATATTTTTTTTAACCTGGCGAGTTTATTGCCCTGTAGAAATCTCTTCCAAAAAATTTCTCGTGAACATAAATATAATTTTATTAAAAACAACCTGGATGTATTGTTTTACCCTGTAATTCTGTAAATCTTTTGTGGACCTGATGGAACATTTTTTTTTTTCGTGGACCGGAAAGGGTTAATGGGACTGAAGGAATTAATAATAAGTAGCATACAAGCTAAAGGTAACACACTTTGTGATGTTAAATAGTCTCAGTGTTAAACCAGTCTGGAGTTGAATCCGTCAGAAATCGAACCTAGGGTGTCCGCATGCTGTGAATATTAACCGTTAGACCACAGCCATCGACTTTTTGTATTTTATTACATCCCACTTAACGTTGTACAGTGACACATTGCCATATATCAATTTCTTCTAACCAACCAGAAATATGTTATAAGGTTTGTAAAAATCAAACTAAGATTCGTTTCCTGATTTAGAATCCTTTCCTGTTGACGAAAAAAATAATTGTTTAAATAAGAATTGAAAAGAAATTATTTAAAAAATACCCATCGACCACACACATTCACAAGTCCAAACCATCTTAACCACTTAACATTTGGACTTTTAACACGCGACGTAACACAATGATGAACTGTGAACGAATAAATTATATACGAAAATATATTCCGTTCGGAGAAAACAAGTTGAAACAAGATCTACCTAAACGACACGCTCGGGAGAAATACTCCCAACAAGTGGAAACAAGATTTGCCCGAACGAGACTCGGGGTCGTCAGTATAAAAATAAACTTCGTGCTCGAGTCCCGCTCGGGAAAAACTATCAAGTGGTTAAAGCACCTTTCTTTATGTTACTTAAGACATTCATTTTATTTACGCATTCATTCCGACATTTTTCATATTGACAATCCACTAAATTTCTTTAGTGCACGGCATAAATCATACTTTTATCATTTTTCTACCAAGTCCAAGTTTCACTTCCATACATCAAGGTGGGCACCAAAACACTATTGTGTATTGTAATTTTTGATAATGTTGATATATAGTAGCGTGGTTGTTGCAAAGGGTCTTTCAAATTGAGCGGTTTTTTTAATTCTTGAATAAAACACACAATTTGCTTTGATTTCAAAAAACTTTTTATTGGCCATTGAAGTATAATGTATGCCATTTAAACACAATAAACAATATCCGCCAAATGTCCACCTCTTGCTGTTCCACAGATGTCCACTCTTTTGTCAAAATTTTCGATGACATTTTGGCATAATTGCGGTTCTAACTCACCAATAACGCGAATAATTTCATCCTTCAGCTCAGAAATTGATCGGGGGTCATTTTTATAACATAGACCTGGCTTTTCACGTAACCCCAGAAAAAATAGTCCAACGGTGTCAGATCACATGATCTTGGTGGCCAATTAACATCACCGTTTCCGGAGATTATAATACATAAAATAATTCAACAATTTGAACGCGTTGTTGTATTGTATACGACTCCATTTTTATAAACGTCATACATTACACTTCTTAAATGTCACAAACCCAGGCAAGTTCGCGACGCCATCTGTGTTTTATCCAAGAATTAAAAAAATCGTTCAATTCGAAAGACCCTTTTTATTACATTCAGTGATCGTCGCTTTAGTTTACTTTACCCCTATCTAGTCTTTAATCCAGGGCTGTGGAGTCGGAGTCGTGGAGTCGGAACATTTTAGGTGGAGTCGGAGTCGGAGTCGGAAAAAATCGACCGACTCCGACTCCGTTTAATTATTTTAACATTTTCTTTAACTCATCCAATGCTGAGAACACGCCTGGCGTGTCCATGTGAACATCTGATTCATGCTCAAAACACGCGCGGCGTGTCCATGCCTAAATATTGTTAGTGTATTATATAAATAAGATTTAGTTAACGTATGCAAACAAATGAAGCAACCTTTTTATTTTAAAGTGTTTTCTTAGTTTTTTTAATACCTACCTGTGTTGTTTTTCTAATTATTTTATAAGTTTTATTTAATTCTTTTTTTAAATATTAATATATATTTTTAATATTATTTTTGTGTGAAGATATTGCTTAATGCGTATTGTTTATATATTTTTTTATTAAATTGTTTCATTTGTGTACGAATATAATTAATTTTTAATTTATACCTGTATCAATTATTAATAAGTCAATATAAATAAATTAGGTAGACGCAGTAAATTATAAAATAAAATAAAAATTGAAGTCAGAGTCAAGAGTTGGAGTCGATTATCCGGCTTGTGGATTAACCGGCACAGTAAAACGATCCGAATGTTTATACTAACATTTAAATAATATTTAGAAATAAAAAAACTCGGAATTTTTTGCAGTTCCTTCTCAACTTGGTAAAGGCGACCCTGGATAATCTAAAACAGTCTACTGTATGTATAATACATAAGTCATATTTTACACTTAACCTTTCCCTTCCTGTGCTAAAAAAATCCGCCCGTTCCGGTGCAGTGTATTCAATACACATCAATACACATGAAAAAATTAGCGATTTACAATAAAATCGGAAAAATAAAAATATTCATAGCCAATCACTCAAACTAATTTAATTTGAAGTCAAAAGGGATAATAATTGAAATTTAATTGCTGAAAACATGAAAAAAACATCGGCCGACGTTCACAAAACGGGCGAAGCGACCACCTCAAATGAATGTCCTAGAGCTACTGAAAGTTGAGACAGGGACGTTATACCTCGAAGGAATAAACACAACTGCAAACTGAGATTCTATTTCTTGCGTTCCCATATACCGAAGTACAGTAATAGTGAGATGTGAATAGCGTCGTTTCCTCACCCATAGTAGTTTTTTTTAGAATGAACATACGTTTGATTGTATCGGTGAATTAATTCCAGATTTTCATAAAATAACTCTGATGTGGCCGATAAGTGCTAATTATTATTAATACTATATTATTTGTTTCATTCAATGCGTAAATGTATTACGGAGGAATACAAATAATCTGAAGCCAGTATTTATTATATTTATAGAGATATTAAAGTTTTTAGAAGCAATGTGTACTAGTTACACATCACAGGGAAGAAAGGGTTCAAGTCTACAAGATTATACAGAACGATGTCGCGCTTTATCGATTTTTTAAAAACAAGTAAAGTGTGGATTGAATTGTCTGTCAAAATTATGCCAAAAAATGCCTAGTCTGTTGTAAAAATTATGCCAAATTATGCCCAAAAATGCCTAATCAGATGTACCGAGTATGTGTAAGATACTTGTCTGCCGATCCGGAGGTTGCGGGTTCGATCTCCGCTTGAATCCAGATTTTTTTTAAATAGGATTCCAGTCTGTTTAACACTTAGGGATTATAAAAACATCTTTCTGGTTGGTTGGAAGAGATTGCCACATGGCAATAAACTCGCCAGGTTAAAAAAAAAAATAACAACCCGCAATATCCATTGCTCTAAATCCAAAGACTCGATTACTAGTGCCGATGATAATGTTGTTTTCAGGACACGCTCTTCAATATGTTCGTAAGGACACTTTACGAATGAAAGAGAAAACAATGATTAATGACGAAATCCATAGTCTACTTAGCAAGACGCTTCGGGTTCGATAAAAAAATAGAAACGGCCAAGACTGGTAAATGGGTTCACTTGGTAAAAAAAATGTACATATGCGATTATTGTTACCAAGACATGTTAATACGAATTTTGAATCCCAACTTCAGTTCTTAACCCGAAAATAGGAAATGGGACTGAATACATTTTATCTTCCGGACACGCTCTTCCATATGAGTGGTGAAGTGCCAAACCAGCCTATACAACGAATATGTTGAAATGAGATAATGTAGCTCAAAGGTTATTATAAATCAAATGTTGTGTAATTAATGTATTTTGTTCATTGAACAGATACATTCTTAAACTACTAAAATAAAAATAAAAAAATTAATCTAATATTATGACAAGATTATTTGATGATTAAAGTTTTTTTGTTTGATAGGCAAATTTGGCATAAAAGTATATCACGAAAATCACTTTGACAAAAAAAAAATGATAGATGGCAGGAGTAGTGCCATTTAGAATTTTGAAGTAAAGGCATTTCTGGCTTATAAAGAAACGTTATGTGACTCAAATTTTAACATCAACTCATTTTTGGTTTTGTTGGATAGGCTGGTTTGACTCTATGCCACTCATAAACCGGAATCACCTTAACCCAAAAACACATATTGCAGGTTGCCCAAAAATTGATGTTTTTGTGTAATCAAAAATCGGAAAGAAGTATCGATTTATTTTTTCATGCTAAATATCCTCAGTGAGATACAGGCAAAAGCCTAGTTTACTGGGGATACGACAAATGAAAGGTCCATTAAAATTGTAGGTCCAAATTAAATTACCTGTTGTTTTTTCGCAAATTATGTATACTACCTTGATCAAAAAGTTTTAGAACTTTATTCATAAAATCGAAAATACAAGTTTATTCATCAAAATCGATATGGTCCCGTTCAAAGTACTCTCCATCGACTGCAACGTACTTACGCCAGCGCTTGATCCAATCCTCAAAACACCGCTGGTACTCAATTTTCGGTATGTCCATCGGAGCCGTCTTCGATTTTTTCATGACATCCTCTCGGGTGCTGTAACGCGTTCCGCGAAGCGGTTTTTTAAGTCGGTCGAACAGGAAAAAGTCGCAGGGAGCCAGATCAGGTGAATTCGAAGGCTGCTGGATAGTAGTCGTGTTGTTTTTGGTCAAAAACTCATGGAAATCATGTCTTTCGCGGTTTCAACGCGGTCCTTTTTTTTTGCATGAAATTGAGGTCTTTCGGCACCAGTTTTGCAGCGACATGTCTGAGGCCCAAATCATTAATCAAAATGTTTTGAGTTGATCCATAAGCGATGTTCAAGTCCTCTGCCAGCTCTCTGATGGTCAATTTGCGGTTTTTGGCCAACATTTCTTTGATTTTATCGATGGTTTCATCGGTTTTCGACTGCCACTACGTTCGTCATCCTCGACCGACTCACGACCACTTCTGAAGCGTTCGTGCCACCGAAAAACACTTCTCCGACATTTCCAAGGTCTGCGGACCATTAAATCCGTTTTTCACACAAAATTTAATGCAATTTCGTTGATGCACAGTTGATGCCATTTTCAAACTTGTAAAAAATCGAAAACACGCACAAAGGTAGATGTACTCAGTACAGCGTAACTTTTACAAATGTCAAGCTATGACGCTGAAATTTGAAGGGAAGTGTCAATGATAGATGTGGTAACCTAACAAAATAAAAAGAATTCCAATCGGGTGACTGACAGCGCCACACTGTGGCCGGTCCTAAAACTTTTTGATCAAGTTAGTATTTCATGTGTCGCTCAGCTCCTTTAGGAAAAATCTCTTGAATTTAGTTTAGTACTTGAAATAATTTAATCTTTTTATATTGTCTTATAGGCTACATTTTGTCATTGTGTTTTAATGTACTCGTAACATATACATTTTTACAATAAGTCTTAAAATGTTGAACTGTTTAATACATGTTTTTTTTGGTCCTTGTACAAATTAGGAAAACCTGTAATGTGTAAAGGACTTGAAAAAAAAAGAAATATTAAAAGAAAAAAAAAATATTAAAATGAGTATTGAAGGTGTCTTATCTGTCATGGACACAAACCAAAAGATAAGGAAGGGTTTATGGTAAGTCATTCAACGACAAGGAAGGGTTTATGGTAAGTCATTCAACGACAAGGAAGGGTTTATGGTAAGTCGTTTAACGACAAGGAAGGGTTTATGGTAAGTCGCTCAACGACAAGGAAGGGTTTATGGTAAGTCGTTCAACGACAAGAAAAGGAGATTGAGAAAAATTGGAATGAGATGGTGTTCTGAATAATGCAATATTTTTTTATTCTTTCTTAAATGCAAAGAAGGATTTCGTTATATTTGATCACTATTTTGCTATATTCTATGAAAATAATTATTTCTCCCTCTCTTGTATTGATTTACTCTGTATGTGCGAAAGAAAATTAGTAGAAATTGTATATTTCGCTCGATCAACATAATAAATATTTGATAGAGGAAATTATTGAATTTAAGTATGACCGATGAAAGGTTTACAAAACTAACTTTTTTATATATATATATATATATATATATATATATATATATATATATATATATATATATATATATATATATATATATATATATATATATATATATATATATATATATATATATATATATATATATATATATATATATATATATATATATATATATATATATATATATATATATATATAAGATATGACCGAAGTCATAGGTATCCTTAATACCCTCGAACACTAGGCGGAAAAAAGTACCTGTGTCGTTCGAGGAGAGTAGCACAGCGCGTGGTTTGAACTGATGACTTTACAGAGAGAAGTCCAGTGCGTTAATAAATTAATATATTTCCGAAAATGGGTAGATTGGAATTATAAAAGTTTTATAAAAATAATTAATTATAAAACGCGTTGGAAAACCTCGAAAAAAAAAACAACATTAACATAGATTAGTTCGGTCACGTCGAATGAATGTATAATGAAAAAAATCTAAACTCGAGCTTCTTCTTCCCATTGTCATGTCAGGTCCCCCCAACGTTGAATATCACTTGAGAGTAGATATCTTTGTCCCCGGCAGCCCGAAAAAGATCTCCGACGCCCCTTATGCCAGTACAATCACGTATATTCCTGAGCCAGGAGATTTGCCTCCTGCCAACACCTCTTCGGCCTTTTATTTTGCCTTGGATGATCAGGTACAGTAATTTGTACTTTGCTCCTCTAAGTACATGACCCAAATATGACACCTTTGGGATTTTAATATTAGTCAGCAACTCTCTATCAACTTTGGCTCTTTGAAGAACCCTCGTGTTGCTGACCATATCCATCCAGGGTATCCGTAGCATTCTCCGGTGTATCCACATTTCGAATGCTTTCAGTCGGTTCATACTACTTACTTTGAGGGTCCATAATTATACTCCATGCAATAACACTGACCAAACGTAAACTCGAAAGATGGATTATTTTTTATGAAGACGATATTTAACTCTTGTCACCACCCGAATCCCCAATCGGATATTTAGTGATAGGAAATAATGTCAATGGGGGCATTAAAACATATTTACTCGAAACGGACATTACCAAAATCTGTTACAATAATAGTCTATGAAAGTTTATATTGTAGTACAAACTTTGATGTATGGGATTAAAACGTGGACGCGGAAAATTACTAAAAGCAGCTGAATAAATGCTGGAGAAAGGCGTGTACTGAGAAAAGTACACGAGATAACGATAAACGATAAGGGGCAAATGTGGTCTAAAGCCTGATGTGTTGAAAAATATGAAGAAGACCCTCCGAAATGGTTAGAACACGTAGAACGAATACACGAAGAAAGACTAATAAAAACACATATACAGTGTAATACAAGTAGAAGGCGTGTTAGAGTAAGACCAAGGTAGAGTAAGACTAATAAAATATATATATATATAGTGTAATACAAGTAGAATGCGTGGTAGAGTAAGACTAATAAAAAATATATACGGTGTAATACAAGTAGAAGACGTGGTAGAGTAAGACTAATAAAAATATATAAAGTGTAATACAAGTAGAAGACATGGTAGAATAAGACCAAGGTAGAGTAAGACTAATAAAAATATATATACCTACAGTGTAATACAAGTAGAAGGCGTGGTAGAGTAAGACCAAGGTAGAGGAAGACTTATAAAAAATATATAGTGTAATACAAGTAGAAGGCGTGGTAGAGTAAGACCAAGGTAGAGTAAGACTAATAAAAAATATATATAGTGTAATACAAGTAGAAGGCGTGGTAGAGTAAGACCAAGGTAGAGTAAGACTAATAAAAAATATATATAGTGTAATACAAGTAGAAGGCGTGGTAGAGTAAGACCAAGGTAGAGTAAGATTAATAAAAAATATATATAGTGTAATACAAGTAGAAGGCGTGGTAGAGTAAGACCAAGGTAGAGTAAGACTAATAAAAAATATATATAGTGTAATACAAGTAGAAGGCGTGGTAGAGTAAGACCAAGGTAGAGTAAGACTAATAAAAAATATATATAGTGTATTACAAGTAGAAGGCGTGGTAGAGTAAGACCAAGGTAGAGTAAGACTAATAAAAAATATATATCGTGTAATACAAGTAGAAGGCGTGGTAGAGTAAGACCAAGGTAGAGGAAGACTAATAAAAAATATATATAGTTTAATACAAGTAGAAGGCGTGGTAGAGTAAGACCAAGGTAAAGTAAGACTAATAAAAAAAAATATATATAGTGTAATACAAGTAGAAGGCGTGGTAGAGTAAGACCAAGGTAGAGTAAGACTAATAAAAAATATATATAGTGTAATACAAGTAGAAGGCGTGGTAGAGTAAGACCAAGGTAGAGTAAGACTAATAAAAAAAATATATATAGTGTAATACAAGTAGAAGGCGTGGTAGAGTAAGACCAAGGTAGAGTAAGACTAATAAAAAATATATATATAGTGTAATACAAGTAAAAGGCGTGGTAGAGTAAGACCAAGGTAGAGTAAGACTAATAAAAAATATATATAGTGTAATACAAGTAGAAGGCGTGGTAGAGTAAGACCAAGGTAGAGTAAGACTAATAAAAAAATATATATATATAGTGTAATACAAGTAGAAGGCGTGGTAGAGTAAGACCAAGGTAGAGTAAGATTCATAAAAAATATATATATATAGTGTAATACAAGTAGAAGGCGTGGTAGAGTAAGACCAAGGTAGAGTAAGACTAATAAAAAAAATATATATAGTGTAATACAAGTAGAAGGCGTGGTAGAGTAAGACCAAGGTAGAGTAAGACTAATAAAAAAATATATATAGTTTAATACAAGTAGAAGGCGTGGTAGAGTAAGACCAAGGTAGAGTAAGACTAATAAAAAAAATATATATAGTGTAATACAAGTAGAAGGCGTGGTAGAGTAAGACCAAGGAAAATATGGTTGTATGAAATCATAAGAGTTGTATGGGAGAGTATATGGATATATATTGAGATAGGAAAGTCTGGCGCTCTCCCATTTCTGTCTACCCTAACAAGTATACGACATGATGATGTGTATATATTTATTATATATATATACATATGAATTGAGAGTCAACAAGTAAAATTTTTCAATAACGCAATAGTAAAGTAAGGGATTATTTTTTTTTACCTTTGAAATTTTGAAATGCATTATTGCGTTTTAGATTTCGTACAGAGCCGTGCGCACGCAGACATCCTACACTTGGCTTATTTCCATAGCAACCCTTCCGAGAATACCCCCTCAATGCCATCCGCAGTACAGACCTTACCCCAGGAGCTGAACTGCTGACATTTTGTTTTTACTAAAATATCTCATCTTTGTTATAATTCTTCTGCTTTATAAATACATACACATATACAATTACTTTATATATTATTTATAGTTAAGGCATTAACATTGTGGAGGTTTAAAGACATTGTAATTTGTTTTATCAAACACTGTTTATTCCACTTTTTGTAACGGTATAACCCAACCGGTTTCAAGGCTTTCACCTCATCATCAGGGAACACAGACAAGACTGAATTCTGTTTGAACTGGTACCGAGATATACGCTTCTAACGGTTGGGGGCATTCGGGTTGGGGACTGGGGGCTGGGGCTGAATTCTTGATATATATGTGTTTCCCAGATGTTCACCTCGATGCACTGACTTAGAAATTTCTAAGGCCTCTAATCTGTCCAATTTACTATTTTAAAATTTTATTTACTACTAGTATTTCCGTTACTACTGATATGTAAGAATTTGGCATCATCGATAGAAAATGTATGGTTTTTACGGTGACAATGATTAGCCATTTCAGAATAAATTAGAGGATTTGTTAAGGCGGATTTGTGTTCACGAAATCTCTTTTCAAAGGATCTTCCTGTCTTTCCTATATAGAAATTATCACAGTCAGCACATAAAAGTTTATACACACCACTGTTGCTAAGTATTCCATTTTTTTATGTGACTTGGAATTTTTTTCGTTATTTCGTATACGTTTTTTTATAAATAGGACTTTGCTCCATTTATAGGTATGCTTATAGGTGGCGTTAAATATATGTGATGATGAGGTGAAAGCTTTGAAACCGGTAGGGTTATACCATTACAAAAAGTGGAATAAACAGTGATTGATAAAACAAACTACAATGTCTTTAAACATCCGCAATGTTAATGCCTTAACTATAAATAATGTATCTTCAAGCTGTACTTTATACAATGAAAGTCTAATACTGTACAATATTATACACTGTATATGTTATATGTCACACACGTGGAGTTCATTTGGACGTTTGAACAACATAAACCTAGCATGGAGCTCATTTGGACGATTGAACAACATAAAACTAGCATGAAGCTCATTTGGACGTTTGAACAACATAAAACTAACATGGAGCTCATTTGGACGATTGAACAACATAAAACTAGTATGGAGCTCATTTGGACGATTGAACAACATAAAACGAGTATGGAGCTCATTTGGACGTTTGAACAACATAAAACTAACATGGAGCTCATTTGGACGTTTGAACAACATAAAACTAGCATGGAGCTCATTTGGACGTTTGAACAACATAAAACTAGCATGGAGCTCATTTGGACGTTTGAACAACATAAAACTAACATGGAGCTCATTTGGACGTTTGAACAACATAAAACTAGCATGGAGCTCATTTGGACGTTTGAACAACATAAAACTAACATGGAGCTCATTTGGACGTTTGAACAACATAAAACTAGCATGGAGCTCATTTGGACGTTTGAACAACATAAAACTAACATGGAGCTCATTTGGACGTTTGAACAACATAAAACTAACATGGAGCTCATTTGGACGTGTGATCTGAAAGTAATCTTCCAATATCTTTGAAGCGAAAGGTCTACAACCAGTGTATGTATTCTCCCAGTACTAACGTATGGCTGCGGGACATGGACACTTACATCAAATAACACAAAAGCTCCAGACAGCACGAAGAGGCATAGAGAGATGCATGTTGGGATATACTAAAAGATACCGTAAATAAAACACATGGATTCGCAACAAAACAAAGACGTCATAAAGATGTGCAATAAAATGAAGTGGCAATGGACAGTACACGTAGCCAGAATGTCAGACTCCCGATGGACATCCGAAATAGTCCAATGGTACCCAAGAGACATAAAAAGGCCTAGAAAAATACCAAAGGTATGCTGGATGGATAAAATCAGGAAGGATGACAGCTGATCATGGCATCAACGAGCAGAAAAACCTAACTATTTGGAGACAACTTGGGGAGACCTTCATCCAGCAGTGGATCGACCCAGGTTGACAATGATGATGATACACGTGTATGTTAAGACAGGGGAAAAGTAAATTTATTTGAGAGAAAAGCTATCAAGCGAAAAGCTATCTCAAATCATTTCATAACATCCTCCGAATCGATATACCCTCCCTGTAGGTGGGCGAGCACGATCACTAGAATTTCAGATGTTTTTCAGCTCACACCCTTAATTCACGATAATTGTATTACAAAAGAAATTCACCCTTAGCCGGTAGAAATATTTCGTTCTGTTTAAATCTTAAATTATAAACGGGATAAGTCTGTTTAGACTTTTTCAGGTTACAAAATTTGCACACGTCGCGTGTGTGAGCGTTGTTACCTCTGCACATGCGGTACGAGTAGTGTTTTCAATGTGTTTTCACACCGAACTGTGCAGAGGTGTTTGTTTTAAATGATCCGTTGCACACCTGCAATCTCGCCAGCCACACCGTTCTACTGGATCTGAAGGCACACCAAACTGAGCCGTGGTGTTTGTTTTAAATGATTCGTTGCACACCAGCATTCTTGCCAGCCACACCCTTCTACTGGATCTGTAGGCGCACCGAACTGTGCCGTTGTATTTTTTTTAAATGATCCGTTGCACACCAGCAATCTCCAATCATCCGAAGGTGTGCCGTGGTGTTTATTTTTAATTATCCTTTTCATTCCAGCAATCTCGCCGACTCCACCGTTCTACTGGATCTGAAATCACACCGAACTGTGCCGCGGTGTTTGTTTTAAATGATCCGTTGCACATCAGCAAACTCGCCAGCCGCACCGTTCTACTGGATCTGAAGGCACACCGAACTGTGACGCAGTGTTTGTTTTAAATGATCCGTTGCACACCAGCAATCTCGCCAGCCGCACCGTTCAACTGGATCTGAAGGCACACCGAACTGTGCCGTGGTGTTTGTTTTAAATGGTTCGTTGCACACCAGCAATTTCGCCAGCCACAGCGTTCTACTGGTTCTGAAGGCACATCAAACTGCGCCGTGGTGTTTGTAAAATGATCCGTTGCACACCAGCAATCTCGCAAGTCACACCGTTTTACTGGATCTGAAGGCACACCGAACTGCGTCGTGGTGTTTGTTTCGAATGATCCGTAGCACACCAGCGATCTCGCCAGCCCCACCGTTCTACTAAATCTGAAGGCACACCGAATTGTGCCGCGGTGTTTCTTTCAAATGATCCGTAGCACACCAGCAATCTCGCCAGCCCCACCGTTCTACTGAATCTGAAGGCACACCGAACTGTGCCGCGGTGTTTATTTCAAATGATTTGTAGCACACCAGCAATCTCGCTAGCCACGCCGTTCTACCGGATCTGAAGGCGCACTAAAGTTAAATGTTTGGAGAACACCGACAATTTATTTTCTCTCTTTGATAGAATAGATATTACCGAAGTCATAGGTATATTGTTATGGTTTAAGAAGCGACTGAAAAAAACTCTTAATTTCTTGTCAGTAAAATAACGTGTTTCATTCCTGATGTTTTTTCCTTTCCTCTCCCTCATCCCTTCCTTTCCTTTTGATTGATGATATCTCACTTTATATGAAAAATAATGTTCGGGTGATTGTCCGTCTTTGTGGGGTTCGTGGGCATATGTTCCCGTACGTGTTTATGGATTTCGTGGGGATGGATAGTCTGATGATGGCAACTAGAAACTGCTGAAATGCGCATGCTTAGATGGTCAGCTGGTGTGTCGTTAAGAGACAAAATAAAAAGCTCACGCATTCGCGGAAGCCTAGGTGTTACAGACATCAACAGTAAGATGGAGAAAGGTGGATGGATTGAGATGGTATGGGCACGTGGGATGCAAAGCACCCGATCACACTGTGAACCAGGCAATCTCCATGGATCTTCAGACCAAAGAATTCACGGGTGGTGCAAAAAGATAACCTGATGCAGAGGCACGGCCTGGGGGACGCAGTCCGGGACAGAAGAGGACGAGGAGAGCTGCCTCCAACAGTCTTTGCAGACAGTGAGTTGGGATGGAGCCAGGGAGGAGAAGAATAGTTTGATGATTTATGCGACCACGTAACTTGCTTAATTTACTTTTGTCTGGTTGGTTGGAAGAGATTGCCGCCTGGTAATAAACCCACCAGATTGTTTTTGCAATATAAGTGTTTAATAAATATGTATATTTATACCCCGAATACAAAGCGGAAAAAATGTCTATGTTGTTCGAGGGGAGTACACAGTCGAGGGGAGAAGTCCAGTATGTTACCGTTTGGCCACGTCCCGTATTGTTCTGTAGAGGCCATGAATGGTAGGATATTTAATTTTCCAATCCAAGTCTTTGAAGGAAACTTGAAAAGTGAATCTTTGGGAGCTCTGTGACCATTTTTAATATACTTGCTTAATTCGAACAGGCACAGTGTCCTCCGTATTGCTGGAGGGTATCAAAATAGCTGATGGTTGATCCTATTTCACCAGTTTTGCTGGTGAAATAGGATGTCAAGTACGGATGAGGACACCGTTTGAAGCAGATTCATAATTGAATTTGCCGTTGCAGAATAATAGGGCTTCGGGCAGATTAGGTCCCTTTGTATGACGTTGTGTAGAGGGATGGGAGGGTTGGGGAGGGACGGAGGGAGGTCCTGCGGTTTGATTGACTTTGTTATTGAATAATGCGATTTAAGGCCATAATATCATCAGTGGTCGTCGCATATCCCTAATCATACAGTTTCAGGCGTCTATTCATGCGTATTACTTTACAAAGTAACATACTGTTCGCTCTCAGATAATTTTGCCAGGACATTATAAGGTTTACTTACACATAGACATTTTAATAAAAAAAAAAATATGCGCTAATAAAAAGTAAAAGTTCAGGAACTATGAAACACAAAGTGGCAAAAATAAAATCTCTCTTAATAAAGTGGTGAAAATAAAATCTCCCTTAACAAAGTGGTAACAATAAACTATTTAGGAAACGAAACAAATTTTGGATTTTTTTTTACAAATCGAATAGTTTTATTATAAATCGAAAAATTGTTTTTCTATAAACTGACGTTTTACTTCCTAATTTTCATTATACTGACTTTCTTATGTATTAAATGATCTGTATATATCTTTGTAGGTGTAAAGGTGTAAAGATACACGGGCAAAAGGTGGATATGATAAGGTTCGCTGACGATATTGCTATGGTTGCTGAAAGTGAAGAGGAAGTACAAGAGGCCTTAACAACTATGGAAAGCATTCTTCAAAATAACTACAGTATGAAGATAAATAAAGACAAAACAAAGCTGCTGACTGTAGGCCGAGCGCAGCACCAGATGAGAATAGTGATGTCGGGTAAACCACTAAAGAACACCGAGGAGTTTGTCTACCTCGGGAGCAAAATAACATGGGACGGTCGGTCCGAGAGCGAGGTCGACAGCCGTATACATCAGGCTAGACTTGCATTTAATAAAAGGTCGAAAATAATAGAATCAAATAATATAGACCTAAAACTGAGAATACTCCTCATCAAGACCTATGTATGGAGTATCTTGATGTACGGCTGCGAGACATGGTGCCTATCCGAAAGAGATAGACGAAGACTAGAGGCTTTTGAGATGTGGTCCTATAGAAAGACTATTAGGAATTTCCTGGAGAGACCGCATCACAAATGAAGAGGTTCTCCAACGAATCGAAGGAGGAAGGCACCTGCTCAGGATCCTGTCCGAAAGGCGTGCAAGATGGATCGGTCATATAATACGACAAGAGGGCCTCTCGCATGCCATAATGGAGGGTATGACCGAGGGGACAAACTCTAGGGGACGCCCACGCCGAGAGTACCTGGAGGACCTGTTGGTGGACGTGCGCTGCTCAACATATACAGATTTAAAAAGAGCCGCACAGGACAGGGGGGAATGGAGGAGAAGAGTTGAAATTGCTGCAAACCAGTCTTAGGACTGCAACCACGGAGGAGATATATCTTTAAATATGCCAAGATCCACTATAAATTAATAGTAATTACGAACATTTAATATTATGTATAAAAAAAATACCGAAAATTCAATTATCGTATACCCCATCCCTTGCCAATGCAGACTAACGTAGTGACTTTTGATGAACGTCACCAAACAATATTTATTTTTACAAACTGACATATTTTTGCTAATTTGTAACAAGATGTATTTATTTGTCATTATTGTTAGTTTCATGTAATGTATTTATCTAAATAACTTGATATTTATTAGAATCCAGGTTTATATTCAAGTTGATAAAATAATTAAAATTACTGAAAGTCGCTACAAGGTTGTATTGGGGCAAATTTGTGAAACGTCACAGGGACCAAGCTACATTTTCTTTAGTATAGTGATGCCAACACGTGCGTTGACGAACTACAAGCTCTGGGCCAACTCTAGTGACTTAACCCGAAATATCGATCAATGACGCAATTGCAACTTGTAGCTGGAGTATATTTAGAAATTTTGTGTATATTTCTTTTGTAACGCTCGCAGAAAGTCCCAACATATACTAGCATGATGAGAATTGATATCCTGATTGTGATGCCTGTTCGTCGGCCGAATTAAACATTGTAGCAATGGAAAGAAAAACTCCAAACCCCTCTCGGGGTAGGTAGAGAAGACAGAGCGCAAGACTTTTCTATGCCGAACACGTCTTTACCATCCTCCACATCCATTTCTCCGACTTTCTTCGTTTTCTTCGTTCAAAATATCATTCTCTTGATTCAATCATACTTTTCTTGGTCTTCGTCTCACACGCCTTCCACTTACATTTGTATTATATACGAGTACTTGTTTTCTTTTACACACGACTTGACTCTAGCGTAACTTGTCCTGTTCCGTGAGTTATCTATTTAAATTTTATTCCAATTAACGGTCGTGCGATTTTCGAACGACTATTTATTGATGTACTCGTACATATATAAGGAATCCATTATCATTTTGAAAAGCTTGATAGAGAAAGTAAATTAATTTACAAAATATGGACATAGAAATATGGATATGGAAATATGGATATAGATATGGAAACATGGATATTGAAATATGGTTATGGAAATATGGATATGGAATCATAGATATGGAAATATGGATATGGAAATATGGATATGGAAACATGGATATGAAAATATGAATATGGAAATATGGATATTGAAATATGGATATGGATATGGAAACATGGATATTAAAATATGGATATGAATACGGAAATATGGATATGGAAATATGGATATGGAAATATGGATATGGAAATATGGATATGGAAATATGGATATGGAAATATGGATATGGAAACATGGATATGGAAATATGGATATGGAAATATGAATATGGAAATGGAAATATGGATTTATGGATATGGAAATATGAATATGGAAATATGGATATGGAAATATGGATATGGGATATGGAAATATGGATATGGAAATATGGATCAATTATACGTACGAACAAAACAATATTACAGAAAGTTAAGGAATTCAGCTATTCAGTTAGTATTTTTTCAGATTATGAAATAACTACAAGAGATATCAAACGACGTGTAGCGATAGAAAATAAATTCAATGAGGCACTAAAACATATATACTCAAAATGAACAGCATAAAAATTTGCCAAGGTTATTTGTATTATTTGTTTAGGTCCACACGAGTAATCTAGTACCAAGTTTAATATACGGAAATAAAACGTGGACGTAGTAAAGTACTCAGAGGCCGAATAAATACGGACTGTAGTAATGCGTGTAATGAGAATAATACAGGGAGACGGGACGGGACAATGAATGACTGAATATGAAATGAAATGATTAGAAATGAATGTGAACTAAAGGCTGGTGATATTAAGATAGATGACTCTGAGATGATTAGGGCATATATAACGAATGTACTATAGTGAGAAACACATGACAAGACAAAAATTGACAGTGCATATCGTCGTTGAACAAAATATTTCTCTTATGTGTTAAAGTTTTTTAAAACATCGTTGACAAGTGTTCCTAATGTGATATTTTAAATACAAAAAAAACCTCCATTGTGTTAATCAAAAATAAAACCTCCTATAGAGGTAAAAAGTATTTCCCCCCGATATGACGCATCGAATGGTATTAATTGCACATATTCAGCCAATGACATCGATATCTGTGCGTAGTAAAATTTAATTAAAAAAAAAAAACTCATCGGCGGCGCACAGTGGGGCCAAACCTTGAATATCATCTCATAATTCAATATTGTCGAAGGTACTGTAGGGAATACCGACGTCCCTAAATATTGTCAACATGCACGGTCAACGACCGATGAATCAACCTTTGAATATGTACAAAGATCACATACCAGAACGTCAATATTGTTTACACGCAAATAATATTTACGTCGCATTCCACGGTAGAAAGAGAACGCATCGCGTTGTCTCACCGTTTCGGCAATAAATATTCTACCCACTATATCATTGGCAACGCCTGCGACCACCTCGGCACGCACAGGAGTGAGATCAAGATATACTGTGGACACATTCACGCGCCCCCTTCTAAAATTGTATATATACCTACCTATCGATGAATAAAGATCACTTATTATTATTCACTTGACCATTCATCGCTGTTTACTATTTATCGATTATTCACTCTCACTTTTTCGCATTCCTGAATCGACGTATTTTATTCTAAATACAAAACAAATCATAATCATCACGACGTATCAGTAAAGCATTCCGCTAAAGTACTACAGAATTAAAATAACACATCGATCAATAAGTCCCGGGACTAACCAACTGATGGCACCTCTAATAACAAATCCATACCATTCTCAGTCACTCTCAGTCTGTCGCGTTCATTCTGTTGAGAACGAAGCAGATCTGAAGTAGCAGAACGCGATTGCCGTGATCGCAACCGTGCATCCTCAAGTCTGGCTGCACGTCGCTCTGCTGCTTCCCCGGCATTTTGATGAACTAAAGCAGACCGATTGCAATGAAAAAGAAGAAAGAAAGTTAGAACAAAATCATATAAAATTGCGAAACATTAAAAAAGTAACTGAATAATATTGTTAAGTTCGTAGACGTCTTTGTTCTTGGCGGCAACAATAGCTCGTTCACTCAGCCAATCGTGATTCTTACTTATAATTGATTTGAATATGCCACTGATATGTCTCCCCGCCATTCCACTGAAGGAAGAAAAGACTATGTGTTTGGAGAAAAATGCAAACCTGGAAATAAGGATTCCATGCTTTAAATTGTGTTAAAAAATATTAAACTAAACAAATGTACAGTTAGACTAGGTATAGTTGCTCATGCCTAAAAAATGGTGTAGGTGGATATATAGGTACATCAAGTTTATTCATAGTTTGTTCTTGAGACGTGTTAATTCTAATTATTATTTCACAAATAACAATTGATAGCACGGAAATGCAATCCTTATTGCCATGTTTATATTTTTCTTCTATTACGGAGGGAAAATTACTAAAATCCTTTCCCATCGCACCAAATAACTTCATACTTCTTTACTAATAACACCACCCAGTGAGGAAACACATATGGTGTCTTTTTAAAAACAAAACCCATTACGAAAAAAAAAACGATCATAAAAGTTGTAATGAAAACGTCGACCCGTCCCAATGATCGGTACCCCGTAACTTTTTAAAAATCAAAAGCCAATTTCAACAATAACAACAATTTAAATATTTTTTTGTAAATCATTTTAATGTGTTCGTATATTAGAACAATGTTTCTGCATATATAACATATGCCATAAATAGTAAGCGGGAAGAGCGACAGCAGAGATGGTATGGGCACATAAGACGGAGACCACCAGACCATACTGTAAATCAGGCAATGTCTGTGGACCTTCCTCGACAGCCGTCCAGAGGAAGACCAAAGAACTCCTGGATGACTCGATTCTCTAAAATCCTGCAGAGAAACGGCCTAGATGAAAGCGACACTCAGAACCGAAGAATATATAGCCTGAGAACGAGAAGAGCCGACCCCAACAGCCTATCTAGGCAATGAGTTGGGACAGTGCTAGGAAGAAGAAGCTTCTGCATATATATGTTTTGTTTCATTTTTTCTTCACGTCATAGTTTGTTTGTTTCATTTTCGACTTTACGGCATCAAGTAAATTATATAAAAGATTATTAAATAAAAATAGAAATCAGATTCGAATCTTCGAAATTCCTGCATATTCTATTATTTCTAAACCTGAAAGTTCGATTGATGAAGCCAATTATAATGTTGTTTCTGACAAGGATCTTTTGACTAATTTTGATGGTAACGTTAAAAAGATAACGTTAAAATATGAAATAAAGTTGATAATTTTGTTTAATATAATTGTTAGTTATTTCTACTATCGTCAATTAGTTCATTACTTACGAACTAAGCTAACTAAACTTAATAATACATTTCCAGGTAGTGATATCTTCTCTTCACGGCAAATATATCGAGAATTGAGTTCTGTCTCAAACTTTCCGAGTACCTGAGCCACTTTAAAGGGAATCATGATAAGTCACTGTATGTATTAACAAGGTATTAAACAACTTTATCTAAAGCCGATCAATTTCAACTATTGGAATTATATACTCCGTGGATTATGCACTCCATAATATCTGTTCTCTCCACGCATATTTCGCGTAATACCAAAAGCTCAACAGCACGCTTGCAGAAACTACAATATGCTGAAGGTAATATCGTATAAGCATAAAATAATAACACTAGTTAACCCTTCCCTTGCGGTGATAAAAATGAAACGCGTGTTCCGGTGTTGGGTAGTGAGTACGCGATCAAAAATTAGCGATTTTAAATCGGAAAAATAAGAACATTCATAGATAATCCCCTTAATTAATTATAATTGAAGTTAAAAATTATAATAATTGAGATTTATTTGTTGAAAACATTAAAAAACCATCTGGCACCACTCACGGAACGGGCGTAGGTCTAGTCTCGTTGCCAGCTCAACAGCTACTGCGGCGCAGCAGGGTTGGTGGCTAACTCGGGCGTGGCTTACACTTGCGAGGTTGAGACAATTGCGCTCCTCGCTATTCAGTGACGTATGCAAAAGTGAGATGCGAATATAGTGTCGCGCTTCCCGCATACTTTTCACCTATCGTCAAGACCCAAGATCGAGGCGCTCACAGCGTTGAAATGCGAATTTGTTTCCGATATTCACGAAATACTTACGATGTAGTCGATAAATTCTGATTATTATTAATATTATTTTTTAAATCAATGCGTAAATATATTATGGAGGAATACCTAAAATCTTAACCTTGTATTTATAGAGATATTGATGGTTATTAGAAGCAACGTGTAGAAGATACCCAACACAGGGAAGGAAAGGTTAACAAAGATTTTGTTACAAGGGTGAAAACGGTCATTTTAGGTCAATTTTTGTGAGCTGATAACGAATACTATATGAACTTGAAAATGTTCCATCACGTACCTTTTAAGAGAAAAAACTGAAAATTAGTTTTTGACTGAAACTGAAACTTATAAAAGATGAAAAGTTCGAAAAAAAAAAACAAGTGTTGAAGAACTAGAAGCTTGGGAAGCCTTTGGAAGAGTTGTTAGTGGTTTCTTAGATAATAATAAAGCTGACAATTACAAACAGCTTGTACAAGAACTCTTGCAGTTACCAGAAGCTAGGATGTCGAATGTCACTGAAAATACACTTCCTGCATTCTTATCTAGACTTTTCTCCAGAGAACTTAGGAGCTCTAAGTGATAAACAAGGGGAAAGATTCCATCAGGATATTCACAGAATGGAACAACGATATCAAGGAAGGTGGGATTCTAATATGACGGGGGACTACTGTTGGTTTTTTTTTAGAGAAGGTGACACAAAGTGCAAGAGGAAAAAATAGCTGTAAGTATTTCATATTTTAACAAAAAAATGTTGCTAGTAATCTGTTTATGTTTGTTTACTGTAATGTAGGGGCTTCTAAGTTATCTAATTTGAGTTTTCATTCAATTTAATATACAATCTAAATTGATTCTATCAAATTTATAAAAAAGACATTTTTTAACAAAAAATGATAAGGTAATTTTTTCTTATAGTAATTATTTCTTATTCTGCTTTTTTATTTTTCTATGTAACAACATTATATTTTGTGTCTAAATTTAGTATTTCAGAAATTTATTTGTTTTCATTGTTGTAATTACGATTTTTGAAATGCGCAAAAACGTATTAATTTTATCAAAACCATCCCCCTTCTGTCACATCAAAATGTTACGTGTTACAAACTTTTTGCTTGCAATTTTCGTAATCAGCAGGGTCGATTTAGTAAGAATCAGCTAATTTAATCTGTGTTTCAGACAAAAAGTAAAAATTTTGTTAACTAGTGTAATTATCAAGTTCTTTTAAAAGAAAGGAAAAACCCGAAAGCATCTAAACATCGGTTAATTTCGACCGAGTTTTTATCGTACTTTGAAAGAAACTTGATAAACACGCGATACATAACATTTAAGAACACAACGAAATGACATGTCTTCTATCAGCCCTAGTCAGGACATGATATACGGCTGAAGGTAGATGCATCAAATTTTACCTATAAAATCGCCACACATGGTATCTGTTCATACACACTACAATTTTCAAGCCGGAAACTTGTAGATTTTAAGGATGTTATCATCTAACTATTCATTTCATCAAAATATTTTTCTTAACTTAAAAGTGCTTTGCTTATCTCGATGTTTGTAATTTTGTCACATCAAAATGTTACGTGTTACAAACTTTTTGCTGAAATTTTAGTAATCAGCAGGGTTGATTTAGTAAGAATCAGCTAATTTATCTCTGTTACAGACAAAAAGTTAAAATTTAGTAACTAATGTTATTAAACCTCATAAGGAATTCCTCCCATTGAGTTTATTTATCTCTCGGTCTCATCATAAATACAAATAAAGCAAAAATACTACATCAACAATCGGCTCGAATTCATGTACGAGTATCATCACCTCCACCTTACTCTACACGCCCAAACCATCTTCTTCTTCATCATACTCAACACATAAGCCTTAACTTTAAATTATTCTCTAATTACTTCATTGTGTCATACATTGCCACCTTATGTATTCGTCTAAAAGGCATTTCTACAACATTAATACGGCACTTTTCAGTATTTTTCTATGTCTACGATTTACTCACAAACATCAAAGATTGTATTGACACTATATATACTCGTATATCCTGTATTTTAATGTGGTAAAATATTGGGTGTTAACAAATATTGTGTCCGTTTTATTTTTCAATTTAAAAATGAGCACCAAAAGTAAAACAAAATGGTAAAGGTTATACGTGATTCGAAAAAAAATTTCTGCTCTATAAGATATTGTGTTTGCTTTTACGTTACATATATTATTTTATTTGATTACAAGCCTTCAAAATGGAATGTCAAGTAGACGAAAGTGAGCATTTTCGACGCCTCCTTGTGTTCGCGTTCAATCGAGGAAATAAAGCTGCCCAAAGCTGCTCGCGATATTTGCGAAGTGTACGGTGAATATGCTATGAATGAAAGGACAGCTTATCGGTGGCTTTTGCGTTTCAAATACGGTAATTTCGACCAAATTTGAAAGACATGGAGCGTTCCGGATGACCAGTGGACTTCGATGAGGACCGCTTAAACCATATTATTCATGAAGATCCCCTTCAAACCACTGTTAAATTTAAAAAACCACCCATCTTAATTCAATGGGAAAAGTCCAGAAGTTCAACGCTTGGATTCCACATGTTTTCAGTGAAAATTTTCTTTCGAATGACGTATAACCTTTGCCATATTGTTTTAATTTTGGTGCTCATTTTTAAATTGGAAAAAAACGGACACAACTTATGTTAACACCAAATTGATTTACGTTGAACCATTGTTCTGTGTACTCACGTGATTGACAGCTCTTTCAAAAAATGGCATGTTACTGACATCTAGCAAATATTTTCGTAAACAAATAAACCTTCAAACAATTGTTTCCGGGTTTCTAGCACGGGAAAAATTAATAGAATTTTTGCGTTGCATCATCAGTGTGCATTGACGTGTCAATTTCTTGAAAATTTTGACATATGAATTTGAAAACCAATTAAAATCTCCGGGTCTAAAACAATCAGGAATTTAACCCTTGGGCGGGTGCATTTAATCTGTGGGATGAGGTACCTAGTTTTTTTTGTGCCCATGGTTTAGGTTAACCGACAAATAGGTTAGGCTTATAGTAGCTTCCTGACCCCCTACCCCTCCCACAAGGGTATCTTTGTTATTTCTCCGGTGCATTGTTGGTCTCAGTGACAGATGTTTTAATCTGCTGGATGAGTTGCGCCCGATTACGTAAGTATTTTTGATTTACGTTTTTTTTTTAATATTTCTTTTTATATACCTGCAATAGTTCGTATATCTATGTTGTAGCCCCTAATTCAATGATATTGATCGTTATTTACTGTATGAATACAAACATGCACGCATGGTGTGTGAAAATTATTATAAGAATGTTTTTGAAAATGTTCAGCGTAAGGCTGATCAGGAATAACTTTCTTATCATATTTTGATTACTCCTTTTGTTTTTGTGAAGACGTTTTATGATCACGAGTGAATTTGAATTTTACATTCTAAATAATGGTTGAAAAAGTGCTAGCACAGTGTTCTCTAATGTTAAGTTATTGCTTTTATTTTCGTCACATAAACACCTACTTTATGAAGATGCGACAGTTATTTCCACATACCTTTTATTGTGCTAAATTTTTTTCACAAACCTATTGTGGGTATTAAATGACTGAAAAAATTTGATGTTACTGTTTTATTTATCAACAATCATCCTCATCAACTCTCCTTTAAGGAACAACCCGTTAAACCCGTAAAAATATGTAATATCTAAATAGCAGAAGTCCGTATAGTCTAAAATCTAAATATCTAAATATACAATAATATAAAAAAAAATATAATATCTAAATAGCAGAAGTCCGTAGAGTCTAAAATATCTTTCAACCAACCTGATAAAGACGCTGTAATTTGTCCAACTATTCCTTTGTAATATCTAAATAGCAGAAGTTCGTATTGTCTAAAATCTCTTTCAACCAACCTGATAAAGACGCTGTAATTTGTTCAACTGTTCCTCAGTAATATCTAAATAGCAGAAGTCCGTATAGTCTAAAATCTCTTTCAACCAACCTGATAAAGACGTTGTGATTTGTCCAACTGTTCCTCTGTAATAGCAGAAGTCTAAATAGCAGAAGTCCGTATAGTCTAAAAGCGAAAAAAAAACAGAGATTTTACTAGCAAAATTTTAGTTTTAGTATATGGGAATGTTTGCAACATTTTAAAAGAATGAAGGCTGAAGAAGATTTATCTGATCTAGTCATGAGAGAGTGTGATTTATTGACACTCTTACGACTTAAACGGTTTTATTTAATGTTATGATAGTCAATGAGTTGGGCATTGTCCCAACTCATTATGTTGTTGGGGTCGGCTCTTCTCGTTCTCAGGCTGTATATTCTTCGGTTCTGGGTGTCGCTTTCATCTAGGCCGTTTCTCTGCAGGATTTTGGAGCATCGAGTCATCCAGGAGTTCTTTGGTCTTCCTCTGGATGGCTGTCGAGGAAGATCCACAGACATTGTCTGATTTACTGACGACCAGGGGGGAGCGTGCCGGACGACCATAAGGGGATGGTTTAAGCGATCCTCATCGAAGTCCATTCGCTCGTGTCCGGAACGCTCCATGTCATTGAGGTCAAAATTACCATCTTTGAAACGCAAAAACAATCGACGAGTTGTCCTTTAATTCACATCATCTTCTTCGATTGAACGCGAACACAAGGAGGTGTCGAAAATGCTCACTTTCGTCTACTTGACATTCCATTTTGAAGGCTTGTAATCAAATAAAATAATATATGTAACGTAAAAGCAAACACAATATCTTATAGAGCAGAAAATTTTCTTTCGAATGACGTATAACCTTTACCTTTTTATTTTACTTTTGATGCTCATTTTTTAATTGAAAAAAAAAACGGACACAATATTTGTTAACACCCAATAGTTTACCACATTAAAATACAGGATATACTCGTATATAGTGTCAATACCATCTTTGATGTTTGTGAGTAAATCGTAGACATAGAAAAATACTGAAAAGTGCCGCATTAATGTTGTAGAAATGCCTTTTAGAAGAATACATAAGGTGGCAATGTATGACACAATGAAGTAATTAGAGAATAATTTAAAGTTAAGACTTATGTGTTAAGTATGATGAAGAAGACCACTCTGAGATGGTTTGGGCGTGTAGAGTAAGGTGGAGGTGATGATAGTCGTACATGAATCCGAAGCTATTGTTGATGTAGTATTTTTGCTTTATTTGTATTTTTGTTGAGACACTTTCTTTCGTTTTGAGTGAAAACTTTCTTTCGAATTGACGTATAACCTTTACCATTTTTTTTTTACTTTAGGTGCTCATTTTTAAATTGAAAAAAAAAAACGGACACAACTTGTGTTAACAGCTAATAATAACAATAATATAAACTGAAATTAATACATTAGCTGCTTCAATCAATTTATCTCATATTAAATGTTCTCGAAAATTTTCAGTAATTTGGTAAAGCGCATTGTACGAGTATTTTCAATTAATTTTTTTTGTTAAAATACATGTTTTGTGAAACCGAATATATTCCATATCGAATGTTTTCCCTAATTGCTGTCGATTGTTTTTAATCAATTAGAGTTATTCGTATTCGGTTTAATAAAGTATGGTATTTAAAGTATGTTACTTTGGTCCTATAACAAATATGGTAGTTCGTACCAAAAATTTATATTTACCATTTACACATATTTTCCTTATTTTGACTATTTAGGATTATGGTTAAAATATGGTTTTAATTATTGCATCACCTGATTGAATTTCCATTTTGTAGAAAAAAATAAAAGCAAAATTGTTTACAATAGATTTCAATTATCTTTTTTACACCATCAACTTTTACCGTGTCTCTATTGGGATAAACAGAGAGAACAGGTTTCGACTTCATTCGGTCTTGATTCGACGCATATTTTTCGATTCTGCTACCTTCATACACTTTGTTATGCATACGTTACTGTTAAGATTTGATCAAGTTATGTTTTCAACCTTTTTTTAAATTGTAACTTTTTTTCTTTTATTCGTTGTACGTGTCCCAACCATCTGAATGCTATTTCTTTATTTTAAGCAGTGCATCTTTTTTAGACTACAGAATTTCAGGCTGTTTTCAATACAGCTGTAAGACTGACACATGGTAGTTATAAATATTGTCATATTAGCCCGCTTCCAAAATCTTACTTTGCTTTAAGTGTCGAGAACGGACTAATTTAAACATTGCCAATTTGTTTTCAAACCCCTTAATAAGATGTCCCCTTAATAAGATGTTCTATCAGATAGAAGTGGAACTTTGAGGTCGATTTCGTATTTATCTAATAAATTCCGAATCGATCCAATGGGAGATGGCGTTATGATAGAACTTGCTGTTGCTGGTCCTGTGGTATGGAATAGTCTGCTTCTTAGTGATAGAGATATGAGTGACGTGTGCAGCTTCAGAATGCACTTGAAAACAACATTTTTTTTAAAGTCTTATTAAACGTTATGATTGTTTATGTACGTCGTTGCCGGGCCTCGTAATCGAGGATTCCATCGCCCCTCCAACGTCAGTCTGTTGGAAAGCGAAGTCGTGCCATGGAGTTTGTTTTAAGTGAGTGAGCCGTTGAACACCAGCAAACTCACCGTTATACTGAATCCGATGGCATACCGATGTGAGATGATCGGAGCAAACCGGCATGCATTGTTTATGAACACTACTCACTTACAGTACACTACACCATTGCTCCGCAACCGGTGTGCCGTGGCACACTGGTGTGCCGTGAACCGGATACAGATGTGCCACGGTCAAATTCAATGTATTTCACATTTTACAATTTTCATGATGTATTTAATACACAATGACAAATTATTTTTCATAATATTGTCTATTTTTTTCAAAATGAAGTATAGAATAATTATTATAACTAAATAATTTTTCAATGGTCCCCCAGCGCCTGGTGCCAACTGTTGAAAACTGCGTAGTGTGCTTTGTACACACCATGGCCGCACCAAATTAGTCATAGACAAAGAAAAATGACCCTTATGCGCGTCGCTGAAGACTCATGCGCATGCGTCATACTGCATTTGTACGCGTTACATTTTAGCTTAAGGTGTGCCGCGGAATTCTAGGAAGAATTTTGGTGTGTCGCAGGTGAGAAAAGGTTGCGGAGCACTACACTACACCAAAAACCCATTATAGAATGCATTCTAGTGCACTGGAGAGAGTCCCACATGGGTTTTTGCACCATGTCATTTTTAAAATGGGTCTGTATATGAATAATATGCATTAAACATTGTTTTATCTAACCTTAATTTGATGTCTCACAGATCGGCGAATATTAGCGGACTTGATTGTACTTTTCAAACTCGTGAATGGAATGATCGATTGTCCGAAACACAAAGTTTATTGGGATTTGACATCCAACAAGAATTACGAGGCTACAAGACATATTTCTATTTCAAAATTATAAAACAAATTATTATTCGATTTCTCTTATACCTAGACTATACAGAATATGAAATAAGTACGCTGCAGTCTCGAATATTTTTGGTGTTAGTTTGCTGAACTATAAGGAGTGTCTGAAAAGGCTCTTCCGAATATCCGAGCCTTGAAATGAAATCCCGCGTGTCTTTCGAGGAGTTTTGAAGAACTTTTTTGAACTGATTTTTAATTGATTATTGTTTTTTTTTTAAATCTATTTTTGTGATTTTAAACCCGTGGAGGATTGTAAAGTTGCACGTGTCTGATTCCGTAATTTATACTTTGTGATTTTAAACCCGTGGAGGATCGTGAAGTTGCACGTGTCTGATTCCATAATTTATACTTCATTTTCAATTTGTATTTTGTTTTTCAAACATTTGTCTTATGCGTTTGTATTTTATGCGCTGTGGGCTTTTGTGTGCTGTGGGCGGCCCCGTATTGTGCTGCTAGTAACATGTGACTTTGTAAGGTTTGATACTTGTTTCTTTCTGATTGTTTTCGCAGTAATTTTTATTTTAGAAGTGAAACTTCTATAGGCACGGTAGGGAAAATTGGCCTAAACGTCACGAAAAGTGAAACGGTGTATTATATTATTATTTTATTAATATTAAATTGTTTTTAAATATTTTATTCATTAATAAATTATTATTAATTATTTTAATATTAATAATTATTTATTATTAAAAATAATTAATATTATTTTAATATTATTAAGTGTATTATATTATTATTAAAATGACTATTTATTATTAAAATTATTATTATTAAAAATATTAATATTTTTTTTATATATTATTTTTATATTAACATATTTAATAATAATTAATTTTACTTTATATAAAATTATTTTATTTTATTTAATATTTATTTTAATATTTATTTAATATATAATTTAAATTTAATTTATAATTACAATAATATATTAAATATACATATATGTTATTATAATAATAATAATTATATTATTATTATGTTATAATTAATTATAATATAATTAATGATAATATAATTAATTCATAATATAACATTATAATATTATTAATAATATATTAATAATTATATATTGTAATAAAAAATAATAATTTAATAATTAATAATAAAATAAAAATATTAATTTATTTAATATTAAAAAATATTAATTTAATATAATTAAGTGTATTATAGTATAATTAAATATGAAAAAAGAATATATTTTTATTTAATTTAGAGAGATTTTCTTGAATGAAATTCCACATAACCAATTTTTATTTAATTAAGAGAGATTTTTTTGAATTAAAATCCACATAACCATTTCCTAATCCTAAAAAAAAAACGTTAACAAATGGAAAAAAAGCAATGCATAAAATCAACTTTTCCTAGGAGCTAAGAAGTTTCACTTCTACCGCGCGAGAGTCTCACGCATCGGTTTTTTTTAATACATATTTTGTCCTTAATGTGTTGATCGCTCACTACGGGCTCTTTTAGTTTTTAATATTTTGTTATAAGGTACAATGCATCGTTTATCTACAATATATAAATAAAAAAAAAGCGGAATATCTATCTACAAAGGTTTCTTTGTGATTTGTGATACCTTGGTAAATTTTCTGTGATTTTCTTACCTAATATTTGTGTCTCTTTTAACACTTGCCTTACTGTGTTAAATAAATCCGCTAGCCACGGTGCTGGACACTAAGCGTCCAGTGAAAAATGTATAATTTAAATCAAAATAATGCAAAATCTGCTAGGTTATTTTTTGTAATTAGCTATAAAAATATTTTTATTATGTATTAAAACGTCGAATAATCAAATAAAATATTAGTCCTGGTCACTCGCTATCCATCACAGGGTAGCAAGTGTTAATAGCTGCAGCGACCACCTTCCTACTCTAACACTGAACTTATATATTGTATATTTATTATGAAATATTTTTAATCTGTCAATAGTTGATGCAAATCCCGAGTAGGAGCGCCCTTGAGGTGAGTTTTTTTCTCCAAACGGCACTAAATAAATTCTTTTATGTATTATTCTTCTTATTGTCTTACTATACACATTCTTTCTTAATGTTTTTATTTATTTTTCTTTCATGTCAAATTTTTCACATTCAATAAAAAAACCCTCTTATTTTAGACCAGTTTTACAGAAATTTTCTTGAATAATCGATATTATCAAACTAGAAAGAATTTATTACAGATATTTTTTAAATATTTTAAGTATATTATTATTCCCACAGTTTTAAAACCACCGCTTTGTGAATACATCTCTTTGTGACGTACTCGCATAAACTATGTTTGCGAAAGGATTACGATACAACATTAAATGGATCTCTTCCATCGGAATATCGACACGAAACACAGCAGAATAAAAGCAAATAGCTTACCATCCATTGCAAAATGCAAATCATCATCATAACGAAAAATAAGACATAATAAAATTTTAATATTCTTTAATAACCATCTCTCTCGGAGTTGATAATCAATTTGCGCTAGGAAATACAAAAAAGGAACAAAAATAAGACATAATAAAATTTTAATATTCTTTAATAACCATCTCTCTCGGAGAAGATCTCTTTGATAATCAATTTGCGTTCTAGGAAATACAAAAAAGGAATAAAAATAAGACATAATAAAATTTTAATATTCTTTAATAACCATCTCTCTCGGAGTTGATAATCAATTTGAGTTCTAGGAAATACAAAAAAGGAATAAAAATAAGACATAATAAAATTTTAATATTCTTTAATAACCATGTCTCTCGGAGAAGATCTCTTTGATAATCAATTTGCGTTCTAGGAAATACAAAAAAAAAGGAATAAAAATAAGAAATAATAAAATTTTAATATTCTTTAATAACCATCTCTCTCGGAGTTGATAATCAATTTGCGTTCTAGGAAATACAAAAAAGGAACAAAAATAAGACATAATAAAATTTTAATATTCTTTAATAACCATCTCTCTCGGAGAAGATCTCTTTGATAATCAATTTGCGTTCTAGGAAATACAAAAAAGGAACAAAAATAAGACATAATAAAATTTTAATATTCTTTAATAACCATCTCTCTCGGAGAAGATCTCTTTGATAATCAATTTGCGTTCTAGGAAATACAAAAAAGGAATAAAAATAAGACATAATAAAATTTTAATATTCTTTAATAACCATCTCTCTCGGAGTTGATAATCAATTTGAGTTCTAGGAAATACAAAAAAGGAATAAAAATAAGACATAATAAAATTTTAATATTCTTTAATAACCATGTCTCTCGGAGAAGATCTCTTTGATAATCAATTTGCGTTCTAGGAAATACAAAAAAAAAGGAATAAAAATAAGAAATAATAAAATTTTAATATTCTTTAATAACCATCTCTCTCGGAGTTGATAATCAATTTGCGTTCTAGGAAATACAAAAAAAAGGAATAAAAATAAGACTTAATAAAATTTTAATATTCTTTAATAACCATCTCTCTCGGAGAAGATCTCTTTGATAATCAATTCGCGTTCTAGGAAATACAAAAAAAAGGAATAAAAATAAGACATAATAAAATTTGAATATTCTTTAATAACCATCTCTCTCGGAGAAGATCTCTTTGATAATCAATTCGCGTTCTAGGAAATACAAAAAAAAGGAATAAAAATAAGACATAATAAAATTTGAATATTCTTTAATAACCATCTCTCTCGGAGAAGATCTCTTTGATAATCAATTCGCGTTCTAGGAAATACAAAAAAGGAATAAAAAATGTAATGTATGATAATAGAAAATATCTGTAATCTACTTGGTAAGACTACTTTGTTTGTCTTTCAACCCAGTGGTTATGTTCACGCCAAAACGTGACGTAAAATACTTTTCCGCTCTTGGGCTGCTGTATCATCGCTCCCGGCCCTGTCGCGCGTGTTATTGTCGCGAGTTAAAAATATGCGATTTAAGTACGAAGAACAAAATCGCATCGACGACCAATTGAGCACAGACCGTCATCCGGATGACAGCGAACACCTCAAGAGGACAAATAGCAACCAATACTCTTCACCGATCAGTGTGTGACAATAAGTTTTCGTTCGCCGTGACCGACCTCTTCAGCCCGAACGAAACTCCAGCGTCCTGGTGCACCAGCAGAACTCAGCCGATTGTATGACCCCTGCACATCCACCACTTGTGAGTACCATTTCCTTTATCATCGTATGATGGTGTGGCGTTTGCTCCACCTGGTTACATGTTTCATTTTCGTTGGTACGTAGATGTTTGAAAATGGGTGAAAAAGCTAGTAAAAATAAATATATAGTAGATTGAAAATGTGAATGGAAGGCGCGGTAGAAAAAAATCAATAAAATTATGGTTGCATCAAATTATTGATATTTTGGAAAAAAAGAAATGTAGAAAGTCAAAATAAACTATTCTCTATATCTCAAAGCTTACATTAAAAAATAAAATAAACAATTCTCTATATCTCAAAGCTTACATTAAAAGTCAAAATAAACAATTCTCTATATCTCAAAGCTTACATAAAAAAAACAATAAAATTATGGTTGGATCAAATTATTGATATTTTGGAAAAAAAGAAATGTAGAAAGTCAAAATAGACAATTCTCTATATCTCAAAGCTTACATTAAAAAATAAAATAAACAATTCTCTATATCTCAAAGCTTACATTAAAAGTCAAAATAAACAATTCTCCATATCTCAAAGCTTACATAAAAAAATCAATAAAATTATGGTTGGATCAAATTATTGATATTTTGGAAAAAAGAAACGTAGAAAGTCAAAATAAACAATTCTCTATATCTCAAAGCTTACATTAAAAAATAAAATAAACAATTCTCTATATCTCAAAGCTTACATTAAAAGTCAAAATAAACAATTCTCTATATCTCAAAGCTTACATAAAAAAAACAATAAAATTATGGTTGGATCAAATTATTGATATTTTGGAAAAAAAGAAATGTAGAAAGTCAAAATAGACAATTCTCTATATCTCAAAGCTTACATTAAAAAAATACGAACTAAAGAATCGGCCCTTTCTATGATATTGACTATACATATTTTAACTGAAAATATATTTCCTTAGAATAAATGTAGAGTAAATCTAAATTTGTCAAATATAATTTTTTTATCCACTTTGCACAGATTTATCCTGTTACACAAAGAGCGTCTGCCTCTAGTGTTCGCTTATTCGTTAGGAAGAATATCAGTCAGGATTCCTCTCATACTGCTAGACGGTACCGAGAATATATCAACAGTGTCATTCAGTTGGTTCAATATATCTATACCACGCGTGACTGAGTGTTTAGCCATGATATTCGTCCTGTAAGTTAGTATGTAGAACAGGGGGTGATTCCTTGCATGGCTATATTTATTAGGTACATATAAACATTGCGATGGATTCTTGCCTTCTTGTTTCGAGGCTTCTATAGTTACACACCGTGAGAAGTTCGTCATGGTGAGCATATTTTGGATAATCGCCCTTTGTTCTGAACCATAGATATCTGAGGATTTTTTTGTATTTGTTCTATATTTTTTTTATATTTGAGCTGATGAGGAGCTCAAACTGTAGATGCATATTCTAATTTGGTTCTAATTAGATAATTATATAAGTTTCGAAGGATATCGGTGCTGTTAAATTCTCTTGATATTCTCATTATAAAACCGAGTAGTTTGTAACAGTCCGATATCAAACGTGAGACATGGTTAACGAACGAGTCCGACATCAAAGGTTACGCCCAAATCCTTGAATTCAGAAACTCTGTTTAGTGCCACTCCCTGTATAGTATACTGATGGTGGATTGGTGAAAACAATCGACTGTAAGATACACAGACACATTTATTAATGTTGAACAGAAGATGATTTTGCTCACTCCAGGAAACTAGGGAGTATGAGTTTGAAGAGGTTTTAAAATAATGAGTTTGAAGCTGGATTTATCTTGAGGAGAGTTGATGTATGAGGTATACAAATCTAGGAGATACGAAGGGTGTGCCATGAACCATACAATTCTGGTGCTATATTTCATTGTCCACTCCGACAGGGTTTTTTTTCAGAACATATGCAGGTGCGGGGAAGTATGTAATCTGATGGTCGCAGCCACTACCTTGCTATCCTTACTCTCAACTTATATATATTTATTTCTGTAACATTTTTAATCCGTTAATAATGGTTCAAACTTTGACTTAGAGCGCCTTCGAGGAATGTCTACTCTCTAAATGGCGCAAAAAATTGTCCGTTTATTATTATCAAAATTGATTGAAACTTGAACATTTATACAGAACGAAAAAAAAAGGTCTTGTAGATTGCAAGGTATGCATTTATAAGACCTGTGTGCGACCTATCCTCACATATGGCATCTAAGCGAGGGAGGACACTGTCAGGACAAAAAGTATGCTAAGGAGAACGGAAATGAGAACTCTACGCGCTATTGCTGGGAAGACTTTGCGTGATCGTGTAAGGAACACCACAATCCGAGAGCTATGTGAGGTCCAAGATGTGTTCAGATGGGGACGACACCATCGATGATACTGGTACCAACATGTACAGAGAATGAATTCCATACATAGCTCTGCATGGGGTGCCGGATGGACGGTGTCCGCCAGGGAGACCCCCGAAACGATGGAGAGATAGCTGGAGCTCAGCATCACAGGAGGACAATCCTGCAGTAACAGACTCTTGAGAGTCTACAGAAAGTTTAAGAAGAAGAAGAAAGAAAAAAAAACATTCACATACAAAATGAAAAAAAAAAAACTCAAATATATCCAAAAAACAATGCAATTCTCATCTAAAAACAGTTTTAAATAAAAAAGTAGTACAAAAATTAATGTTGATAAATCTAAAACGATTCTGATTTTTTCAAATCAACTTAATTAATTCATTGTGATTTGTTTTAAAAAACACTGTTTATTTCACTTTTTGTAACGGTATAACTATACCGATTTCAAGGCTTTCACCTCATCATCAGGGGAGCACAAACAATAATGAATTATGTTCAAACTGGTACCGAGATACACATTTCTAACGGTTAACATTCGGGTTGGGAACTGGGGGCTGAGGGAGTCATGGGATGACCTCGGCGAGCAGCGGAGAGATTCTTGGTATATATGTGTTTTCCAGATGTTCACCTCGATGCACCGACTTAGAAATTTCAAGGGCCTCTAATCTGTTCAATTTATTTCCAATTATTTTGTACGTGACTATTTTTTTTCCGCTCTGGTTAAATGTTTAAGTTTCAATTAAATTCAATATTTAAACCTCCACAACGTTAATGCTTTAACTATAAATAATAATTAATTCATATCTGCCGTGTTCTTTTATGTACACATCCATTCTGTGAAATGGCGCAAGGGTTGAGAAAAATCCATAATTCCTGGAATGAATACTCTTCCTGAAGACTGTTAACATAAAATTGTCTGTCTGGAACACTGAGATACTTTTTTCTTTGTAATGAGCTCTTTAGGGAGAATCTGACAAATCGGAGTCTTTATGAAAACATTGCAACAAACAGGAAGAGGAACCAGTTTCACAAACCTTGCGAAATAACAGTTAAACTTAATTAACATATTTTTACAAAAAATGGAATAAACAATGTTTGATAAAACAAATTACAATGTCTTTAAACCTCCACAATGTTAATGCCTTAACTATAAACAATATATTTTAATAAACTTATTTATTTATTAATAACCATACAATATACCTTCTTCTTGTCGTGCCTTATCAGATCCCCCCGACGTTTGCAATCAATCACTCCGGCAAAGTCTTCTTTATTTAGCGCAACCCGGAACAGGTCCTCCACACGCCCCATCTCCGTCCCGTCTCTTATATTGCGCAGCCAAGATATTTGCCTTCTACCAGGACTACGCTGCCCCTCGATCTTGCCCATCAGTATCAACTGGAGGATTTCGTACTTCTCTCCACGTAAAATGTGACCCAGATAGGATATCTTGCGGACCTTAATATCTGTCAGCAGCTGTCTACGGCAATTAGCTCTCCTCAAGACCTCCGAATTGGTGATCATATCAGTCCACGGTATACGAAGCATTCTCATGTGCAACCACATCTCGAACGCTTCCAACCGATTCATTGTATGAACCTTCAGCGTCCATGTTTCCGAGCCATACAACAGAATATACCAAACATAGCACTTCAACATTCCCTGCCTTAGTTTCAGATTCAATTTATCATTGCAGAATATTGATCTCATTTTGTTGAATGAACTACGGGCTGCTTCAATCCTGCACTTCACCTCCATATCTGGGTCGACAGATGTAGTAATCATACTGCCCAAGTACTTGAATTGTACCTTATTATAACATACACCTACCTTATTATAACATAATAAATAATGGTACATTACAAAAGACAGAATATTGATCTCATTCTATTGAATGAACTACGGGCTGCTTCAATCCTGCACTTCACCTCCATATCTGGGTCGACATATGTAGTAATCATACTGCCCAAGTACTTGAATTGTACCTTATTATAACACGCACCTACCTTATTATAACATAATAAATAATGGTACATTACAAAAGACAGAATATTGATTTCATTCTGTTGAATGAACTACGGGCTGCTTCAATCCTGCACTTCACCTCCATATCTGGGTCGACATATGTAGTAATCATACTGCCCAAGTACTTGAATTGTACCTTATTATAACACGCACCTACCTTATTATAACATAATAAATAATGGTACATTACAAAAGACAGAATATTGATTTCATTCTGTTGAATGAACTACGGGCTGCTTCAATCCTGCACTTCACCTCCATATCTGGGTCGACATATGTAGTAATCATACTGCCCAAGTACTTGAATTGTACCTTATTATAACACGCACCTACCTTATTATAACATAATAAATAATGGTACATTACAAAAGACAGAATATTGATTTCATTCTGTTGAATGAACTACGGGCTGCTTCAATCCTGCACTTCACCTCCATATCTGGGTCGACATATGTAGTAATCATACTGCCCAAGTACTTGAATTGTACCTTATTATAACACGCACCTACCTTATTATAACATAATAAATAATGGTACATTACAAAAGACAGAATATTGATTTCATTCTGTTGAATGAACTACGGGCTGCTTCAATCCTGCACTTCACCTCCATATCTGGGTCGACATATGTAGTAATCATACTGCCCAAGTACTTGAATTGTACCTTATTATAACACGCACCTACCTTATTATAACATAATAAATAATGGTACATTACAAAAGACAGAATATTGATTTCATTCTGTTGAATGAACTACGGGCTGCTTCAATCCTGCACTTCACCTCCATATCTGGGTCGACATATGTAGTAATCATACTGCCCAAGTACTTGAATTGTACCTTATTATAACACGCACCTACCTTATTATAACATAATAAATAATGGTACATTACAAAAGACAGAATATTGATTTCATTCTGTTGAATGAACTACGGGCTGCTTCAATCCTGCACTTCACCTCCATATCTGGGTCGACATATGTAGTAATCATACTGCCCAAGTACTTGAATTGTACCTTATTATAACACGCACCTACCTTATTATAACATAATAAATAATGGTACATTACAAAAGACAGAATATTGATTTCATTCTGTTGAATGAACTACGGGCTGCTTCAATCCTGCACTTCACCTCCATATCTGGGTCGACATATGTAGTAATCATACTGCCCAAGTACTTGAATTGTACCTTATTATAACACGCACCTACCTTATTATAACATAATAAATAATGGTACATTACAAAAGACAGAATATTGATTTCATTCTGTTGAATGAACTACGGGCTGCTTCAATCCTGCACTTCACCTCCATATCTGGGTCGACATATGTAGTAATCATACTGCCCAAGTACTTGAATTGTACCTTATTATAACACGCACCTACCTTATTATAACATAATAAATAATGGTACATTACAAAAGACAGAATATTGATTTCATTCTGTTGAATGAACTACGGGCTGCTTCAATCCTGCACTTCACCTCCATATCTGGGTCGACAGATGTAGTAATCATACTGCCCAGGTACTTGAATTGTACCTGATTATAACATGTATCTACCTTATTATAACATAATAAATAATGGTACATTACAAAATACAGAATATTGATCTCATTCTGTTGAATGAACTACGGGCTGCTTCAATCCTGCACTTCACCTCCATATCTGGGTCGACAGATGTAGTAATCATACTGCCCAGGTACTTGAATTGTACCTGATTATAACATGTATCTACCTTATTATAACATAATAAATAATGGTACATTACAAAATACAGAATATTGATCTCATTCTGTTGAATGAACTACGGGCTGCTTCAATCCTGCACTTCACCTCCATATCTGGGTCGACAGATGTAGTAATCATACTGCCCAGGTACTTGAATTGTACCTGATTATAACATGTATCTACCTTATTATAACATAATAAATAATGGTACATTACAAAAGACAGAATATTGATCTCATTCTATTGAATGAACTACAGGCTGCTTCAATCCTGCACTTCACCTCCATATCTGGGTCGACAGATGTAGTAACCATACTGCCCAGGTACTTGAATTGTACCTTATTATAACGTGTACTTACCTTATTATAACATAATAAATAATGGTACATTACAAAGGACAGAATATTGAGTAAAATAATAAAAATAATCTAGAGTTATTACAATAATAATAAATACAAATAAAATATCGTAATAAAAAAAACGGACAGTACATACCTGTAAGCATGCAAGTAAGTACATACGTTGCACTCTCCGAACAATATTAAAACATTCATGATGCCTGTCATTAGCAGGAGCGTGGCGAAACCTTCACTGTTGAAATATTTTTTTTTCGTGACATATATTTTTTTTGTGTAGTATTAATTAATTACCGTTCTTGGTAAGCTTTAAGAAGCGACTGAAAAAAAGCTCTTAATTTCTAGTCAATAAAATAACGTGTTTCATTCCTGACTTTATTAATTTCCTCTCCATCATCCCTTCCTTTTATTTTGATTTCTGATATCTCACTTTATATGATAATTAATGTTCGGGTGAATGTCCGTCTTTGTGGGGTTCGTGGACATACTCGTATACTCTTGTATCTTCTTCTCCCTGACTCCATCCCAACTCACTGTCTGCGAAGACTGTTGGGGTCAGATCTCCTCGTCCTCAGGTTGTATGCTCTTCTGTCCCGGACCACGTCCCCCAAGTCGTGCCTCTGCATCAGGTTATCTTTTTGCACCACCCACGAATTCTTTGGTCTTCCTCTGGTTGTTATTCGAGGAAGATCAATAGAGATTGCCTGGTTCACAATGTGATCGGGTGCTCTGCATCCAACATGCCCATATGCTAATTAATACCATTTCAATCGCCTCTCCTCCATCTTGCTGTTGATGTCTGTAACACCTAGGCTTCCACGAATGTGTGAGCTTTTTATTTTGTTTCTTAGGGACACACCAGCTGACCATTTTAGCATGCGCATTTCAGCACTTTCTAGTTGCCTAGAGTAAGAGTTATACATCGTCCAGCATCGGGCATATGCTCACGTATGTGTTTATGGATTTCGTGAGGATGGATAAACATTTGAACGATTTATGCGACCATGTAACTTGCTTCATTTACTTTTGTCTTGTTGGTTGGTGACAACAAGCCCGCCAGATTATATTTGCAATAAAAGTGTTATATAAATAAATAAATATTAAATGAATTCATAAATCGATTTCTTATTATTGTTAAATTTAATATACGAGTAGAACACAAAGCAGTTGATTTAATTAATTATTCATAAAAAAATATAATAAATTATGTCATTTCAGTTAACATTTTGTCTGTCTCTAAGTGTTAGATACATGTGTGACGTGTGCAACTTTAGGATGCCCTTGAGAACAACCCTTTTTTGGGACCCTTTTAGGAGCTTTAATATGGTTTAGACTTGTGGAGAAAATGAATGATGAAAAAATGACTAAGCAAGTATACAAGTCACAAGTGTAATATGTGCGTGGAAGATGTATACTGAGGAAAAGGAAAAGGCGACTGGACGAAATTGACCAGATTTTGAAAGAAGGAAAAGTGAGAAGTATGAATAATAGAAGATTATGCATGACGAGATGTATAAATGTGGAGGATCCGAAAGTTCTGTTATCCCTTCCTACCTCGCAAGGAACACGGAGGGATGATATCTATGTCATCATCATTGTCAACCAGGGTCGATCCACTGCTGGATGAAGGTGTCCCCAAGTTGACTCCAAATAGTTAGGTTTTTTTGCTCGTTGATGCCATATGATGCTTCCATGCTTCCTGATTTCATCTATCCAGCGTACCTTCGGTCTTCTTCTGGGCCTCTTTATGCCTCTTGGGTATCATTGGATTTTTTCACATGTCCATCGGGAATCTGACATTTTGGCTACGTGTCCTGCCCATTACCACTTCATTCTTTTGCACACCTTTATAACGTCTTCTATATGTTTTTATTATTAATTTATTGCTGAATAATCTTATATAGAGTTTCACAAAGTTAATGCCAAAAATTATGACAATCTGTTTGACAACTTTATCATTGTTTGAACTATAATCATAATAATAATTTTATTCTTCATAATTCCTCTCGTCTCCGGAGGTTTGCAATCATCCTGACTATCTAGACCCTTGATGCAGCAGCTTTGAACAAATATATGGTATCACAAGCATATCATCCCCTTAAGTTGTTCATCCAGGATATGCGTCTTCTACAGTACTTCTTCCTCCTTGAACTTACCTCTGCAATAAGCAATATCGCGAAAAATGACTCAAAGAAAATTTTCTGCCGAGACAAGTTTAAAATATTTACGCAAATTACCAAGAAGCAATATAATGTAAGCAATATAATGTAAGAAAATGACTTCAAGGAAATAAATGAAAACTAATATCAGACGTCAAGAAAATCAGTCTCAGACTTCAAAGGAGTCGGGTTATATTAATAAATTTACCTTTTGCAAGTAAATTCTAATGAAATGCAATCTTGCATACTTCATTTCTGTAACTCAGGAATATACTATATTACTTGGAACGCAACCGGCATTCGAAATGCTACACCTCTTATTCTATCCAGGAATTACATTGAATACAATCCTTTCAAATAACGAACAGTCAAAGAACCTGAAAGAACCTGAAAGGAAATGTATCTGATTAAAAGAAATTGACTTGGAAACTAGCAGAATTTTACGAGTCACAGATAACTTTGATTTTTTTTATCAGTACTGTGGTCTTTATTTTTTAATCTAGGTGCTTTTATTCATCATCATCATCAGCCTGTCTACGTCCAAAGTTGAACATATGCCTCCTCCATTCCTCTCTTTCCTGAGAACATCGTTTCCAGTTGCTCCCGGCCACTCATCTAATGCAGTCTGACCACCGTGTCTGAGGACGGCCCACACTTTTTCTTCCCTGTCTTGGGCGCCACTCTAGCACTCTCTGGGTCCATCTGTCATTTGTGCATCTAGCAATGTGTCCCACCCAGTTCCACTTGTGAATAGCGACTCTTTCGGCTACATCAGCTACTTTGATCTGCAGCCTTATCCATTCATTGGTTCTCCTATTCCTCAGAGAGATATTTAACATTCTTCTCTCCATTCCTCTCTTTCCTGAGCACATAGTTTCCAGTTGCTCCCGGCCACTCATCTAATGCAGTCTGACCACCGTGTCTGAGGACGGCCCACACTTCTTCTTTCCTGTCTTGAGCGCCACTCCAGCACTCTTTGGGTCCATCTGTCATCTGTGCATCTGGCAATGTATCCCGCCTAGTTCCACTTCTGAATGGCGACTCTTTCGGCGACATCAGCTACTTTGGTATGGTGTCTTATCCATTCATTGGTTCTCCTATCCCTCAGAGAGATATTTAACATTCTTCTCTCCATGGCCCTCTGCATCACCATGAGCTTGCGCATAATCTGTTTATTCAGCACCGATGTTTCCAGCCCATATGTTAGCACAGGAAGGACAAAGGAGTCGAATACGGATTTTTTAAGATGTCTTGCGTATTTTGGAGATTTTAGAATAAAGGACAACTTTCCAAATGTAGCCAAGGCTTGGCCTCGTCTTCTCTCAATTTCAGCATCTTGATTCTCCTTACCCAGTCTTGTTGTATGTCCCAGATATACATAAGAAGAAACCTTCTCTATTGTCTTTCCATTGACTGTGACAGGTGTTGTCTGACCTGTGTTGCTCACGATCATTGTTTTGTTGTAATTTATTTTCAGGCCCACTTGTGATGAAGCCTTACTAATGTCATTGAGCATTTTAGCAGTCATTTTCTCTCCATTTATATTAACCACAATTATTACTAACATAATAAATGTTGAATTAAAAAGTAAATGCGATATATGTCTGAACAATAAAAGTTTAGAATATATTGAAAAAATGTTCTTTGGAAGTATATTCTCAGACGATGGCAAGGTGAAAAGAGATATTGAACGGCTAGTTTTAATAAGCGCACCCGGCAGGGGTTTGTCGTCTCTGTTATTCGGGAGAGGCGATGGTCCTGGCTGGGACATGTTCTGAGAATGCCCGATGATAGTTGGCCGAGGAGAGTGCTGTTTTTCTGTCCATTGGGGTCCAGACAGCCTGGAAGACCCTCTCTCACAGTGTACCATTCCTATGACAAGGAAGTCAAGAATGTCGTGGAGGGAGATTACCAACATTGCCCTAAACCGCTCTGAATGGAGAAGACTGGTGGCCTCGATACGGGGGAATGTGTCTTTAGCAGATGTTTGAAGTGGGACGCGATGATGATTTTGATTGTTTGGTATTTAAATAAAATACGTCAATTAGCAATGCGGAAGCAGAGAGTGAATGAATCAATGAATAATAAATAGTGATTAATGATGCTTTATTTATCGGTAAGTAGGTATTTATACATTTCAGAACGGGCGCGGGAGTGCGCCCGCAATATATTTTTATCTCGCTTCTGTGCGTACAGAGATGGTCGATTGCAGTATTGCAGACATTGCAAACAATACTGTGGGTAACAATTTGTTTGCGGAAACGGCGAGACAGCGTGATGCGTTCTCTTTCTACTGTGGAATGTATCGTAAATAGTATTTGCGGGTAAACAATTTCAATGTTTTGGTATGCGACCTTTGGACATATCCAAAGGTCGTTTCGTCGGTCGTTGACCGTGTATGTTGACAATATTTCAGCGACGACAGTAGTTCCTACATGTCCATTGCTAAATTATCAAAGATGAAGGTGAGCTAAAAACTCATTTGTTCAGAAGTGTACAAAAGAGCGGGATGAAAGACTGACTAAAAAATTACAATGCAGACTTGAGTTGGAGTTATGGAAGAGAATGATTGAGAAAATTTTATTTGGACCAAATGAATGAAATGCAGGAAAAATGGAAATTAAGATAAACAAAAAGCACTCTACTATATAAAAGGATATAAACATATGGGGAAAGCAAAAAAAGTGTATCGGATAGGAAAATTTGGTGCTCTGTCCTTTCTTTCTATCACAACAGGAAAATAACGTGATGGTATATGTTATATGTAATATTTGTGTTTTTTCCATTTATGTCACTTTATTTATTTTAACTATTAATATCCCATTAATAAGGTCGGAAGTTAATCAAATACGAGTACTTTGTTGTACCTATTTTTTTTTTTTATAATTTTTAATAAAATTTTAAATTCTTTAATATTAACGTAGTAAAGTCTAAACAAAATTTGCTCAAGAATACAAAAAAGGTGATCGAATGAAGGGTAAAAAAAGTGATAAAATATTTTTATTGGAATTACCCTGCAGTTTAATACGTCTCCTATAACAATGGAGTAATTTTTCAACAAAAAAAAGTATTTTTAAGTTTTTTTCTCAAAATGGTGTAACACTGTCAAGATCACCCTTTTTTCACTGTGAAATATTATTTCACGCAATTGGATTTAATTTTTAAAATATCACAATACGTCATGTTTGGAATAAAGGGTGGGTTCTTCAATTCTTGGAAACCACAATGTTGAATGACAACTTTTGTAGCAATCGAAATGTTCATTGGCGCATTGTCGTGCAAAAATTTCACACCTTGTGAAAACAGTACAAATGTGAGTGGAACGCGTGTTAGAAGAAGACGAATGAAGAATGGTTATATCAAGTGAACGATATTAAAAAAAAGGAACTATAAGAAGTAAGAGAAATCGTAGAAGATGTCTTAGAAGTGTGTATGGATGAGGAGGAGGTTATGTGTCAAGATACAAAAGTCTGGTGCTCTGTCCTCTCTGCTTATTCCAGCAGATAAATCACGTGATGGTATCTTTGTATGTATGTAAGTATTTTATATTTTAGGAATTCTTTGTGCAAGGTACGGCTCTGGAAATTAAGAGCCCAAATCTGTATTATGCTTGAATTATGGTTGGTTGGCAAGCAATAGGTCAAAACGTATCATATGTGTGGAGTATTTTGATGTATGGTCGCGAGACATACTATAGTGCACAGACGAAAGAGATCGAAGAATATTAGAGGTCTTCGAGATGTGAACCTATAGACGAATCCTAAGGATTTACTGGAGAGACCACATTACAAATGACGAGGTTCTCAGCAGGATCGAAGAAACCAGGCACCTGTCAAACACCATATCGGAAAGGCGTGCAGAATGGATGGGTCATATGCTGCGACATGAAAATCTCCTGCACAATATACTGGAGGGAATGATTGAGGGATCGATTGGCAGAAGTCGGGAGTATCTGGAGCAAATATGCCACGATATGGAGTGCACCTCCTGTACATAGCTCAAGAGGATCGCTGAAGACCGAGCGGAGTGGAAGAGGAGATGCAGAGCTTTGCTGCTAACCAATCCCCAGGATTGTAACAGAAGAAGAAGAAGATGTATTATGCATGTACTTCTCTCTTTTGTTATATTTGAATTATTGTTGCAATTTTGATGTAAATTATTGTAAATTTTTCGTGCATCCCCTCGCTCTCACCTTCTGCATTTTTTAAAATTTAAAAAAAATAAATAATCTAAAATATTCATTACATAATCATTATTAATCCATCTCGAGATATTTTTTTCGCAAAACATTGTCATGGACTACTTGAGATGCAATTGCGTTTAGGCATTTCATAATCCGTTAAGGATATATGTTATATTAAACATAAAAAAATACTTCCACACAGAAACCTGTGATGAGAAAACGTCGTCCTTTTCTGTCCGATTACGTCATCCTTTACTGTTGTTCATGCAGTGAGATTCTAGAACTAGTTACAATCTGATTTAAGAACTAGTTACAATCTGATTCTAGAACTAGTTACAATCTGATTTATATCCTTTACTGTTCATGCAGTGAGATTCTAGAACTTGTTACAATCTGATTTAACCTTACCTTCCCTGTGTTGGGTATCTTCTACACGTTGCTTTTAATAACCATCAATATCTCTATAAATATAATAAATACAAGGTTAAGATTTTAGGTATTCCTCCATAATATATTAACGCATTGATTTAAAAAATAATATTAATAATTATCAGAATTTATCGACTATATCGTAAGTATTTCGTGAATATCGGAAACAAATTCGCATTTAAACGCTGTGAGTGCCTCGATCTTGGGTCTTGACGATAGGTGAAGAGTATGCGGGAAGCGCGACACTATATTCGCATCTCACTTTTGCATACGTAATTGAATAGCGAGGAGCTCAATTGTCTCAATCGTCGCAAGTGTAAGCCACGCCCGAGTTAGCCACCAACCCTGCCGCGCCGCAGTAGTTGTTGGGCTGGCAACGAGATTAGATCTACGCCCGTTCCGTGAGCGTTGCCAGATGGTTTTTTAATGTTTTCAGCAAATAAATCTCAATTATTATAATTTTTAACTTCAATTATAATTAATTAAGGGGATTATCTATGAATGTTCTTATTTTTCCGATTTAAAATCACTAATTTTTGATCGCGTACTCACTACCCAACACCGGAGCGCGCAATTCAATTTTATCACCGTAAGGGAAGGGTTAAGACACGCTCCGTCATCGGCATGTTTCAAAAAGTGATGGAAAAACTCTTAATTTGAAGTCAGTAATGTTATGTGTTTCATTCCCAATTTCCCTTTACTCTCCAACACAGCTTCCTTTTACCTTTGACTGATCTCATCTCTCACTTTCATTAATATTACTTGTATTGTTTATAAATTGTGTAAAAATAAATATTGTATAATTTATAGTTAAAGCATTAACATTGTGGAAGTTTAAAGATAATGTAATTTGTTAAGTCAAACACGGTTTATTCCACTTTATAGAATAACCCTACCGGTTTCAAGGTTTTCACCGATGATGTGGCGAAAACCTTGAAACCAGTAGGTTTATAATACCGCTATAAAGTGGAATAAACCATGTTTGATTAAATAATATTTTTTTTTAAGAATAGACATGACTGAAGTCTTAGGTGGTATCCTTAGTACCCTCGAACACTAGGTGGAAAAAGTGCCTGTGTCGTTCGAGGGGAGTAGCAAAGTGCGGGGTTCGAACCGCCGACCTTTCGTACAGAAGTCTATCGCGTTACCGCGCGGCCATGCACCTCTAATTACAATATCTTTATGTGTACTTCTATGTACGAGTATAAGGTGTTTAAGAGTGTTGAACAGCGTGGTTTGGCTTATGATGCGGACGTTTCGAAAACTTTGCAGTTCTCATCTTAAAGACTTGTTTGTAATCAACTTCGCCATAAGTGGGATGGGTACCGCTTGATCTGTAGCAGAGTTTCAACCGTAACGTGAGCGCACAGGTCCAACTTGTTTGCGACCGTATCGAGGGCGGGTGGGTTCGTCCCAACACTCAGAAATAAGCGCGCAGCTTTCGCAAACGTCAAAGCGATTACTATAGTCATTGTTTATTTTCATTTTGTTTGTCCCTTTGATTTGATCATGGGGTACTATGCCGATGTGGAATCCGTTGTCTGTGTTAATATTGTTTGGATGATTTATTTATTTTGCTGAGTATAAGGCAGACAGATAAGAGTTGAATTGATGGTGGTTCGCAATAAATTAACCTGGCAATAAGCACGCCAGATTTTCCTTTACAACAAAGTGTTAAGGGGTTATACTCTAGAAATTTGAAAAAAAATGTTTTTTTTTTCGTTTTTTGCATATTCTGAAAGTTTAGACCTTTAAAAATATGTTATCAACAGGAAATTTAAAAGTTCTCAATATTTACGAAGTTATAGCTTTAAATGAGGCAGCAATTACGCCGCACTGGAATGATTGACAATAATCTCAAAACTTGAAACGCGTTTTTATCGAAACAATTTTTTTCGACCTAGTCGACATAAAATCTCAAGTTCTATTTGATTGATTGTCTTTAAATTTAGTATAAAACTTTAATAAATGTTTTTACATCGTTTCTACCTTGAAAATTTCAAATACTTTTTATAAAAAATTAAAAAATTTCAAATAAAGGGTAAAAAAATTGATTTTTTTTCAGACAGCCACCATTTTACGATTTTTTTTTGGTACCAACTATAGCAACATTATTTTTTATTAAGAAACTGTTTATAATTTTTCTTTTAAATTTATGAAAAGGTTTCAATCATGTCGACCAGTTTACCCCCTTTTTTTACGACAAGTTATAACAGCTGATAACATCTTGAATTTTCAATTTTTTTATTTTTTTTTTATTTTTGTACATTGTCAAATCATCAATAAACAAACTTTTAAAAATGTATACTAAAAATATTTTTTGTTTTTTTTTTATTTAGTCTGAAAAAACGCCCGAATTTTAGGCCTCTAGAGAATAATAACCCCTTAATGAATATTGTAAATAAAATATTTTCAATATATGCTATGTTTTAACAAAGCTTTTTTCGGAGAAATAAAATATTTTCAATATATCGATTGTTTCAATACGGTGTATCTGTCTGGCATTAAAACTATTGATTGCTTTCTCCATTTTGTTATTACAAACATTAATTACATACTCTGAATTATCGTTACAGTTTTATTTTCCTAGAATTTCGCTTATCTGTCCCATCATTTTCAAAACACAATTTTCAATTTCTATTTTTCAATACTCCATATTCGAACTTGTTAGACATTTCCCGGTATTTTGAATAGTTGTTTGGAAATAACGACATCATTTGATTTGATTTAATGATTTAGACTAGTTGCAGCCCGTGAAATATTCACGGAAGTAAAACAAATTCTACATTTATGAAAATACAATATATATTCATAAATATAGAATTTGTTTATATATATCATTTATACATCGTCCCCTTTTACACCGGTTCAAAAATTGTTAGCTAGGTATTTAAAATTCGTTCTGTATCATGGACCCACCGAGATTCAAATTTCGAATTACTTTCGGAGAGAATCCAAGTATTCCTCTCTCACTCTCTTGTATTCAAAATTCAATTCTCGTATTCTTTCTTTGACGACAACCATCGTATAGGTTTTGGCCTATTTATACTATGATACACGTGTGTTATTGTTAGGCAGATAATATTTAAATAAATTATACATTTATTCATAAATACGATACATTTTTAGCAGTTGCACTACAATTGCAATACAATACAACCTGGTGAGATTATTGCCATGTGGCGATATCTTCCAGCCAAACAGAAAGAAAATTTTCAGCGTCTTTCCAATCATGGATTAGCGCTACGCTCAAACAGCAATTGTCTATTGGCCTTTCCAGTTCACCGCTCCACTTTTTTTTACGTCGTCCTTTACTGTCCATGCAGTGAGACTCTGGAATCAGTTACAAACCAATACAAGACTCGCTCCGTCCTAGGCATGCTTTAAGAAGCGACTGAAAAAACTTTTAATTTCTAGTCAGTAAAATAACGTGTTTCATTCCTGATTTTTCTTTTCCTTTCCTCTCCACCATCCCTTCCTGTTTCTTTTGATTGGTGATATTTTACTTTATACGAAAAATAATGTTCGGGTGATTATCCGTCTTTGTGGGGTTCGTGGGTATGTGCTAACGTATGTGTTTATGGATTTCGTGGGGATGGATAGTAATTTGAATGATTAATGCGACCACGTAACTTGCTTCATATACTTTTGTCCGGTTGGTTGGAAGAGATTGCCACCTGACAATAAGCTCGCCAGATTGTATTTGCAATACAAGTGTTAAATAAATATGTAAAAGAGGCCTTAAGTGTAAACTAAGCTGGAATGCTTTTTTCAAAAATTAAGGGTTTCCAATGGGGAATCGTACCCGCAGCCTCCTGGTTGAGAGGCAAACGTTTTACCAGAAGAAACTTCTACTGTCAAAGATGATCTCGTATCATGCTCCTAATATTTATTTGACTTTAATATTTCCTTCTATAAAAATATTAAACACTTGATCTAACCATATTTTTACTGTCTCTCTCCCTCTCCCCTCCCCTTCCTCACCCCTCCCTCACCCCGCCCTCACCCCTCCCTCTCCCTCTCCCACCCCCATCCCCCTCTTCCTCTCAGACAGTCTCCCCCTCCCCCCCTTTAATTATCACCGTGAAATATTTTCCATAGCTTTTAATAATTGCTCAAAATGGTTTTCACAGTTCGGTTGGAAATACACGGAGCTTTCGGAAATTCAAATGTGTCAATAACAATTTACTAAATACAGTTGCACATTGTCATCAATCAATCGTTATAATGCAACAAATGTGTATCACCATATCTGGTTTTAGTAGATATTTTTGTCGTATTTTAGTGTGCACGATATGTTAACCCTTTTTTTTTTTTTTTTTGAAGTTTGAGAAAATTGTATTTTGTCGAATTTGACGTATTTCTATACAAGTTAATAAATTAAACAAATACACGTATTATTATTTCTGTTCTGGGTGTATTTGGGGTTTGGTTCAAATATTCATTTAAATTTTAATATGTAAAAAGTGTATAAATCCAAACACTCTCTGATACAACAGATGTCAGCTATCTCACGCAACTTTACTTTGCGATTTTACATCACGATTTTGAGTTTTTTTTTAATGTTTTCTGGTGTAACAGCCTCATTTAGACGACCAGAGCGTTTAGCATCATTTTTGTCTGTACGACCACGTTTGAAATCAGCATACCACCGACAAATGGTTGTTTTCGACGGAACAGAGCCCGGATAACACTTTTCAAGCCATCGCTGAGTTTGAACGGTATTTTTTCCCATTAAAAAACAATGTTTTATCAACACACGAAATTCGATTTTTTCCTTTGTTTTGAAAATAGCAAAAGTAGCGTCACTAAAACCACTGTAACTCAATGACACAATGTCGGAATGTCATGAAAGTTTGACACGTAACTTTAAAATGTTGGTACTAACTGAGAATGGTATGAATTTGTTATTAGAGGCGCTATCTGTTGGTTAGTCCCGGGGCTTATTGATCGATGTGTACTTCAGTTCAACATTTTATTTTATTCAAAAAACTTTCGCTGCCTATAGTACAACCTGGTGAGTTTTTTGTCATGTGGAAATCCCTGCCAACCAACCACATAGACAATAAAAATACTTAATTTAACTCCAAATCCTCGAGTTGAAAGATAGACGGTTTACTAACTAGGCTGAAGAGGCACTATTTAAAAATGGTTTCAGTACATATTTCACTTAAGGCCTCATTAACAATATTCTTGTTGGTTGAAAGAGATTGTCACGTAGCAATATGTATTGAAATTATTCTGTATACAGCCAAAATATTTTTCTTCTTTTTATGGTAGACACTTCAATACTTCTCGCCCGAAATTCTGCCATCTGGAGGCCACTGGGCGTTCCACAAATCAAGTCCTTTTCGGCGCAAGATGTCGGGCTTCTCAGACATTACTGAAAGTGTATATTCTTCTTGGACTACTTCTCCCCTCAGATACAGAAGTATTTGAAGAGTAACCTGTTAGGCAATAATCACTTATTCAGAAAGATAATCTCTTATCAATCACGTAACCGTATAGACTATCAATCGTCATCGAGTATGATTTTGGCAATCCTGCACATCGCATACGTATGTGCGTATATATTACGAGTATATGCGCACATCGTAGACGCCTGTGCGTATATATTATATGTGCGTATTTATTAGTTGTGCGTATATATTATATTGTATATTGGGTGTTAACATAAGTTATGTCCGTTTTTTTCCAAATTAAAAAGAAGCATCAAAAGTAAAACAAAATGGTAAAGGTTATACGTCATTCGAAAGAAAATTTAATACAAGAAATGATATTGTATGACAGAATTCGGAAAGAGTGATTTTCAATGTTAACATAAGGTTGATGTGTTGAGTGAGGTGAAGAACATTCGGAGATCGTTTGGGCTTATAGAACGAATGAATTAAAAAAATTAATGCCAACATTGACATATGAGAGTGAACGTGGAAAACGAATAAATAAATTCAAGTAGCTACCTACAGTGGAATTGTCTACACTGAGAATAATATTGGTGTGTCGGTGTATGACAGAATAAGAAATGTAATTACCAAGGATAAATGTGAGCTAAAATATGATGTGTAAGGTATAGTGAAAATATGATGTGTAAGGTATAGTGAAAATATGATGTGTAAGGTATAGTGAAAATATGATGTGTAAGGTATAGTGAAGATATGATGTGTAAGGTATAGTGAAAATATGATGTGTAAGGTATAGTGAAAATATGATGTGTAAGGTATAGTGAAAATATGATGTGTAAGGTATAGTGAAAATATGATGTGTAAGGTATAGTGAAAATATGATGTGTAAGGTATAGTGAAAATATGATGTGTAAGGTATAGTGAAAATATGATGTGTAAGGTATAGTGAAAATATGATGTGTAAGGTATAGTGAAAATATGATGTGTAAGGTATAGTGAAAATATGATGAGTAAGGTATAATGAAAATATGATGTGTAAAGTATAGTGAAAATATGATGTGTAAGGTATAGTGAAAATATGATGTGTAAGGTATAGTGAAAATATGATGTGTAAGGTATAGTGAAAATATGATGTGTAAGGTATAGTGAAAATATGATGTGTAAGGTATAGTGAAAATATGATGTGTAAGGTATAGTGAAAAAAGTACATTGACGTGGTTTGGACATGTTGAACTGATACGCAACGAAATATTAACTTAACAACGACACAATGTAAGGGTGAGTCGAAGAAGAGGATGTCCGAGAAATATATGGTTGGTCTAAGTCTAAGTGAATGTAACTTAGAATGAATGATATGTATAAACTTCAAGAGAAACAGAAGAAACTATATTTTGAAGCTTTCGCTGAACTTTGGATCAGTTGAATACAGCGTGGTTTAATTTATGAAGCCAACGTTTCGAAAACGTCGCAGTTTTCATCTTCAGAGCTTGTTTGTAGACAACTGTGCAATAAATCTGTAGTCATCGTCACCATTTATGGCAAAGCTGACAACAAAGAAATTGTGGAGATGGAGACGACAACGTTTTGAAAAGGCCGGCATCATAAGTCAAACTACGCGATACGAGTACAATACTTGTTCCGAGCTTCTACCCGAACGGACGTTTAGTGCCGCGCGCTCCGTCCAACTCGTCGAAAATTGACGGAAAATTGAAATGTGCGAGTGAAAATATTTAATATCAATATATCTAAAATGACTCGATCAACTGCCGCAATTATCGAGGAATTTACAGGAGTTGTATCGGAATTGAGAGGTGAATTAAAGTCTCTCATTTGCAAAATATTTAATCTAGAAAATTGTGTAATTGGTCAAACTTAGTTACTCAAAACTCAAGACAATACAATAGTATCGTTGTGCGCGAAGATAGTAGCCCTTGAGGTAAAAGTGTCAGTGAGTGCGAAGGGAAGCAAAACCATTGGAGTTGGGGAACCTATTTCCGAGCCGAGGGTGAGTTATAAACCTAACCACATACACGAATCCAAAACCACGACCCCAAAAATATATAACGTTGGAAAAAGGACCTAACCCACGAAAACGTCAGAAGCAACTCCAACCGAAGCTGCAAAAAACAAAGAACGTCCAAAAACTTACTCAGAGGCTACCTAGCAAAATACTGCGAAAGATCTAATACAAATTGAATAAAGTGGACTGTATGAGATGTATGCATATGGAGGAGACAAAGAAAGTATGTTGTGGTGAGACTGTTTAGCTCTTGTCCTCTCTGCTTATCCCATCAAGGATATTGTTCTTGTTCTTCTTCCTCTCCTTTTAGGCCTGTTGGCCTGTTATTGTCCTGCATCATCGTTTCCTTCTTGTAACGTCAACTGCCAGCTATCTTTCCATCTTTTGGGAGGTCGTCCTGGAGGTCTTATATCGGACGTATGCATCACCCTTTAATATGTGTAGATTCTTGTATGTGTTATATTTGATATTTGTTCATAATTTGATATGTAAATCCTTGATATTGAAATTCTTGGTTTCTATGTAAATATTTAGTTTGTTTGGGTCCGCGTGGCATCGCGATCGCAGCGGAAATGTAGACTTATGGACGGGCATCGATACTAGATCGCTGGCCGGTCGGCCTAAGCGTTGCGCAAAACTCCCGAAAATTGTTGTACGAGTATTTCGCGAGGTGTGAGCGTTTGCGATGACCGACTGACCATTCATAAGAAGGGTCCTTTTCCTTTTTAAATATACTACTACTTACCTATTTTCAGTACACTGTGTTTTACTTGAGACCTGCTATCACCATACATGCCTAAGAGGAATCTCTATATCATCGCTACCTTCTTCTCACCTATTTACAGTTCTTTGTACCGGTGTCGTACACCTTCATTTCGCAGGTTCGAAGGAGATTTTGGGTTCTGATAGTGTCGGCTCTGGACTCTATGCTGTATCTCATTATGGGGCGGACACAGGTCTTGTATATCCTCACCTTGCTTTGGATGTTCATATCCTTGTTTTTCCATATAGTGTTCTTTAAACATCCGGAAATAGGGATATCGTGTGATCGTTTATTTTTTTCTCGATATTATCACATATACAATTTCTAAAATTTTCATGCAAGCACTCACCATAGTGCCATGGTGTCGAGTTTTACAAATGACATAGACATATGTCCCATATGACTACCTCTAATTGACTGACACAGTACATTTGCGGTGGCATCAACTCCCGGTACCCGACGTATAGTACATTTATCACGCCTGTCACGCGTAATAACTAATAAATCATTTAACCAAAAATGGTGAAAATTTCAAAGTTTTTTTTTTAAGTTTCTCTTGATTCCAACTTTTTGGACTTTTCCCAAATGTGTGTGAATTATCGCATTGCATACTCTTATTTTTAAATACATATTTTTTAACTGATGTACGGGGGTTTTATTTTTCAAGTTATATTTTTTTTCACACATGTGATTATTGTTTTATCTGAAAGTGAAATTGTTTTAGTAATCTTCGTAATACTTGAATTTATCGGTGACCGTCGTCTAATGTTTAACATTCACGCTAAGCAATCATCTTAGGTTTCACATTCACGCTAAGCAATCATCTTAGGTTTCACATTCACGCTAAGCAATCATCTTAGGTTTCACATTCACGCTAAGCAATCATCTTAGGTTTCACATTCACGCTAAGCAATCATCTTACGTTTCACATTCACGCTAAGCAATCATCTTAGGTTTCTCATTCACGCTAAGCAATCATCTTAGGTTTCTCATTCACGCTAAGCAATCATCTTAGGTTTCTCATTCACGCTAAGCAATCATCTTAGGTTTGATTCCTGGCGCATTCAATTCAGGACTGGTTTTACTCTTAGACGAGAGTAGAATACATGAGTTAACTTAGAAGAAGACCTATTTAGTTAAACATTGTTACAGTTTAAGAGATTGATGATTGAATTAAGTAAGGAATCAGTGTTTTTTTTTAGGTGTAGTATATATGATTTTTTTTTCAAAGGTAACATTTTCACTGAACTGCTGACATGACGGAATTGTGCACTTGGAAATTCTTTGTATTAAAAAAAAAAAGTTTTTTTTTGTGAAAATCTCTATAAATTTCCATCAAGTATTCTTATAAATAAAAATTAAATTTAAATATACCATTTTACGTCTAAATATAATGTGTTTTTCTGTAGCTTGTATGCTGCTTTTCATAAATTATTAAAGTGCTATTAAGTAACACAAAAAACGCGCTATATAAAACTCCCTAACGTAATGCAGCAGTTGATTAAACTCGTCGATCAGCTTGAAACCTGCCGATTATTGATATATTTACCATCGGATTTAGGGGTTTAATTTATAAAGAACGTGAAGTGCAACAGTTTGCACACAGTAAACCGGCGACTCGATTGGTTTTTTTAAAAATACTTTGAAGGCTACTATATTATGCACTTTACGGTAAAATATGTAAATAACGAGTTGACTCAAACGGCAATTAATCAGACAAGCCTTTCTAGAAATTAATTTGTTCATTTCGCAACAAAGATGATCACCATTCCCTGTGGGAAGATAGAAATTTTAATTTTCTCCGTGCATCAGGATGCGCTAGACACCCCAATCGACTCCCCAATCGACTCCTCAATCGACTCCCCAATCTACTCCCCAATTAACTCCCTAATCGACTCCCCTCCTTGGTTTATCAGAAATTATAGAGAATATACAGAGTAATGGTTTAATCTAAAGTGATCGGATTAAATAATTTCTCTCAGACTATGGGGAGTTTTAATAAGTAACTTTTAAGCTTCCGTCGTATTCCTTCACCCTGTTGTAATCTTTGCGGGCGTCTGATTAATCGAATTATATTTTTTCTCTCGATTGAACATACGATATCCTTATATTGAGTGAATATTGGCTGAAATAGGATTGTGTTGCAAAAATCATGCGGGGCTATCAATTTAACGTCTAACAACAAATTATTTTAATTAAAACAGCGGTATAGTAGTTTATGTCAGATATGCTCTGTCTACTTAAATTTGTAAAATTGACAACGCAAATTTATGTCAGATATGCTCCGTCTACTTAAATTCGTAAAATTGACAACGAAAATTTATGTCAGATATGCTCTGTCTACTTAAATTCGTAAAATTGACAACGAAAATTTATGTCAGATATGCTCTGTCTACTTAAATTCGTAAAATTGACAACGCAAATTTATGAGAGATATGATCTGTCTACTTAAATTTGTAAAATTGACAACGCACATTTATGTCAGATATGCTCTGTCTACTTAAATTTGTAAAACTGACAACGCACATTTATGTCAGATATGCTCTGTCTACTTACATTTGTAAAATTGACAACGTACATTTATGTCAGATATGCTCTGTCTACTTAAATTCGTAAAGTTGACACAGCAAATTTATGTCAGATATGCTCTGTATACTTAAATTCGTAAAATTGACAACGCACATTTATGTCAGATATGCTCTGTCTACTTAGTTTCGTAAAATTGACAACGCAAATTTATGTCAGATATGCTCTGTCTATTTAAATTCGTAAAATTGACAACGAAAATTAGTGTCACATATGCTCTGTCTACTTAAATTCGTAAAATTGACAACGCAAATTTATGTCAGATATGGTCTGTCTATTTAAATTCGTAAAATTGACAACGAAAATTTATGTCAGATATGTTCTGTCTACTTAAATCCGTAAAATAAACAACGCAAATTTATGTCAGATATGCTCTGTCTACTTAAATTCGTAAAATTGACAACGCAAATTTATGTCAGATATGCTACGTCTACTTAAATTCGTAAAATTGACAACGCAAATTTATGTCAGATATGCTCTGTCTACTTAAATTCGTAAAATTGACAACGCAAATTTATGTCAGACATGGTCTGTCTATTTAAATTCGTAAAATTGACAACGAAAATTTATGTCAGATATGCTCTGTCTACTTAAATTCGTAAAATTGACAACGCAAATTGATGTCAGATATGCTCTGTCTATTAAAATTCGTAAAATTGACAACGCATATTTGTGTCAGATATGCTCTGTCTATTTAAATTCGTAAAATTGACAACGAAAATTCATGACAGATATGCTCTGTCTACTTAAATTCGTAAAATTAACAACACAAATTGATGTCAGATATGCTCTGTCTATTTAAATTCGTAAAATTGACAACGCAAATTTATGTCAGATATGCTCTGTTTACTTAAATTCGTAAAATTGACAACGCAAATTGATGTCAGATATGCTCTGTCTATTAAAATTCGTAAAATTGACAACGAAAATTTATGACAGATATGCTCTGTCTACTTCAATTCGTAAAATTGACAACGCACATTTATGTCAGATATGCTCTGTCTACTTAAATTCGTAAAATTGACAACGCAAATTTATGTCAGATATGGTCTGTCTATTTAAATTCGTAAAATTGAAAACGAAAATTTATGTCAGATATGCTCTGTCTACTTAAATTCGTAAAATTGACAACGCAAATTTATGTCAGATATGCTCTGTCTACTTAAATTCGTAAAATTGACAACGCAAATTTATATCAGATATGCTCCGTCTACTTAAATTCGTAAAATTGACAACGCAAATTTATGTCAGATATGGTCTGTCTATTTAAATTCGTAAAATTGACAACGAAAATTTATGTCAGATATGTTCTGTCTACTTAAATCCGTAAAATAAACAACGCAAATTTATGTCAGATATGCTCTGTCTACTTAAATTCGTAAAATTGACAACGCAAATTAATGTCAGATATGCTACGTCTACTTAAATTTGTAAAATTGACAACGCAAATTTATGTCAGATATGCTCTGTTTACTTAAATTCGTAAAATTGACAACGCAAATTGATGTCAGATATGCTCTGTCTATTTAAATTCGTAAAATTGACAACGAAAATTTATGACAGATATGCTCTGTCTACTTCAATTCGTAAAATTGACAACGCACATTTAAATGTCAGATATGCTCTGTCTACTTCAATTCGTAAAATTGACAACGCAAATTTATGTCAGATATGGTCTGTCTATTTAAATTCGTAAAATTGAAAACGAACATTTATGTCAGATATACTCTGTCTACTTAAATTCGTAAAATTAACAACGCAAATTTATGTCAGATATGCTCTGTCTACTTAAATTCGTAAAATTGACAACGCAAATTTATGTCAGATATGCTCCGTCTACTTAAATTCGTAAAATTGACAACGCAAATTTATGTCAGATATGTTCTGTCTACTTAAATTCGTAAAATTGACAACGCAAATTTATGTCAGATATGCTCTGTCTATTTAAATTCGTAAAATTGACAACGAAAATTTATGTCAGATATGCTCTGTCTACTTAAATTCGTAAAATTGACAACGCAAATTTATGTCAGATATGCTCTGTCTACTTAAATTCGTAAAATTGACAACGCAAATTTATGTCAGATATGCTCTGTCTATTTAAATTCGTAAAATTGACAACGCAAATTTGTCTGTCTGATATGCTCTGTCTATTTAAATTCGTAAAATTGATAACGAAAATTTATGTCAGATATGCTCTGTCTACTTAAATTCGTAAAATTGACAACGCAAATTTATGTCAGATATGGTCTGTCTATTTAAATTCGTAAAATTGACATCGAAAATTTATGTCAGATATGATCTGTCTACTTAAATTCGTAAAATTGACAACGCAAATTTATGTCAGATATGATCTGTCTACTTAAATTCGTAAAATTAACAACGCAAATTTATGTAAGATATGCTCTGTTTACTTAAATTCGTAAAATTGACAACGCAAATTTATGTTAGATATGCTCTGTCTACTTAATTTCGTAAAATTGACAACGCAAATATATGTCAGATATGCTCTGTCTACTTAAATTCGTAAAATTGACAACGCAAATTTATGTTAGATATGCTCTGTCTACTTAATTTCGTAAAATTGACAACGCAAATATATGTCAGATATGCTCTGTCTACTTAAATTCGTAAAATTGACAACGCAAATTATCTGAAGAATAGTTGAAACCGGTATATCATATGAATAAAAGAGCTGTTTATTCATACGATATAGCGGTTCCTTTTAATATGTTATAGTGACATTCTCTTGGCATCATTAAATTAAATACAGCGAGAAAATAATTAAAGTCCAATTTATTTCCGTTACTACTGATATGTAAGAATTTGGCATAATCGATAGAAAATGTATGGTTTTCACGGTGACCATTATCACATTATTAACCATTATTAACCATTTCAGAATAAGTTAGATGATTTGTTAAGGTGGATTCGTGTTCACGTGAACAAAAAGTCGTATAAACAGTGTTTGATAAAACAAATTACAAATATTAATAAACGATATGGTTTGAATGTGGATGTCGATCTACAGGAATAATATTTGCAGACAATCCTTCGATTCCATTCCAAAATGGTCACATACACATTAATAAGGACGACATCTGTGGCCTGGTGGTAAAACGCTTGTCCAGAGGTTGCAGGTTCGATCTCCGCTGGAACCCAGATTAAACAAAATGGGAGTACAGCCTGGTTTTCACTTAGGGCCCATTCAAACACCTTTCTGGTTGGTTGAAAGAGATTGGCACATGGTTATAAACTCGCCGGGTTAAATTATAAAAAAAAATAAAAAAGGTAGAGAAGAGTATTAATCAGGTAAAAAAATGTTAAATAATTGAAGAGTTAAACTCATAAACCACATAACCACCATATTTTGATTTTTTAAATGGAAAAATAGTCTATCAACAAGGAAGCGATAATATACCCATAAATGGCATATATGTGAATTCAAATTAAAAGTGATTCTGTTTTACAACCAAAGATGACACTGGGCACATCTCCACAAGCAATTTACTCAAAAACCGTACAGTTTTTTTCTTATAACTCTTTACGTATTTTTTTGACTCTTGAGTGGTTTATGAGTTAAACTCTTCAATTACTGAGATTGAACAACGAAAATACTAAGTTTCAAGTCAGTCCATACATTCGTATGTATTAATTTCATATGTATAATTCACCATGATTCATTTCGTAGAACAATACACTTCCAAACACGATTTCTCTGACTTTCAACGTTTCATCATTTCAGACTATTATTAACTTGATCCAACAATATTTTATTCGGTCCTCCTCTCACACGTTTTCCACTCGCATTTGCAATTCATATCTGCTTTGTTAGTCTTTATTAATTCATTCGTTACAATTGTCCAAACCATCTCAACGTGCTCTTCTTCATCTTATTATTATTTTTTTTAATTATTTATTTCACCTGGTGTGTTTATTGCCATGTGGCAATCTCTTCCAACCAACCAAAAATATGTTTTAATAGGCTCTAAGTGAAAACCAGACTAAAATTCCATTTAAGAAAATCTGGATTCCAGCGGGGATCAAACCCGCAACCTCCGTATCGGCAGACAAGCGTCTTACCACCAGGCCACGGAGGTCGTCTTACTTAACACATCGGTCTTAAGTTCACATTTATCCCTTATAACTTCATTCTGTATTCTGTTATACATTGCCACTTCATGGATTTTTCTCAAAGCACGTATTTCTACAGCATTAATTCAGCTTCTCTCAGTCTTTTTCCACGCCCACGGTTCACTCCCAGACATCGAAATTGACACCAAAATACTAAAGTGGACTATCATATAAGCAGATTTTTATACTTTTCAGTTCGATAAAATTTGTTTTACTGCCTTGTTGACTTTGATTTCTTATCGCTAGATATCGGTCGATTTTTCACCTTAACTCTTCCATCATTTGTTGTATTTTCCAGGGCTGTGGAGTCGGATGAAAATTTATCGACTCCAACTCCGGCTCCGGCTTTATTTTATACTACGACTCCGACTCCGACTCCAACTCCGACTCCAACTCTGACTCCGACTCCAACTCTTGACTCTGACTTCAATTTTTATTTTATTTTATAATTTACTGCGTCTACCAAATGTATTTATATTTACTTATTAATAATGGATACAGGTATAAATAAACAATTAATTATATTCGTACACAAATGAAACAATTTAATAAAAAAATATATAAACAATACGCATTAAGCAATATCTTCACACAAAAATAATATTTAAAATATATATTAATATTTAAAAAAAGAATTAAATAAAACTTTTAAAATAATTAGAAAAACAACACAGGTAGGTATTAAAAAAAAGAAAACACTTTAAAATAAAATAAAAAGGTTGCTTCATTTATTTTCATACGTTAACTAAATCTTATTAATATTGTTTATTATTATTTTGATTCAATATTGAATAGAACACAAGATAAGATTTTTTTGAGTAAATGTACTTTATATAAATCTTATTTCCTATTCGTGGTCTAAATGGAATTAGATCTCAAAAAAAGAATTGCTTCTATTAAGTCAGGATTTATGGAAGCTCTTAAATCTGATTTAATCATTTTAAGCGCGGAAAACAGTATCAGGCATGAAACGATGAGAGGTTAACTGGTTAATACAGACGTTAACGTTATTCATTAAAGAAAATGTTAAAATAATTAAACGGAGTCGGAGTCGGTCGATTTTTTCCGACTCCGACTCCGCCTAAAATGTTCCGACTCCGACCCCACAGCCCTGATTTAAACTCATAAACTATTTGTTAACTTCTAAACTTAGTTAATAAGGACATGCGATACTCAACCGTAGAAGTTAGAATTACCGTAGAAAATTATCAATGTCATAAAGCTTACAACAAAGTTTAGTTGCCAAATGCAATCTGATCTATTTGAAACATCGCGGATATAAATGGCTTTATGTTAGGCAGGGGAATGCGCTTGTTTGCGCATTGTTAGTCTATCAAATTTCGCTTTCGGTAAATCAAACACGAGACACAAAGGTAGAAATTAATATATTCAGTAAACCGGTGAAAATCCTTGCATATGTTAATTTATTAGAGCTGTACATCACAGAATTTGTAGTTTCAGTGATGACGATGATAGTTTAGCAGAATGGTTCTTATTGGAAGAGATGATGAGGATGATTTGTTGATAAATAATAAAACACGTTAGATCGCAATGCGGAAAGAGAATCCAATTTTATTAGTAACGTAGGTATTTATATCTTTTTAGAATGTGCGCGAGAATGCGCTCGCGATATGCCTACGTCTCGTTTCTGTGAATGCAAAACGATTAATTGTTGTATGTAGGTATCATTCAAATACGGAACTGGCGAGACAAGCGTGGTGCGTTCTCTCTCTAGTATGGAATGCGGTCCGCTTGGCTATGGGTTGAATGGCCGGCGGGTGAACTTCGGACTTGAATGGCCGGCGTGTGAACTTGGGACTTGTTTATTTAGATTTCGTCGAGGAATGCGAAGGTCATTTCATCGGTCATTGACCGTATGTATGAACACCCACAGTATCCGAGTGGGCGACCGCCACAATAGCATGCAAAAACGATCTAATCACAATTTGACCTCATTTAATATATTTTAGGAAACATAAGAGTTTGAAGATAATATAAATTAAATGCATTAAAATAAGTATTAAATACGCCTTTAGTGGTCTAGTATGTTAAGTAAGTCAACCACTCGGGTTTGCGGATTCAATTTCTGTTGGAAGCTGCATTTTTATAAATGAATAGTTGAATTAAAATAGGCACTAAGTACCAAAAAAAACAACAAAAAAAAACTAAGTATGCAGTTTCATTACATATGACATATAGAACGAAACTGCATACTTAGTTTTTTTTTGGTACTTAGTGCCTATTTTAATTCAACCATTCAAATGTTCTCATGACTTGTTCTCTTTTTTTTTTCATTTATATCCCTTCAACATACCGGATTTGTTGATTTAAACATGTTGAATACTGTTGCTGGAAGACAACATTGCTTTCGGATCTACTGCTCGTGTCTTAAGGTTGAGAACCACTAGACTAAGCAGTTTCGTCTTTTTACGTGTTGAAAATACTATCGCACGCGGAAAGACACTACTATTCACATAGCGTGTACTTGTATTGTTACAATCAAACACAACCTCTACGACATCCTCCATTTTCTAGTTGGTAAAACGACTGTCTTTTAGTTCCAGTTGAAACTCAGATATTTTGAAGTGAAACTTCTATAGGCGCGGTAGAGCAAATTGGCCTGACCGTCACGAAAAGTGAAACGGTGTATTAAATTATTATTTATCATTATTAAACATTTTATTTATTAATAAATTATTATTAAATATTTTAATATTAATAATTAATATTATTAAGTGTATTAAATTATTATTTTAATTATTATTTATTACTAAAAAATAATATTATTTATTTTTTAAAAATAAAAATAAATATTTTTTGTTATATATTATTTTTATGTTAATATATTTAAAAATTATTAATTTCATTTTATATTAAATTGTTTTTTTTTATTTAATATTTATTTTAATACATAATTTATATTTAATATTTAATTATAATAATATATGTGTATATACGTTACATTATTATTAATTATGTTATTATTATATTATAATTAATAAATAATATAATATAATAATACTATTAATAATATATTATTAATAATATAATAAAAAATATATATGATAATATTAAAAAATAATTTATTTAATAATAACATAAAATATTAATAAATTAAATTAAAAAAATATATAAATTTAATTATTATTAAGTGTATTATATTATTATTCAAATTTTTATTTATTTATAAAATTATTTTTATTTAAAAATTATACTTTTTTATTTAATTAAGAGAGGTTTTCTTGTATTGAATTCCACATAACCATTTTTAATTTAATTAAGAGAGATTTTTAAAAATAAATTCCACATAACCATTTCCTAATCCTAAAAAAAAATCGTTAACAAATGGAAAAAAAAAGCAATGCATAAAATCAACTTTTCCTAGGAGCTAAGAAGTTTCACTTCTACCGCGCGAGAGTCTCACGCATCTGTTTTTTTTTAAATAATTTCGGTCCGGTTTTCTTTACTCTTTAGTTAGAAGAAATTTCCACATAGCAATACAATACTCAAGCAAAACGTACTCTTTTTAATTATGTTTTATTTTTGGGTACCTGAGATACAACCTGGAGGAGGTTAAATTATTTATTTATATAACAGTACAACGTAGCTTTTATTTTTGGGTACCTGAGATACAACCTGAAGGAGGTTAAATTATTTATTTATATAACAGTACAACGTAGCTTTTATTTTTGGGTACCTGAGATACAACCTGAAGGAGGTTAAATTATTTATTTATATAACAGTACAACGTAGCTTTTATTTTTGGATACCTGAGATACAACCTGAAGGAGGTTAAATTATTTATTTATATAACAGTACAACGTAGCTTTTATTTTTGGGTACCTGAGATACAACCTGAAGGAGGTTAAATTATTTATTTATATAACAGTACAACGTAGCTTTTATTTTTGGGTACCTGAGATACAACCTGAAGGAGGTTAAATTATTTATTTATATTACAGTACAACGTAGCTTTTATTTTTGGATACCTGAGATACAACCTGAAGGAGGTTAAATTATTTATTTATATAACAGTACAACGTAGCTTTTATTTTTGGGTACCTGAGATACAACCTGAAGGAGGTTAAATTATTTATTTATATAACAGTACAACGTAGCTTTAATTTTTGGGTACCTGAGATACAACCTGAAGGAGGTTAAATTATTTATTTATATAATAGTACAACGTAGCTTTAATTTTTGGGTACCTGAGATACAACCTGAAGGAGGTTAAATTATTTATTTACATAACAGTACAACGTAGCTTTAATTTTTGGGTACCTGAGATACAACCTGAAGGAAGTTAAATTATTTATTTATATAACAGTACAACGTAGCTTTTATTTTTGGGTACCTAAGATACAACCTGGAGGAGGTTAAATTATTTATTTATTTAACAGTACAACGTAGCTTTTATTTTTGGGTACCTGAGATACAACCTGGAGGAGGTTAAATTATTTATTTAACTGTACAACGTAACATTTATTACACTTAGGTGTCATTTATTTTCTCTATAAATAAATTAATTACGACTTCTGTGACCTATCGACCAACCCGTGGGTAACATATTTGATTTCCGTTGGAACCCAGATTATTTAAATAATACTCCATTCTGATTGTCACTTAAAGCTTTGAAATATCTTTCTGGTTAGTTGGAAGAGATAACCTAACCACAGTAAATCGGCTAGATCGTAATGTATATAATTAATGGAAATACAAAACAGTACAATGTTGGACAAACAATTCACTAGAATGTTAGGAACAACATAATCCAATATTGAGAACTTTCAAATAGATTTTGGAATTTAATAACTATTATGTAAAGCAAAATTTCTAGTCAGTAAAATTTAATAACCATTATGTAAAGCTCAATTTCTAGTCAGTAAAATTTAATAACCATTATGGAAAGCTAAATTTCTAGTCGGTAAATTTTAATAACCATTATGGAAAGCTAAATTTCTAGTCAGTAAAATTTAATAGCCATTATGTAAAGCAAAATTTTTAGTCAGTAAAATAACGTGTTTCATTCCTGATTTATCTTTTCCTTTCCTCTCCACCATCCCTTCCTTTCCTTTTGATTGATGATATCTCACTTTATGTGAAAAAAGAATGTTCGGGTGATTTTCCGTCTTTGTGGGGTTCGTGGGCCTATACTCACTTATGTGTTTATAGATTTCGTGGAGATGGATAGTTATTTGAATGATTTATGCTAACACGGAAATCGCTTTATTTACTTTTGTCTGGTTAGTTGGAAGAGATTGCCACCTGGCAATAATCCCGCCAGATTGTATTTGCAATAAAAGTGTTAAATAAATAAATAAATAAATAAATGAAGCCGGATTTAAGTCTCTTGAAAAGTTATGAACATTAATACCATATTATATGTAACCCCATCGTACATCACATTCATGATGGGTAATAAGGCTATGCAATGTGTTTATATAATAAGATTATAAACAAAGATTATTTTAAAGCAGCTTTCAATGATAAAGCGCAATTGTCAGTTTATTTTAAATATATACTAATTTAGGCATATTTTGTCTGCTTTATTCCTGAATGTTTTCCAGTTTTGATTGTTTGTTGAATTTTTTAAATTTTTTTATTTTGTTTGAATTTAACATTTTTATTTTAATCTTACGTTCATAATAGTCTATAATAACTTTCTTAACATCCTTGATCTTACTCTAGCAGAGAGCAGGCATATTTTGTCTGTTTTGTTCCTGAATGTTTTCCAATTTTGATTGTTTGTTGATTTTTTTTAATTTTTGATTTTGTTTGAACTTAACATTTTTATTTTAATCTTATGTTCATAATAGTCTATAATAACTTTCTTAACATCCTTGATCTTACTCTAGCAGAGAGCAGGCATATTTTGTCTGTTTTGTTCCTGAATGTTTTCCAGTTTTGATTGTTTGTTGATTTTTTTAAATTTTTGATTTTGTTTGAATTTAACATTTTTATTTTAATCTTACGTTCATAATAGTCTATAATAACTTTCTTAACATCCTTGATCTTACTCTAGCAGAGAGCAGGCATATTTTGTCTGTTTTGTTCCTGAATGTTTTCCAGTTTTGGTTGTTTGTTGATTTTTTTAAATTTTTGATTTTGTTTGAACTTAACATTTTTATTTTAATCTTACGTTCATAATAGTCTATAATAACTTTCTTAACATCCTTGATCTTACTCTAGCAGAGAGCAGGCATATTTTGTCTGTTTTGTTCCTGAATGTTTTCCAGTTTTGATTGTTTGTTGATTTTTTTAAATTTTTGATTTTGTTTGAACTTAACATTTTTATTTTAATCTTACGTTCATAATAGTCTACAATAACTTTCTTAACATCCTTGATCTTACTCTAGCAGAGAGCAGACATATTTTGTCTGTTTTGTTCCTGAATATTTTCCAGTTTTGATTGTTTGTTGATTTTTTTTAATTTTTGATTTTGTTTGAATTTAACATTTTATTTTATTATTACGTTCATAATAGCCAATAACAACTTTCTTAACATCTTTGATCTTCCTCTAGCAGAGAGCTCTTCCTCAAATCAGTTTAAATACCAGCCTTAACTTTATAATAATTTCTAATCATTCAATACAAAAAAATATAAAAAATATTTTAAAAGATATGAGTAGTTTTGATTAAACAATTGGTTTGGCAAATATTACTGCGGTATGTGAATGATGCTGTGATGAGATTTATTAATTAAAGATTTTTTTAATAAACAAATAAATCTCTGATGGAATAAAGTTAGATATCTATCTACCCTCACACAAAAAAAATATGGCTGCTTGCCGGCCACTCCGTACAAAATAGAATATACTCGTATCGAGTGCAAAAATATATTTGCCCACCCTCAACAGGAAGGGGGCGGGGGTCGGCTCAAAGGGCAATGGGTGGTGGAAGCTGGGGAGGAGGTGGCCAGTGGCGCATCGCTGGCAAATATACGGTGTTCTATGTTACGTATAAATTTGTCCATTAATTTTTAATAGTCGCATGCTTAAAACCCTTATCATGGCATTATAACACAGTTGTTACACTAATATAGGGATTTTTTTTTAATCCAGAAACTGTAACATAATTTAAAATGTGGCAACACATTCAAATACTATACATGCACTTTTGTGTGCAGTGGTATCATCTGGTGATAAATATTGACAACGCTACAACCTTTCAAAAGACATCGAGTCAACATGTCTGTACAGCGTGGGTGCATTTTGAAAATTGGGGTAAATAATCTGAATATCTTATTAATCACTACATGTAGAGAAAATTTTATTCAAACCATTTTATTTGTTGATAATTCAGCTATTTAAATGTTGTTCATGTTTTAGATTATATAAGCATTTTATAGCCCTTTTTGTGTTTTATAAAAATTAATATTTCAGCAATGTAACGTGTGTGTTACTTATAAAAAAAACTTTAAGGAAAATTTGTGATTTTTTCCCCTCAATTTTCTTTCATAACTTACAATATAACAAGGAATCACCAAAGAAAAACGTTAACATTTGGATAAATTGAACTTGGCTAAGATAAGGGTTAACAAAAAAAGAAAACAGCAGTCAAACCAACTCCAAAATATATCAAAGAATAAAAAACAACAACAAAATTGAAAACCAAACAAGACGTGAATATCTGGCAAACATATATTTCCAGAATCTCGCCGCTGCTCGCTGAAGTTGTCTCCTGCCTTCCTCCGCCCACAATCCCCAACCCGAATGTTAACCGTTAAAAGTGTGTATATTGGTACCAGTTCAAACATAATTCAGTCTTGTTTGTGCTCCCCTGATGATGAGGTGAAAACCTTAAAACCTGTAGCGTTATACCGTCACATAAAGTGGAATGAACAATGTTTGATAAAATAATAACAATACTTTAAGTGTGTTTGTACCAATAATAATTTTAAAACATAAACTGTTTAAAAGGATGAAATCCGCCAGATATGTTTTTATGAAAGCATTTAATCATTAAATTAAAATCAATCAAACCTGTTACTCCGGGATGGAAGATAGGGGGTTTTACCAATAAGATAACGGAGGTCATCGTATTATTATAAAATAACATGTAACTTATAAATACGGCTGATGTTTATAAAAAAACACCTGAATTCAGAACTCTGCATCATAGACAGCTACTTAGGCCATATTCTTATATCATAGACAGCTACGTAGGCCATATTCTTATATCATAGACAGCTACGTATGCCATATTCTTATATCATAGACAGCTACGTAGGTCATATTCTTATATTAACTCTTATAATTCTACTCAGGAATAGTTCAATGAATATACATAAAGGAGTAACAGTCAAGACAGGTCTAAATATACCAAATATAAAAGTTAAAGTCAAAAAGTTTTGAAAGCGGAAATGAAAATACATTTTTTTTGGGGGGAAATCACTTTTATTGCTCAGTATAGTCTCCCATAAGATCAATACACTAAGTCCGACGATCTTCCAACTTTGTTGTCCCATCACGGAAGTGACTTTCTGGAAGGCCAGCAAAATACTCCTCTACGACGGCTATAACCTCTTCGTTTGATGAAAAATGCTTTCCACGAAGGAATTTTTTGAGGCGTGAGAACAGCCAGAAGTCAGAGGGAGCTAAATCTCGCGAATAGGGTGGATGCTGCAACAATTCGTACCCCAATTCACTGATTTTCACTATGGTTTTTTGAGCTGTGTGAGCAGGTGCATTGTCTTGATGAAAAATGATTTTTTTCTTCTGCAAACCAGGTCTTTTTTCACAATTTTTTTCATCCGACTGGTCCAAAAGGTCACAATAATAATCAGAGTCGATTGTCTTACCAGTTTGGAGATAATCTATCAATAAAATTCCTTTTACATCCCAAAAAACTGACGCTAACACCTTCTTGGCCGATTTCTGGACACGAACTCGCTTCGGAGCCAAAGTGCCCGGTTCACACCACTCCTTAGCCTCTTGTTTTGATTCAGGATCATGGTGGTAGACCCGAGTCTCATCCGTAGTGATGAATCGACGCAGAAAATCCTTTTTATCCTTTCGAAATAGCTCCAAATGTTGCTCAGAAAGTCGCATTCGAACGTGTTTTTGTTGCATTGTTAGCAAATGCGGCACCCATTGTGCACACAGTTTTTTGAAACTCAAAACTTCAGCCAAAATATGCCATGTTGTTCCATGTGAGATGCCTACGGTGTCAGCTATCACATCCACAGTCGATCGATGATCTTCCAAAACCATATCCTGTATTTTCGCTATGATTTCTGGTGTTGATGCACTTTTTGGACGTCCTGAGCGTGGATCGTCTTCAACGCTTGTACGGCCACGCTTAAACTCCAAAACCCATCGGTGAACGGCTGGAAATGAAGGAGAAGACTTCTTTAATACTTTCACCATCTTTGCATGGATCTCAGTAGCCGATAAACCTTCCAAAACAAAGAATTTAATCACTGCATGATATTCGGATTTTTCCATTCCAAAATTTTGGCTTTTCTACTGCTCCATAGATGTCACTTTCAAAACTTTTTGACTAACCAAGTATGACAATACCGACTCGATGTGAGAAAAAAAAAACAGATGCGTGAGACTCTCGTGCGGTAGAAGTGAAACTTCTTAGCTCCTAGGAAAAGTTGATTTTATGCATTGCTTTTTTTCCATTTGTTAACGTTTTTTTTTATGGTTATGTGGAATTTAATTCGAGAAAATCTCTCTTAATTAAATAAAAAAGGTTATGTGGAATTTAATTCAAGAAAATCTTAATTAATTAAATAAGTTTTTTTTTAATGATAAATAATAACAATTTTATAAATAAATAATAATTTTAATAATAATACAATACACTTAATAATACTACTATAACATTGAACAAAGTGAAACTCTTTTTTGACTTTTTGGGGGGGAAAATGTTTGACTTCTGTTTTCTTTTTTTTTTAATTTACTTAAATTTTTCAAAAACTGTAAAAATGAAATAAAACTCTTGTCCATGAATTCAAAAAAGTTTGAAAAGTGCGAACTTTCAGCAATTTTTCCAACAAATGGTCAATTTTGTTTACCTCAGTACTTTTAAAATTTGATTTATTTTTTGTATACAAGCCCTGTCTACGGATTCTGTTGTTGAAAAGGGAGAAATATATTTGCAGAGGGTGGGCGACGGCGAGCACGGAAACGGTAGCGGGGTACGTGAGGTAGGGGGGGGGGGTGTCTCTCGGTGGTTACGAAGGGTTGGGTGTGAAATAGGGTAGACGTGTCTGGAGCCGACCTGACCGCGTTACATGATAAAACATTGGGTTAGGTCGCCACAGTTTGTTCGTAATTTTTTTTGCGTGGTAAGCGATCATGACATCTCCACAGGGAGAGAGGTTTTATTTAAATTTCATATTACATAAAAAATGAACCATTCGTTATCGAAAAATGAACCTTACTTATTAATCTTTTCAACTTATCCGAATTTGTGTTTCAGGAATATTAAAAACAGTAGCACAGTCAAGAAATAACATTGTTTTCAGTCGCATTAATATTTTATTAATCGATAAATGGTCGGCCATAACTAGAAAATATATATATTTTTAAGATGGTTTGAAATCATTTTTATTTCTATTTTCTGAAGAGGCAACGAATTTAGTATTAATTGAGAAATGTTTTTTACAGCAATAACATTTAAGCTTTAGCACTCTTTCTATCTCCGACTATACTAACAGGAAAATTGTGTGATATACGCCATTATATAGGTATAGGACCCATACCGTCACTGAGTAGACAATAATCAGCGTAACAAGGTTAAACCCTTTATATTGTATTGCATTATAAATATATATTTTTTAACAAATTATAGTTTGTTGGCTTAATGATCAGTAGGAAATCAGAATAAGGCTTAAGTGTGAGCGTGACCTGGATAATTCTCAATTTGGCTTCTGGAATGGCTTTAGAACACAAGAAGCGTTATTAGCAATAAACGTGCTACTGCAGAAATGCCGAGACCAACGGAAATACATTTTTGCTTGTTTCATAGATAACGAGAAGGCATTCGAAAGAGTGAAACACGCAGACCTTGTTAAGATGCTTCAAGAACGGGGTATAGATGATAAATATATAAATATTATTAAAAATCTGTACTGGAACTCGCTGGTCGCTCGGACGACCCAGCAACCACGTGCGTAGACACCTATATTTTACTATAGAAAGTACATTCTCCGGCAACTGGTCGACAGTGCGTAAGGGTCCTAAGAGTCCCTTTAGGGAGAGTTTGCTCTCTACACTCGCTTTATAAATTATCATTTTTTTTTTGTTCTCTGAAACAAGAGTTCGATGTAAAACTTTAAACAAAGTGTGTCATAAATAATTCACCCCACAAACGACATTATTTCATCAGTGTTATTACATGAAGTGGAATCATGGACCCTCAAAGTTGGTAGTATAAACCGACTGGAAGCATTCGAAATGTGGATACACCAGAGAATGCTACAGATACCCTGGAAGGATATGGTCAGCAACACGAGGGTTCTTCAAAGAGCCAAAGTTGATAGAGAGTTGCTTACTAACATTAAAATCCGAAAGGTGTCCTATGCTTGGTTTCATGTGCTTAGAAAAGCCAAGTACAAATTACTGCACCTGATCATCCAAGGCAAAATAGAGGGTCGAAGAGGTGTTGGCAAGAGGCAAATCTCCTGGCTCCGCAATATACGTGATTGAACTGGTATAAGGGGCGTTGGAGATCTTTTTCTGGCTGCCGGGGACAAAGATGCCTACTCTCAGATGATAGTCAATGTTGGGGGGACCTGACATGCCACTGGGAAGAAGAAGAAGAACGACATTATCTAAAATGTCCAATTTCAAATTCCAGCCCTTTCATACTCGTATAGTATATAAGCATTTTGCTGTTAATTACACGACACGTTTTAATTAAATCAAAAACTTTGTGTCTTTATTGCACTATACTGTTTTAGTTTCACGCGGTTTCGTTCAAAACTATTAACTTTCTTGTATGTCTCAGGAATTTGTAATTACCTTAGAATGCATTAATGAACAAATATAATATCCTTGTTACCATCTTTAGTTTCTGCTGCATGCATAGTCACGCAAATTTTCATATTATAAAGGCTTTTCACTCTTCCCACTTTCAGAATTGATTAACTGTGTTGTGCTGTTTCTTCAGAATTTCCCTAACTTCTCGTACCTTATTTATTACTCGTATGATTGTAAATATTTCAACATTCAATCTATCTACGTAACATAACATAACTATCACAATTTTTCTTTCTTCATCAAAGTTCTTCTTTCGTTGTGCAATATTTCTTAATACCTTCTTTCCTTGCTCTGTCGCACATCGTTTTTCACACATTCAACGCAATGTTTTAATTTCTATCACATTTATCTAACTTTCACAACTTTTTGCTACGTCTTGTTTCGTTTTTATATAAATTATTTCAAAATATTGTAACTTTTTTTTTATCAAACACTGTTTATTCCACTTTTTGTAACGGTATAACCCTACCGGTTTTAAGGCTTTCACCTCATCTTCTGGGAAGCACAAACCAGACTGAATTTTGTTCGAACTTGCACCGACATATACACTTCTAATGGTTAACCTTCTGGATGGGGACTGGCGGTTGGAGGAGGCATGGGACGACCTCGGCGAGAGATTCTTGGTATATATGTGTTTGCCAGATGTTCACCTGACTTAGAAATTTCTAGGGCCTCTAATCTGTCCTATTTATTTCCGTTACTACTGATATGTAAAAATTTGGCATCATCGATAGAAAATGTGTGGTTTTCACGGTGACAATGATTAGCCATTTCAGAATAAATTAGAGGATTTGTTAAGGCGGATGTGTATAGAACTGGTACCGATATACACGCTTCAACGGTTATGGACATTCGGGTTGGGGACTGAGGGCTGAGGGAGACATGGAACGATTTCGGACACCAGCGGAGAGATTTTTGGGATATATGTGTTTACCAGATGTTCGCCTCGGTGTACTGAATTGTACTGTCCAATTTATTTCCGTTACTACTGATATGTAAAAATTTGGCATCATCGATAGAAAACGTATGGTTTTCACGGTGACAATGATTATCCATTTCAGAATAAATTAGAGGATTTATTAAGGCGGATTTGTGTTCACGGAATCTCTTTCCAAAAGATCTTCCTGTCTTTCCTATGTAGAGAAATATTTAAGAAATACGAAGTCCTTTTTATATAATATACAAGTGTGTACGTCAATTTAACCCCCAGAGTCGCATTTCGTACTACATACCATATTTAAAAATCCTTAGACAAAATTAATTATGTTCAAAACAGTGTTGTAAATGAAACATGAATTTTTTTAAAATAATTTTAGTCTGAATTTACGCTACAATTTTCATTTTTGATTTTTTTAACTACATCCACCCTCTCTGGTGAATGTATTTCCAGGAACTTGCATTTGACATTGACGTGTTGAAACAAAAATGAAAACATTTTTACCAGAGTATATTTAAAAAATTGGATCGAACTTCTGATGAATATATCCGAATTCGAAACTTCGTAGTTTGATAAAGCATTCGGAAACAAATTTGCCATAGATGGATTTGGTTTTGTGGAAGTAACTATTAAATTGAAATGTATCTTACTAAATGAAGTGTAAAAATCTATAAGAAAATTACATGTGTTATGATGAATATAATTGATTTTATTTCAGTCTCTTAAATATCAAAATTTAGAGGCCATTTTTTATTAAGTAGGTTTTTTTCCCCTGATAAGGTTAGCCTTATCTGTCTTACGAAGAATTCATTAAGATTTATCCCTTAGCCCAAAATAACTGTTTTATTAAAAAAAAAATGCCATTGTTAAAAAAAGGGTATGATGACCTTATTTGGGGTGCTTAAAAATATTGATAGAAAATAATACCTTCATTATCTCTCTCCCTGGCTCCATCACAACTCATTGTCTGCGAAGACTGTTGGGGTCAGCTCACCTCGTCCTCAGGTTGTATGCTCTTCTGTCCCCCAGGCCGTGCCTCTGCATCAGGTTATCTTTTTGCACCACTCATGAATTCTTTGGTCTTCCTCTGGTTGTTGTTGTTTTTCGAGGAAGATCCATGGAGATTGTCTGGTTCACAATGTGATCGGGTGCTCTGCGTCCAACGTGCCCATACCATCTCAATCGCCTCTCCTCCATCTTGCTGTTGATGTCTGTAACACCTAGGCTTCCACGAATGCGTGAGCTTCTTATTTTGTCTCTTAGGGACACACCAGCTGACCATCTTAGCATGCGCATTTCAGCAGTTTCTAATTGCCAAGAGTAAGAGGTATACACCGTCCAGCATTCGGAGCCATAGAGGAGTGCGGGTCTGACAATCGTTTGGTATACTTTTCCTTTTAACTTTACTGGCATTTTCGGATCACATAGAACTATATAGAAAATAATATTTTCATTATGAAAAGGGAAAAGATAAATTTTTATGGCAGCTACAAATGAACAATTTTGTTCTGTCCTTATCATTTGCGGGTATAAGGGATGATATTTGTAAAGGAGCAAGAAGGTCTTGGCCATTCTACTAAAAGCCTACTTCAGAGATGGACATCTCCTTCCTGCCTGCGGCAGTCTCAAAACATGGAGACTTTTATTAATCTCCCTTACGTGCTGGATGATCAATCACGTATTCATGGACCACAATGCCAAGAACAACAAGTGCATGCGCCGGGGAACGAGCTAGCCCCAAAATTAAATTTTCCATTTTGCCACGCGGCTGAAGCTGAAAACGTGTTCGTCTACTTAGACTGCTGCATCAATGGTCCAAACTTTAGTTAGTAACAGTTTCCGACCTCATGAATTGACTCAGCATTCGTAAGTAGACGAACCAAATGTTAAACCACATGAAACTTGTCTTTTAATTTGTATTTTCTTTTTCTCAATTATGTATTTCTTTCATAATTTCATTTTATTGCAACATTAAATATATTTTCTGCATACATTTTTTACTCACATTACAATATACTACGCTGAATTTCGATTTAGTTTTCTTTAAAAAGGACCCCATATAAAGCTATTCTATTGTACTCGTAGTTTACGTAGGTAGGTGATATGTGAAGAATTTCAAACCGCTATAACATTAAGAAATGTAAATGCGTTAACCTCTTCAGACTTGGCGTCCATCATAATGGATACATAGTTCATATGCTGAATTAGCTCATGCATTCGTGGTAGCCTGGGGGTCACTGACATAAATAGTAAGCGGGAATAGCGACAGCTGAGATGGTACGGGCACATAAGACGGAGACCACCAGACCATACTGTAAATCAGGCAATGTTTGTGAATCTTCCTCGACAGCCGTCCAGAGGAAGACCAAAGAACTCCTGGATGACTCGATGCTCCAAAATCCTGCAGAGAAACTGCCTAGATGAAAGTGACACCCAGAACCGAAGAATATGCAGCCTGAGAACGAGAAGAGCCCACCCTAAAAGTCTACCTAGGCAATGAGTTGGGACAGTGCCAGGAAGAAGGCAAAGAAGAAGAAAGTTCATATGCTGAATTAGTTTTAAAAAATATTCTTGCTTCTGAGCGTTTTATTATTTACACTAAATGTTTACATACGAGGCATATCCAGAAATTATGTGTACTGAATTTTTGTAGGTTACAATTTTTTTTATTTAAACAAAAAAATTAAGTGGTTATCGTACGTAGTACATATGTTAGCTATTTTTCGACATAGTCGCCATTCCTCTCAATGCAGGTGGTGAAGCGGGGTATCAACTTTTTGATGCCTTTTCCCGCCAACCCCTCCATCCACTTCTCCACCTCCTCCTTTACCTACTCGTCGGTTGAAAACCTTTTTCCACCCATGTGCAGCTTTAGGGAGGTAAAGAGATAGTAATCTGAAGGTGCTAGGTCAGGGGAATGCGCGGGATGGTTCAGGACATCCCATTTAAAAGAGGCGAGCAGTTCCTTCGTGGCGTTGGCCGTGTGTGGTCTGGCATTGTTGTGCAGCAGGCAGACTCCCTTTATCAGCATGCCTCTCTTCTTGATGTGAATCGCCCTCCGCAATTGTTTTATGGTCTCACAGTATCTTGCAGAGTTGATGGTCTCCCCTTGAGGCATATATTCAATTAAAATTATGCCTTGACAGTCCGAAAACACGGATGCCATGATTTTCTTGGCTGAAATTGTGGTTTTGAACTTTTTGGCGGAGGGTGAAGAGGTGTGACGCCACTGTTGAGACTGCCTTTTGGTTTCAGGCGTGTAGTGTGCAACCCAAGTTTCATCTCCAGTAACGATGGATCGGAGAATTTCATCTCCATGGAGTTTGCAGCGCCTCAAAAACTCTTGCCCGGCATTATTTATTTCGCACTTGGCGGGAGATTGGATTGACATTTTTCACGAAACGTGTAGTCGCGTCGACACTTCTCAACGTTCCGTGTAGCCCAACATGTTGAAAATAAAATCCAACCGGTCGTGAGAGCCTCAGTACACTTAGTTTCTGGATACGCATAGTACATTAATTCTTATTAGTTGATTCCTCATTTATAATATTTTTTTTTACCTCTTATTTCTTTTTATATATTTGTCTCCAATTATAACATTATGTGAGAGATATTCATAACTATTTTCCCTTTGGTATTAAGGCATTGGGTGTTCTATTGAGAAGTGCCTCTCAAGTTCTTGACCCGACCGCCCTCAGTTCTAAGTTTTCTCCTTCATTGAATTCCGTTTCGAACTTTCAATTGACTTATAGCGTTTTGGAGCGATCTTGACCTGGAGAGATTCTGGACGAATTTCGTTCCCCTTCGGTGATTTATAATATCGGAGAAAAAAGAGGCTCATTACTATCTAAACTTATTCAACTGTAAATAAATTAACCTGTATATAATTCTACAGCATATCCAAAATGCGGAACTATTAAAAAGCGTGGCTGGGAGACAGCGTTGTCTTTGGTCCCGTTAATCAAGCCTTCGGGTAATGTACCATTATAGTAGAATTTGCAGTTTATCTCGCAATGTTTTTGGCAATACTTAAATAAAAGAAACAAGCCTCTTTCCTTTTATAAAAAAACATTTTGAGGAAAAACACAAATTAACAATGTTTATGCCAAGTGTAATAGAGTTGTGATCTTTATTTATTTATTAAAGAATTTTATTTCATGCATAATTTTAATTTAAATTTAATTTAAACTTTAAAATTATCTTTTTGGTATATGTACATACGAGTATAAGATTAAAAAATAACGAAAAAAAATCAACTAACGTTGACATGAAAGCATTTTAAACAATATGAAAAAAAAAACGTATACATGAGGAACAGCGGTGGCTGGTCTCGCGGTGCGTTGGAGCGTTGAGCCGGAGGAATAATTCGCAATAATTAAAATATATGTTCACAAATATGACTTCCGAAAATGTAAACTATTTGTATAGATTAAATACGTACCTATAAGAATACTGACAAATAATACGAGTATTTTTATTTATGTGAAAACTCAAAAAAACTTAAAGTAAAATTAAAAAAAATATTCTTTCAAATTGGCCGGCCAAATTTTCCAATACTATCGGAGCGATATCGAATACGCACCAGACGGAAACGCTGATTCATATAGGGCAGACAGAGACATACAGTAAACCTTGAGACTATTTTTCTATATTGCGAATTGTTGCGGCGTGCTAGCGCACCTCGGGACCGGCCGCCGCACAAGAGGAACAATACAACAAAGCAAACCAATACAATACAATCAATCAATTTGGCAAGAACAACTTCTTTACTTTATTCTTGTAATTAATCAAAGTCATTTGAAAATCCATACAATACCCATATTGATTGCTCAACCTGTGCAGTCTTGTTGTATTGTATTACACTTTGTATACAGTACAACCTGGTGAACTTTCTGCCATGTGGCAATCTCTTACAACCAAACAGAAATATGTTAAAGATGTCTTAAAATAAACTCATTCTGGAATTATTTAAAAAAATAAGTTTCCAGCGGGAATAGAACCCGGAACCTCCTTTAACAATAGACGATAGCTGCGGAGCTCAGGTATTTTTTTTTCGACCGGCGCGCTCGACTATAAACCCTCATAACTTTTCGAATTTTCAAGATTTTTTAACATTTCTTACTTGAAATTATTTAAAAAAGATTGTAAAAATTAATAATGAAAAAAAAAAATCGATTTTTTGAAAATTTTAAATGAGAATCCCCCCTAAACAAGTGATGGATAGCTTGTTCGGAGTTTCGGTCCGATGGTAGGACACCTTACTCCTTCATCGGATAAGTTCTGACTGTTAAGATATTTATTGGAAATTGGCAGGATCTTTTTGGGAATCGGGAAAGGATAGGTTTGTGGTAATTGTTTAGATTTTATGAATGATTATGAGAAATTATAAACGATTAAATACATATATAAATATGATGATATATACATAATATTAAATACAAATATACATAAATTTGTGTCGTCACACACTGTTTTATATTGAAAGGGTGAAAAAAATAAATAAAGATGGTGAATAAATTATAAGAATGAATATAGTATATGTAGATAAGTAAATGAGTGGGTCTGTAACTTCGATTTTGCGACGATAGATAGTGGGCGGGTAACTTGATGGGTGCACCTGTAATGAGGCTCTCACATATACAGGAGATACATTATATGAATATTGTAAAACGCATGTACTCGTACCGTGTTGCTAGACATATTGATTATACTTCCCTACCCTTTCATCTCCTCCCTTGCAGTGGGCGAGGTAGAGTTCGCTTATTACGAGGCATATCCAGAAAGTAAGTGTACTGAATATTTGTAGGTTACAATTTTTTTTATTTAAACAAAAAAATTGCGTGGTTACCGTAGTACATATGTAAGCTATTTTTCGACATAGTCGCCATTCCTCTCAATGCAGGTGGTGAAGCGGGGCATCAACTTTTTAATGCCTTCCTCGAAGTAGTTCCCGCCAACCCCTCCGTCCACTTCTCCACCTCCTCCTTTACCTCCTCGTCGGTTGAAAACCTTTTTCCACCCATGTGCAGCTTCAGGGAGGTAAAGAGATATTAATCTTAAGGTGCTAGGTCAGGGGAATGCACGGGATGGTTCAGGACATCCCATTTAAACGAGGCGAGCAGCTCCTTCGTGGCATTGGCCGTGTGTGGTCTGGCATTGTCGTGCAGCAGGCAGACTCCCTTTGTCAGCATGCCTCTCCTATGGTTCTGAATCGCCCTCCGCAATTTTTTTAGGGTCTCACAGTATCTTGCAGAGTCAATGGGTCTCCCCTTGAGGCATATACTCAATTAAAATTATGTCTTGACAGTCCCAAAACACGGATGCCATGATTTTCTCGGCTGAAATTGTGGTTTTGAACTTTTTGGCGGAGGGTGAAACGGAGAGCAAAACGCCACCTGGCGGGAGATTGGATTGACATTTTTCACGAAACGTTTGTCGCGTCGACACTTCTCAACGTACTGACCTCGAACCGGTCTCGTTGCGGAGGGGAAGGGTCAGGCTACACGGAAGTGTAGCCAACATGTCGAAAAAAAAAAACCATCCGGTCGTGAGAGCCTCAGTACACTTACTTTCTGGATAGGCATAGTACATCGGATTAATAGAATAATTATTTACCCTGTTCCCTAGCCAAATCTAATTTTTCATTACAGAAAATATCCCCGGACAAGTATTTCATATCTTTAGATTATGTGCAACGGCAAAAAATATTCGAAGTGACACTTAATTAAGTTATTATTTACTTAACCTGCAAATAATATTTATTTTAGTATTATCCAATAATTTTATTTTAAATTACTGAGTAAACTTACAATCGGTCAGTAATTTTCTTTAACACGTTCAGTGCTAACAACGCGCCTAGTGCGTTCTTCTTCGCAACCGTCGGGTGCTAACAACGCACCAGATGCGTTTTCGTATGCAAAGTTCGTGTTCAATGTTTCGTTTTAAATGGAGGAAATACTACTAGACAACACCAAATTAAATCGCACGTAATTTTAATTTTTTTATTATTTTCAGCTACACGTAAATTAACTTTATAATTTGATCGCATTGAATGTGTTAAAGTCACTTATAATTTGTTATACTCGTATGCAGCTGTGTTTCCCTTTTACATTGACGTATTATTTGATGTAGTGCGAGCTGTCCGTCTGCCTTTGGATGAGCCCGTGTTGTATTATTGTTAACGAAGTGCCCTGGTGCGCTGAGCACCAATGCACCTTGAGACGCTGAGCGAATATGAAATATCGCTGTTTCACGGTTTACTGTGTGTCTCTGTCTGCCCTATATTAATTAACGTTTCCGTCCGGTGCGTATTGGAGATCGCTCCGGTAGTACGAGTATTGGCAAACTTGGTCAATACTTAAATTTTACTTTAAATTGTTTTGAATTTTCATAAAATAAAAATACTCGTACTTATTATTTGTCATTATTTTTATACATATTTAATCTATACAAATATTTAAAAATTTTGTAAGTCATGTTTGCGAATATATCATTTAAGTATTGCGAATTATTTCTCCGGTTCAGCGCACCAACGCACCTCCAGACCAGCCGCCGCAGCTGGTGACATACAGTTTTGTACGCTTCAATACGCCTTTAGCGTATGTCCTAGTAGGACGTGCTGATTATGATTTGTTTTGTATTTAAAATAAAATACGTCGATTCAGGAATGCGAAAAAGTGAGAGTGAATAAATCGATAAATAGTAAACAGCGATGAATGGTCAAGTGAATAATAATAAGTGCTCTTTATTTGTCGATAAGTAGGTATATATACAATTTCAGAACGGGGCGCGTGAATGCATCCGCAGTATATCTTGATCTCACTCCTGTGCGTGCCGAGGTGGTCGCAGACGTTGCCAATGATATAGTGGGTAGAATATTTATTGCCGAAACGGTGAGACAACGCGATACGTTCTCTTTCTACCGTGGAATGCGACGTAAATATTATTTGCGTGTAAACAATATTGACGTTCTGGTATGTGATCTTTGTATATATTCAAAAGTTGATTCATCGGTCGTTGACCGTGCATGTTGACAATATTTAGGGACGTCGGTATTCCCTACACGCCTGTTTGTAATGATTTATTTTGTTCCTTTTTAATGTATGAAGTTCCAACCCACTAATGTTTTTTTATCATTATTATTAGGTACATTGTATTAATTTAGATAAATAAATAATGAGTTATATAGAAAGTTTTTTTGCTCTTTTCACTCTGTGATTTTGAAAGAATGAAAGAGCTCTGTGAAGGTTTAAACACGTGAAACGAATAAACGAAGGTAGATTAAGAAAACAAACAAACAGTGACAATGGGAGTGGAATGAGTGATAGTGAAATACCAAGGAAAGTATAGTTGAATTAAATTAAAGATATTTGGAAAGAACGAATAGTAAAAGTAACAGAAGTCGTACAGGTTGCACGAGAAAGATGTGTGTAGCGATAGGAAAGTCAGACGTTGTATTTTTTGCCTACCCCAGTAGGGAAACGGCTTGATAGTATATAACACATGGACCAATAAGTCCATGGACTAACTAGTAAAAAAACAATTGGTTTGCCAAAATTCTTCTTTATTCATCAACATAACATAGCCTCCTTCAAGAGTGATACATTCATTCCAACGCTTTCCTAACTTTTCTATACCAGCCGTGTAGAACAATTTATCTTTGATTTCAAAATAGGCGTTAGTTTCGGCAATCACTTCTTCATTGGAGCCATGCCTCTTTCCCTGGAGCATCTTTTTGAGGTCTGCGAACAGTCAATAGTCGCTGAGGGCCAAATCTGGATGGTTGTTTTCGACAGAGCAGAGCCCGGATAACACTTTTCAAGCCATCGCTGAGTTTGAACGGTATTTTTTCCCATTAAAAAGCAATGTTTTATCAACACACGAAATTCGGTTTTTTCCATTGTTTTGAAAAAAGCAAAAGTAGTGTCACTAAAACCACTGTAACTCAATGATCAATAAGTCCCGGGACTAACCAACAGATGACTCCTCTAATAAAAAATCCATACCATTCTCAGTTAGTACCAGCCTTTAGAAGTTACGTGTCAAACTTTCATGACATTCCGACATTGTGTCATTGAGTTACAGTGAATTTAGTGACGCTAATTTTGCTATTTTTAAAACAATGGAATAAAACGAATTTCGTGTGTTGATAAAACATTGCTTTTTAATGAAAAAAAAAACCCGTTCAAACTCAGCCTGGTTGGCCCCCAGCGAATATTGGCTCTTCGCAGACCTCAAAAAGATGCTCCTGGGAAAGAGATTTGGCTCCAATGAAGAAGTGATTGCCGAAACTAACGCCTATTTTGAAACCAAAGATAAATCGTTCTACACGGCTGGCATAGAAAAGTTAGGAAAGCGTTGGAATGAATGTATTGCTCTTAAAGGAGACTATGTTGATGAATAGAGATTTTGGCAAACAAATGTTGTTTTAGTTGTTAGTCCCGCGACTTATTGATTGATGGGTTAAATGTACTAAGCTTGCAAAACAATTCTAAAAATGAACAGAGTGCATTTACATAATTAATAATTGACCACAGATAAATATGAAATATTACATTAAAATTGTCCTGAAAATGAAACATTCCTATCGCTTGTTACCTGAAAATTGAAACCACTCTACCGATTAATATATATTGCATGGTAACAAAGCAAACCGCTAATCATGGCGCATTTTCAATAGTGGTAACCAACCACTATTGAAAATGGTGGTTAATCATAGAATTTATAATTGATCTATTTAATAGAAAATATGCATGATTACTCGTAATAAATATTATTCGAAAATAACAACGCCATTTAATACTAACGAATATCATTTCATTTTGGATATACATCGACATTCTTTAACCTTTCCTTCCCTGTGTTGGGTATCTTCTACACGTTGCTTCTAATAACCATCAATATCTCTATAAATATTATAAATACAAAGTTAAGATTTTAGGTATTCCTCCATAATATATTTACGCATTGATTTAAAAAATAATATTAATAATAATCAGAATTTATCGACTACATCGAGGTGTTTTGTAAAGATCGAAAACAAATTCGCATTTAAACGCTGCAAGTGCCTCGTCTTGACGATAGGTGAATAGTATGCGGGAAGCGCGACACTATATTCGCATCTCACTCTTGCATACTAGACTGAATTGCGAGGAGCTGAATTGTCTCAACGTCGCAAGCATAAGCGTAAGCGCCGGGGTATGCGACTGACGTTCCGCGCCACTAGTAGCTTCTAGGCTTGCAAATAGGTTAGACGTACGCCCGTTCCGTGAGCGTTGCCAGATGGTTTTTTAATGTTTTCAGCAAATAAATCTCAATTATTATAATTTTTAACTTCAATTATAATTAATTAAGGGGATTATCTATGAATGTTCTTATTTTTCCAATTTAAAATCGCTAATTTTTTATTGCGTACTCACTACCCAACACCGGAGCATGCGTATTATTTTTATCACCGTAAGGGAAGGGTTAAAAAAAATATTATACTAAGCTATCCACCAAAAAAGGATGATTTGTGTCACTAAATTAAAGTCATTCTGCAATTATACGAGTCGAAATAATAAAACTTTTTAAAAAAAAAAGCAATTCTAGACCACTTAACCCTTACTACTCTGAAAGTCAATATAAGCTTCAAGGCGACTGGTAGCCTTATAGTGTCTTTGGTGAGCGGTTACTTTGAAGTTTTATTTTTTAATATTTCCTGGCAATATTTTGAAGATGTTATTTTACAGCAGTGCACTTAAAGGATTATATTGTATATACTATATAATGTATTTATAGGTAAGTTGCAGAAAAGTGTTAGCTTCATGTTGTTTTTAATATAAGCATTATTTACCTGTTCCATATAAATGCATTTGAGTGGGTCGTTTTGTGTGGACAGTCTGTATCGTATAGCTAATTCTGGTGTGGTGACCATCATTTCACAAATTGAACCAAAAAAAAAAACGACAAATTAATAAAATATTTTTAGCACTATGATTTAAATTAATAAAAGCAATACAGGATATAATGATAACGATGTGTTAAGTCATACATTTATTGCATATGGAGAAACAGTACATTCAAATATTAGTCTTCTTCCTGACACTGTCCTAACTCATTGCCTAAGTAGGCTGTTGGGTTCGGCTCTTCATCCTTATTTCTTATTTGGTTAGATTAACTCAAAAACAATTTTTTATCTCAAAAGGGTGACGTTAACCCTTTCCTTACGGTGATAAAAATAATACGCGTGCTCCGGTGTTGGGTAGTGAGTACGCAATAAAAAATTAGCGATTTTAAATCGGAAAAATAAGAACATTCACAGATAATCCCCTTAATTAATTATAATTGAAGTTAAAAATTATAATAATTGAGATTTATTTGCTGAAAACATTAAAAAACCATCTGGCAACGCTCACGGAACGGGCGTACGTCTAACCTATTTGCAAGCCTAGAAGCTACTAGTGGCGCGGAACGTCAGTCGCATACCCCGGCGCTTACGCTTATGCTTGCGACGTTGAGACAATTCAGCTCCTCGCAATTCAGTCTAGTATGCAAGAGTGAGATGCGAATATAGTGTCGCGCTTCCCGCATACTATTCACCTATCGCCAAGACGAGGCACTCGCAGCGTTTAAATGCGAATTTGTTTTCGATCTTTACAAAACACCTCGATGTAGTCGATAAATTCTGATTATTATTAATATTATTTTTTAAATCAATGCGTAAATATATTATGGAGGAATACCTAAAATCTTAACCTTGTATTTATTATATTTATAGAGATATTGATGGTTATTAGAAGCAACGTGTAGAAGATACCCAACACAGGGAAGGAAAGGTTAACGCGTGTTACATAGATTTATTAATGCTAAGTCTTATTGATGAATGTATAATACCTAATTTTTCAGAATTTAAATAAAGAATACTCAGTGCACCACAGTGTACTCTAAAGAGTAAAAATGTATTCAATTACTGACTTAGAACTAAAAACCTGTAATTCCAAACATTCAAATTTAGCGCTCAAGTCGGCACGGGTTAACGTCATCCTATTGTAATAAAATTTTGTTTTGGGGTAAATCAAACCAAATGGAAAATATTTAGGGGGTGAATAAAAAATAAATATTTTTTTTTTGACAAAATAATGGACACCCTAACGTGTATGAATGACAGAGACGACGCTCTACAAAGCCAAAGTAAGCTAATTATGACCGACAGTCTTTTTCTTAATCCCGATGTATATTACGTATCGCCGGGCACTGTACATATATGTTAAGATGTGTAAATACAATACTTTTGTTCAAAAACACCGTGTATCTGTAAAAGCCAATATTTTAGCCTTCCACTCACTAGGTGGGTGGTACAGGGTACACATTGAAATACAATGAGGCAATATTTTTACATCCTTGGCTCCAAACTGACCGACACATAATAACGTAGAGTTGTTATCAAAACATTGTTACAAACACATTTTAAAACTTTTGACCAATAAAGCTATACATTTCACAAAATTACTTCATAAACAATATAAGAAATGTGAAACTCATAAAGCTATACATTTCACAAAATTACTTCATAAACAATATAAGAAATGTGAAACTCATAAAGCTATACATTTCACAAAATTACTTCATAAACAATATAAGAAATGTGAAACTCATAAAGCTATACATTTCACAAAATTACTTCATAAACAATATAAGAAATGTGAAACTCATAAAGCTATACATTTCACAAAATCACTTCATAAACAATATAAGAAATGTGAAACTCATAAAACTATACATTTCACAAAATTACTTCATAAACAATATAAGAAATGTGAAACTCATAAAGCTATACATTTCACAAAATTACTTCATAAACAATATAAGAAATGTGAAACTCATAAAGCTATACATTTCACAAAATTACTTCATAAACAATATAAGAAATGTGAAACTCATAAAGCTTACATTTCACAAAATTACTTTATAAACAATATAAGAAATGTGAAACTCATAAAGCTATACATTTCACAAAATTACTTCATAAACAATATAAGAAATGTGAAACTTATAAAGCTATACATTTCACAAAATTACTTCATAAACAATATAAGAAATGTGAAACTCATAAAGCTATACATTTCACAAAATTACTTCATAAACAATATAAGAAATGTGAAACTCATAAAGCTATACATTTCACAAAATTACTTCATAAACAATATGAGAAATGTGAAACTCATAAAGCTATACATTTCACAAAATTACTTCATAAACAATATAAGAAATGTGAAACTCATAAAGCTATACATTTCACAAAATTACTTCATAAACAATATGAGAAATGTGAAACTCATAAAGCTATGCATTTCACAAAATTACTTCATAAACAATATGAGAAATGTGAAATTCATAAAGCTATACATTTCACAAAATTACTTCATAAACAATATAAGAAATGTGAAACTCATAAAGCTATACATTTCACAAAATTACTTCATAAACAATATGAGAAATGTGAAACTCATAAAGCTATACATTTCACAAAATTACTTCATAAACAATATGAGAAATGTGAAACTCATAAAGCTATGCATTTCACAAAATTACTTCATAAACAATATGAGAAATGTGAAATTCATAAAGCTATACATTTCACAAAATTACTTCATAAACAATATAAGAAATGTGAAACTCATAAAGCTATACATTTCACAAAATTACTTCATAAACAATATGAGAAATGTGAAACTCATAAAGCTATACATTTCACAAAATTACTTCATAAACAATATAAGAAATGTGAAACTCATAAAACTATACATTTCACAAAATTACTTCATAAACAATATAAGAAATCTGAAACTCATAAAGCTATACATTTCACAAAATTACTTCATAAACAATATAAGAAATGTGAAACTCATAAAGCTATACATTTCACAAAATTGCTTCATAAACAATATAAGAAATGTGAAACTCATAAAGCTATACATTTCACAAAACTACTTCATAAACAATATAAGAAATGTGAAACTCATAAAGTTATACATTTCACAAAATTACTTCATAAACAATATAAGAAATGTGAAACTCATAATTTAATCCGGTTTAGTATTTATCTTGTTTTCAAATAACTGAATTTAAATAAATAAATACAGGTTTATTGATAGCAACATAGTACGAGTATTTACATAATACATTAAAACACATTTCAAGAACACATTAAAAAGAGAATAAATTATAAAACAGAAGCTATCAAAAGGTCTGGGCTCATCTAATAACATCCCCTCGGCCAAGATACACCCCACACAGTATAGGGCGAGCCCAGCCACAGATGTTTTTCAGGCCACACCCTTAAATATGCTTTTCAAAAAAAAAAAATTAATTGTTGAAAATGAGGTAACATGATCAAAACGGTGCTCTATAGTCCAGCGTTTTACTACCAACCCTACCACACACTCTTGAAAATTATAAATAATTATTATAGTTTCTTGAATTAACTGCATACATGTGAAATTTAATATTTAATATTTATTAGTAATAATGATAATATATTTAAATAAATAATGAATAATATAAAAAGATTTATTTATTTAACACTTAAAATATAAGAATCACCAGTAATCCTTTATAAAGTTTTATCTTAACTACATACGGGTTTTTTATTCACTAAATTTGTAAGAATCACCAGCAATCCTAAATAAAGTTTTATCTTAACTAAATACGTGATTTTTATTCACTAAATATGCAACTATCACTAGCAATCCTATATAAAGTTTTATCTTAACTAAATTCGTGTTTTTTATTCACTAAATATGCAACTATCACCAGCAATCCTTTATAAAGTTTTATCTTAACTAAATACGTGTTTTTTATTCACTTAATATGTAAGAATCACCAGCAATCCTAAATAAAGTTTTATCTTAACTAAATTCGTGTTTTTTATTCACTAAATATGCAGCTATCACCAGCAATCCTATATAAAGATTTATCTTACTAAATACGTGTTTTTTATTCACTTAATATGTAAGAATCACCAGCAATCCTATATTAAGATTTATCTTACTAAATACGTGTTTTTTATTTACTAAATATGCAACTATCACCAGCAATCCTTTATAAAGTTTTATCTTAACTAAATACGTGTTTTTTATTCACTAAATATGTAAGAATCACCAGCAATCCTAAATAAAGTTTAATCTTAACTAAATACGTGTTTTTTATTAACTAAATATGCAACTATCACCAGCAATTCTATATAAAGTTTTATCTTAACTAAATACGTGTTTTTATACACTAAATATGCAACTATCACCAGCAATTCTATATAAAGTTTTATCTTAACTAAATACGTGTTTTTTATTCACTAAATATGCAACAATCACCAGCAATCCTATATAAAGTTTTATCTTAACTAAATACGTGTTTTTTATTCACTAAATATGTAAGAATCACTAGCAATCCTAAATAAAGTTTTATCTTAACTAAATACGTGTTTTTTTTCAGTCATGCTTAATAAATGACCCTAAAAAAACATTTATCTTCACAAAATATGTGTTTATTTTCTGTTACTGTTCACTAGCAACTAAAAAAATTTTTCCATTCCCTAAATATTTTTTTTCTTTCTCGTGGTATATTTATTTATTTAACACTTTTATTGCAATACAATCTGGCGGGCTTATTGCCAGGCAGCAATCTCTTCCAACCAACCAGACAAAAGTAAATGAAGCAAGTTACATGGTCGCATAAATCATTCAAATGACTATCCATCCCCACGAAATTCATAAACACATACGTGAGCATATACCCACGAACCCAACAAAGACGGACAGTCATCCGAACATTATTTTCCATATAAAGTGAGATATCATCAATCAAAAGGAACGGAATGGATGGTGGAGAGGAAAGGAAAAGAAAAATCAGGAATGAAACACGTTATTTTACTGACTAGAAACTAAGAGTTTTTTCAGTCTCTTCTTAAAGCATGTCTGTAAGGACGGAGCGAGTTTTATGCCCATAAGAACGGAACGAGTCTTATATTGGTTTGTAACTGATTCCAGAGTCTTACTGCATGTACAGTAAAGAACGACGTAAAGAAAGAGGAGCGGTGAACTGGAAAGGCCAATAAACAATCTCTGTTTGAGCGTAGCGCTAATCCATGATTGGAAAGACGCTGAAAATTTTCGTCGAGATAAGAAGGTACTGCGGGACAGTTAAGGATGTTATACAATAGAGACAGTATGTGAATTTTGCGTCTATTTCTAACATTCAACCAGTTCAATGCCTTCTGGTATGAAGTTATATGATCGTACTTTCGTAGGTTGAAAATTAATCTTAAACACACATTTTGAAGACACTATAATTTGTCCAGCAGTTCCTCTGTAACATCCAAGTAACATACGTCCGCAAAGTCCAGAATCGGAAAGGGCAGAGATTGTACGAGTAAAATTTTGATTTTTGTTGGAAGGAATCTTCGCAACACTTTAAGGGAACGAAGGCTGAAGAAGATCCTTCGGCTTACCTCATGTATTTGATCTCGCCATGAGAGAGTGTTATCTATTAGCACTCTTAGGTTTTTAACAGTTTTATGTAATGGCACCTATAATAATTATAAGAAATTTTTATTATGAAAATTAATGTGAGACTTGAGAATGTTGATTTTATTAAAACTAAATTATTTTTAAAACTGAATTGTGAATGTTTCTAATAATTCGGACAACACTTTATTTATTTGAATCATTGATATAACCTATGTGTATCAAATTTGCTAAGTCCACATTAGCATTTTAGTGCCTACATTATTGTGTGATAGTAAAAAAAGAAAATACTTAGAGGAGCCGAATAAATGCTGTGTAAATACGTGCTTTGAGACTTATAATACTTGAGTAAAAATAGTGACAATGTATGACAGAATACAAAATCAAGTGATTGGGGTTGAATATGAACATAGTACTGATGTGTCGAGTAAGATTAAGGAGAGCATGGTGAGATTGTTAGAGTATAATGTGGAACGAATTTAAATGTGAGTGGAAGACGTGTAAAATCTATACTCAAGAAATTGTAGCACGGTCCCTGTGACAGTTCACAAATTTGCCCTAATACAACCTTGTAACGACGTTCAGTAATTTTAATTATTTTATCAACTTTAATATAAGCCTCGATTCTAATAAATTGCAAGTTATTTAGGTAAATACATTACATAAAACTAACAATAATGACAAATTAATCATCTTGTTACAAATTAGCAAAAACGTGGCAGTTTGTTAAAATCAAATAATCAATAGTCACTACGTTAGTCTGCATTTAGTTAAAATCAAATAGTCACTACGTTAGTCTGCATTTGCTAGGGATGGGGTATACGATAATTGGATTTGGGATTTTTTATACCTAAAATGAAATGTTCGTAATTAGTATTAATCCATAGTGAATCTTGGCCTATTTAAATATAGATACAAATCATACAATACATTAGAAAGTCAGTATAATGATAATTAGGAATTAAAACGTCAGTTTAGACAAAAACAATTTTCCGATTAATAAAAAAACTATTCAATTTCTAAAAAAAAAAACGATTTTACCCCATCCCTTTGAGACATGAAGTTTCAAACGTCATGTCTCAAAGGGATGGGGTAAAATCACAGGAACCATCCTACATTTTCTTAAGTATAGGAACTGATATTCTGAAAGAAGGAAACGTAACAAATCAGAGAAATTGTAGCGGTTGTATAAGAAGGTGTTGCAGATCTAGAAGATGCTAAGAATGTGTGTCGAGAAAGGAAAGTTTGGCATTACGTTTTCTCTGTCTACCCCGACGGGGAAATGGCGTGATGGTGAATATCTTTATTGAGGTTATAGTTGCATCACCGTTTATGATATTATTTATAGTTATCCTTGTGTGATGTTATCTTACTTTACATGACATATGTGAGAGGTGTGTTAGGATTTAATTTTATGAACCGAGCGAATTCAGTTCCATTTTTTGAGAGCTATTTATTGATAAACGCGACCTCAATTTTAATCATGTAATCCTTTGTAAACATGGTTATTTCAATACAACATTGTATATTATGGAGTCGACTGCGCTGCCATCTTGGAAAAATATACCTCCCTGTTCCTAGAATTTACTGTGAAAGCACAAAGAGTCTCTGAGTTCCATGGTATAAGTCTAATGCTCTTAGAAAATTTCTATTGTTAAAAAATTATAGAAATATCAGTTGCTTTTTTTTGTACCACTACAAAGCTTCAAGACAAACCCTTCAAAGAATTCATATTGGTTCGTTTCTTTTTCATTACAACGTTAAGTTTCAACATTTCAATTTATTTCGTTGAATTTATGTTAAATTATTTATGAAAGGTTTCAAATTTCAATTTGAAATGACGACATTTAATAAATTAATTTAATTACAAGATTTGAAACGACGACATTCAATAATTTAATTTAATTACAAGATTTGAAATGACGACATTTAATAATTTTATTTAATTACAAGATTTGAAATGACGACATTTAATTTAATTACAAGATTTGAAATGACGACATTCAATAATTTAATTTAATTACAAGATTTGAAATAAAGACATTTAATAATTTAATTTAATTACAAGATTTGAAATAAAGACATTTAATAATTTCATTTAATTACAAGATTTGAAATGACGACATTTAATAATTTAATTTAATTACAAGATTTGAAACGACGACATTCAATAATTTAATTTAATTACAAGATTTGAAATGACGACATTTAATAATTTAATTTAATTACAAGATTTGAAATGACGACATTCAATAATTTTATTTAATTACAAGATTTGAAATGAAGACATTTAATAATCTAATTTAATTACAAGATTTGAAATGACGACATTCAATAATTTAATTTAATTACAAGATTTAAAATGACGATATTTAATAATTTAATTACAAGATTTGAAATAACGACATTTAATAATTTAATTTAATTACAAGATTTGAAATAAAGACATTTAATAATTTAATTTAATTACAAGATTTGAAATGACGACATTTAATAATTTAATTTAATTACAAGATTTGAAATAAAGACATTTAATAATTTAATTTAATTACAAGATTTGAAATAACGACATTTAATAATTTAATTTAATTACAAGATTTGAAATGACGACATTCAATAATTTAATTTAATTACAAGATTTGAAATGACGACATTCAATAATTTTATTTAATTACAAGATTTGAAATGAAGACATTTAATAATCTAATTTAATTACAAGATTTGAAATGACGACATTCAATAATTTAATTTAATTACAAGATTTAAAATGACGACATATAATAATTTAATTTAATTACAAGATTTGAAATAAAGACATTTAATAATTTAATTTAATTACAAGATTTGAAATAACGACATTTAACAATTTAATTTAATTACAAGATTTGAAATGACGATATTTAATAATTTAATTACAAGATTTGAAATAACGACATTTAATAATTTAATTTAATTACAAGATTTGAAATAAAGACATTTAATAATTTAATTTAATTACAAGATTTGAAATGACGACATTTAATAATTTAATTTAATTACAAGATTTGAAATAAAGACATTTAATAATTTAATTTAATTACAAGATTTGAAATAACGACATTTAATAATTTAATTTAATTACAAGATTTGAAATGACGACATTCAATAATTTAATTTAATTACAAGATTTGAAATGACGACATTTAATAATTTAATTTAATTGACGTTTAATTATTTTGCAATTATAATAATTTTTGCGGTATTTATTTCTACCTCTTTATCTTGAGACGCACATCAGACGGAATGATCAATATTCAATAATAGGTTTAATAAGAAGTTCCTCAGTAAAGCAACATTTGATATTTCAAAGTATTTTCTCTTAAAAATACTACTCGTATACTTTTAAATTGGATTGATTTGTTTCAATGAATTTATTAGATGAAATAGAAATTGACTTAAAAGTTCTACTCTTTTCGGAAGAAGCATCTCATATGCATATAAAGAAAAGTGATAAGTGTGAAAAGTCTTTCTATAACCATATAACACACAAAAAATAATTTAAAATCGAAATATAACTTTAAATTAAAATTTATACCAGTAGATATAAAACATTACTCATAAAATCCGTAAAAATCAACGAAAAGGACAATTTGAGTTAATTTCACTTTACACTAACTAAAACTTGTCGTCTAATTTCCGTCAGCTTTTTTTCATATTTCAGTTATATACATATATTATATTTTAATACCTTTTATAATTTTGGTAACGCATTACATTACTTTGGAGCCAATATACGAAAATTCTCTGTGCAAAGACCGTTAGCATGTACTGTATTTTTCTTTATCTCAAATATCTTCATCTTGCTTCATATAGTTTTGGTAATGCATTACATAACGTAGGAGCCAATATACGAAAATTATATTGGCTCATAAGTTATGTAACTAACTTTAGCCGTATGGTTCTAATGGGACGTGTTGATGATTTTGATTGTTTGGTATTTAAATAAAATACGTCAATTAGCAATGCGGAAAGAGAGAGTGAATGAATAATTAATAATTAATGATTAATGATGCTTTATTTATCGGTAAGTGGGTATTATACATTTCAGAATGGGCGCGGGAGTGCCCCCCCCAATATATTTTTATCTCGCTTCTGTGCGTGCAGAAATGGTCGATTGAAATATTGCAGACATCGCAAATAGTATTGTGGGTAGACAATTTGTTTGCTGAAACGGCGAGACAGCGTGATGCGTTCTCTTTCTACTGTGGAATGCATCGTAAATAGTATTTGTGGGTAAACAATTTGTTTACGGGACTGGCGCGATGTCCGGCTGCGTCAATGTTTTGGTATGCGACCTTTGGACATATCCAAAGGTCGTTTCGTCGGTCGTTAACCGTATGTGTTGACAATATTCAGCGACGACCGTTCCCACATAACTATTCAAAAATTGTTATTGAAGAACTGTTTTTGCTGCGAGTTGTCGAATCATGCGAACGGCTACAGCTTGGATCTCCTCTTCCACTCCGCTCGGTCTTTAGCGATCCTCTTGAGCTCTGTATAGGAGGTGCAGTCCATATCGTGGCATATTTGCTCCAGATACTCCCGGCCTTTCCCAATCGATCCCTTAAATCATTTCCTCCAGTATATTGTGCAGGAGATTTTCATGTCGCAGCATATGACCCATCCATTCTGTATCCCTTTCCGATATGGTGTTTGACAGGTGCCTGGTTTCTTCGATCCTGCTGAGAACCTCGTCATTTGTAATGTAGTGTCTCCAAGAAATCCTAAGGATTGGTCTATAGGTCCACATCTCGAAGGCCTCCAATCTTTTTCGATCCCTTTTCGCCTATGCACCATGTCTCGCAACCATACATCAAACTATTCTACTCATATTTTTTGATCAATTGCTTGCGGAGCTTAAGGTCCATGTTGTTGGATTCGAAAATCTTTGATTTCTTATTAAAGGCGAGTTTTGCTTGGTGGATGCGGCTGTCAATCTTTCTTTTTGTACGGCCATCCCATGTGATCTCTGTGATTCAAGATACACAAACTCTTTTGCTTTCTTAAGTGCAGCTCCTGACATTAATATGTTCATTTATTGTAATGTACACATACAATAAATTTTACAAAGTTCAAATTAGTAATAATTACACTCATCTCTATTTTTATCAACATTCATTTTCTAGAGTAAAACATATTTCAATTGGATCGATCTTTGCCTGTCTTAAATTGTTGGAGATACTCGTTCGGGGGAAGTGTTCAGCTTTGGGAAGTAATTTCCGACGCCAATCCATTTTGAGTCAATCAAAATTATAAAAATGTATGATACAAAATCATAAATACTACACAGACAGACTATACGATGTTACGTCTTAAGTCGGATGTGATATTATCACGCTTCTAAGAATCACAATGGTTTATTTGTGGTTCGTCTTCCTTGGCAAGCTTTCTTCGCTTTCTTCGCTTTTATAAGAAATGTAACTCAAAGTGATGCACCAAGTTCCAGCAATTGCAAAGAAACACAATGCTTTGTATTAAGCGCGCCACATAAAATAAGTTTTCTTATATTTTTAGTCTTGTTTGTGCTACCCTGAAGATGAGGTGAAAGCTTTGAAACCTGGAAGGTTATACCGTTAAAAAAAGTGGAATAAACAGTGTTTGATAAAACAAATTACAATTTGCATTTAATATGTCGAATTGTATTTTTCAAGCAACATGAATACTCGAATATTGCTAATTGGCGAAATAAATAACATTTGATTACGAAACATATTTTCAAGCAATTGGTACTTGTTTCTATAAAAGTTTCAGCGATACACATAAGTTAAAAGTTAACAATCTTTTGAGATATTTATTTAATTACCAATTATTTATCCGAAAATTAAATAAACATGGTACTGTATTAAAATTTTCTATATTAAATATAAAGCATATATATATATATATATATATATATATATATATATATATATATATATATATATATATATATATATATATATATATATATATATATATATATATATATATATATATATATTTTATGTCAATCCATTTAGAAAAAAACTCTCGTGTAACACTTTATTTGTTAACGATTAATGAGAAGATGAGTAAAATAACCTGTGAAACTTTTTTAAACTGGGTTCCAGAGTGAATTGAACCCGAGACCTTCGAGTCTGCAGATAGGCATCATATACACTAGGCCTCAGAGGTTGTCAAATGAACTAACAATTATTATTTAAATTATTTGGGGTCCATTAAGGCAGTATAAGATACTAGAAAGATGATACAAACATGGCGTTAGTATGTTAGTACCTAAAACAAACATTTTGTTGTTTATATATAGTATATAAAACAAATATTTTGTTGTTTTTATATAGTACATAAAACAAACATTTTGTTGTTTTTATATAGTACATAAAACAATGATTTTGGTTTTAGTATATGATATAGTACATAAAACACACATTTTGATGCTAGTATATGGTACAAAAAACAAACGTTTTGGTGTTAGAATATAGTATTCGTACATAAAACCAACATTTTGGTGTTAGTATATATAATAGTAGATAAAACAATCATTATGGTGTTAGTATATGGTACATAAAACAACCATTTTGATGTTAGTATATAGTAAATAAAACAAATACTTTGGTGTTTTTATAGTTCATAAAAAAAAAATGTTGTGTTAGTATATAGTAAATACATAAATTAAACATTTTGGTGTTAGTATATAGTACATAAAACAAACATTTTGGTGTTTTTATGTAGTACATAAAACAAACATTTTGGTGTTAGTTTAAAGTACGCAAAACAAACATTTTGTTGCTAGTATATAGTATATAAAACAAACATTGTGGTGTTTTAATATACTCGTAGTATTGGGTGTTAACATAAGTTGTGTCCGTTTTTTTCCAATTAAAAAATGAGCACCAAAAGTAAAACAAAATGGTAAAAGTTATACGTCATTCGCAAGAAATTTTTTTGCTCTACAAGATATTGTGCTTGCTTTACGTGACATATATTATTTTATTTGATTACACGCCTTCAAAATGGAATGTTAAGAAGACTAAAGTGAGCATTTTCGACACTTCCAGAGGACTTCGATGAGGACCGCTTAAACCATTATTAATAAAGACCCCCTTTAAACCACCGTAGAATCGGCTGAGCAGATGAATTCTAGTCACATGACTGTATACCGCCATCTTAAATAAATGGGAAAAGTCCAGAAGTTCGGTGCTTGGGTTCCACATGTTTTGAGTGAAAAGAACAAAAATCAACGTTCGACAATTTCTGCTGGTTTGCTCGCGCGTCATCGAGCTACGCATGGGCACAAGCAAAGGTTCCTTTACCGCATCATTACTGGTGATGAAAAATGGTTTGAAAATGGTGATGAAAAAAAATACGGTGATAAAAAATGTTTGAAGGGGATGTTCATGAATAATATGGTTTAAGCGTTCCTCATCGAAGTTCACTGGTCGTCCAAACTGCTCCATGTCTTTCAGGTCAAAATTTGCGTCTTTGAAACGCAAAAACCATCGACGAGCTGTTCTTTCATTCGTAGCATCTTCGCCGTACACTTCGCAAATATCGCGAACAGCTTTGGCAGCTTTATTCCCTCGATTGAACACGAACAGAAGGAGGTGTCGAAAATGCTCACTTAAGTCTACTTGACATTCCATTTTGAAGGCTTGTAATCAAATAAAATAATATATGTAACGTAAAAGCAAACACAATATCTTGTAGAGCAGAAAATTTTCTTTGGAATGACGTACAACCTTTACCATTTTGTTTTATTTTTGGTGCTCATTTTTAAATTTGTAAAAAAAAACGGACACAACTTATGTTAATACCTAATATGTCTTATGGTAAATTTATAAACAAAAAATATTTATGTGACATCCAGTTAAAGTGTCGTAGGTCCGAATACGGATAATAAAAATAATGCCGTTCTGAGTAGAACGGCTCAGCCGGTAAGATATACTCGTATGAGCCTCTGGTGTCGGGGGTGGGCTTATAAAATAATATATGAAACGTAAAAGCAAACACAATATCTTATAGAGCAGAAAACTTCTTTCGAATGACGAATAACCTTTACAATTTTGTTTTACTTTTGGTGCTCATTTTTAAATTGAAAAAAAAAAACCGGACACCACTTATGTTAACACCTAATACATAAAACAAACATTTTGATGTCAGTATATAGTACATAAAACAAACATTTTGGTGTTAGTATAACACATCGATCAATAAGTCCCGGGACTAACCAACAGATTGCAACTCTTATAACAAATCCATACCATTCTAAGTTATTACCAATCTTTAGAAGCTACGTGCCAAACTTTCATGACATTCCGACATTGTGCCTTTGAGTTACAATGGTTTAAGTGACGCTACTTTTGGTATTTTCAAAACAATGAAAAAGAACGAATTTCGTGTGTTGATAAAACATTGCTTTTTAATGGGAAAAAATACACCGACTATTGGCTGTTCGCAGACATCAAAAAGATGCTCTAGGGAAAGAGATTTGGTTCCAATGAAGAAGTGATTGCCGAAACTAACGCCTATTTTGAAACCAAAGATAAATCGTTCTACACGGCTGGCATTGAAGAGTTAGGAAAGCGTTGGAATGAATGTATCGCTCTTGAAGGAGACTATGTTGATGAATAAAGAAGAATTTTGGCAAACAAATGTTGTTTTAGTAGTTAGTCCCGGGACTTGTTGATCGATGTGTTATATCATAGTACATAAAACCAACATTTTAATGTTAGTATATGGTACATAAATAAACATTTTGGTGTTAGTTTATATCATAGTACATAAAATAAACATTTTAATGTTAGTATATGGTACACAAAACAAACATGTTGGTATTAGTACGAGTATATATCATAATACAATACATAAAACAAACATTTTAATGTTAGTATAATGTACATAAAACGAACATTTTGATGTTGGTATATGGTACATAAAACAAACATTTTGATGTTGGTATATGGTACATAAAACAAACATTATGATCAAGTGGCATGTAAAGAAAAAATCGAATAACTCATTTGGAATTATAAATTTATAAACACATATGTAGAAATGAGTATCACATAAAATGAGTTGAAAAACAATGAGTATGACTTATGTATACATTATTTCATGGTTACATTACTGATGTATACATTATTTCATGGCTACATTACTAATGTATACATTATTTCATAATGGCTACATAATTAATGTAACCATTAGGAAATAATGTAGAATGAAAGAAAATGGCAATGCGTAACTTTTGAGAGGAGGGAAAAATATATACAATATATAAAAGTTTATATGAGGCCTTCATAATGCTAGTACTTTTTTTTTTGTTTTCAATTCAATTGCTTCCTAACTGATAATCTCCTAGACCTTGTTGGTTATAAGACACCTGTTTTCCAGCCTGGAGGTTATGAATTCGATTCCCATTGTTACACAATTTTCATAAAAAAAAAATTTTTTTTGAGGTCTCTTATACTTTTCGGTAGTTTTAAAAGATTACCCCCATGGTAATAAACTCGACAGGTAGTGTACAACAAATCTTAATACAATTGTGGCTGTCGCCCACTCGGAACACTGTGGGCGTTCATACATACGGTCAATGACCGATGAGATGATCGTCGCATTCCTCGACAATCTAAATAAGCAAGTCCGAAGTTCACCCGCCGGCCATTCAACCCATAGCCGAGCAGACCGCATTCCATACTAGAGAGAGAACGCATCAGGCTTGTCTCGCCAGTTACGTATTTGAATGATACCTACATACAACAATTAATCGTTTTGCATTCGCAGAAACGAGACGTAGGCATATCGCGAGCGCATTCTCGCGCACATTCTAAAAAGATATAAATACCTACGTTACTAATAAAATTGGATTCTCTTTCCGCATTGCGATCTAACGTGTTTTATTATTTATCAACAAATCATCATCATCTCTTCCCTTAAGGGCTAGCTCCTAAACAATAATACAATAAAACGTTTTTTTTAGAGCAGTGTCTGCCAAACGGTGTGCCGCAAAAAGTTTCAGGGTGTGCCGCGAAGGAAGAAGCCTCAAAACTGTTCATTTTATATAATGCTTATTCATTTAAAATTTCCTTCAAAGAACTCCTTTCTGTATCATTTTCCAAGTATTTTTCATCACTTGGAATCAAATGTACCAGTGGGTCATCAATCTATTCGCAAGATTCGACGGTACACACCTGACACTAACAGAGGAGGAAATTTTAATAGATCTAAAAAACGACCCTGTGCACAAAGCCTCATTTTCTGAGCTAGAGTTATCAGCATTTTGGATATCGCTTTGGAGTTGTAGGATACCTACCTAAATAAATAAATAAATAAATAATTGTCAAAATGGATAAGTGAATTGTTAAACATAATTAAATTAAATTAATTATTGTTGAAATAATAAACATACAGGGTCAATGACAGATGAAGTATTCATAGATTGCTACACGTTAAGAACAACAACAATGTTTACTATTTTTGTAGTACCTGCGATTTGTCTAGCCATCTCCAAATACAAATAAATAAGCTACCGCCAATTCACGCGCCAGAGTGAGACGGAGCATGTAGCGCGAACTGGCTCACCCATTTGTATAAAATACCCGCGCGCCGAGAAATAAACATATTAGTATTGTCATTCATTCAACTGTCAAGACTTGTATTATTTACCCGCTGTCACTTTCATTTTTTATCCGCATTCCTGAGTATTTGTAAACAAACAAATATAAATCAAGATCATCACGACATATCAAGATAAGCAACACGCTATAGAGTCAATATCTTCGATTGGCTAACATACAAAAGCAATTAAATCTCTGTTGCCGTTTGGATCGTCGTTTCTTTGCGAATTTAGTTTTTCAGCGCTCGTGGAAATGAAATAAAAAAAACGAGAGTGGTTACAGATGGTAGATGGGGAGTTACGTGTTTGTTTATATACGAGTAATTTAGAGCCGCGTTTTGACAGAATTCTTTCTAAAAATCAATTGCATCTTTCTCACTAATTAACTTATTACCACCTGTATCGGACGTGTGCAGTCGCCCCTTGTGATTGACGAAAGAGCTTGCATGTGGCAATATTTGCAGGTGTGATAAAATAATTATTTCCCGATATAGACATTTATGTTATAAGAATATAAACTTAACTCTGTATGTAAATCTATGGAAATATGTATTGTGTCATTCTAATGTTCCTGTATTTGTATATGTTAAAATATATGTTTGTTTGACTCCGATCGCATTCGCGACCGCACTGGAAATAAGTGACTTGCCGGGCGAGGCGATCGGAGTAGGTCGGGGGCCAGTTGGCGTAAGCAAGGCCCAAACCCCGAAAGTTGTTGTTTTTCGCGGGCAATGGGCGCTTGTGACGGCCGACTGACCATTAATATAGGCTGCCCCCCAATTTGGAAATCATTGTGCTTCTCACTTCTTCGTCATTAAATATTCTCAGTAATACCGATTTTATCGTGTTTTTACTTGAGACCCGCTACCCTACATCGACTGCCTGAGAGGAATCTCTCCCTGCTCTTCTTCTGCTGGATCTTCGCTACGGAATTCGCTACCTCGATTCTCTGAACGCTACGCGGCAACCAACCACCTATCTACAGTCTTTGTACCTGTCCGGTACACCACCTAACATATGTTCATATATATTGATAAAATATTAAAAAAAATTGTTACCTACACTATGATTTCCTTTATTCATATTAAAAAGGTATATTTCCTTTTTTAAGACATTTTTATTTGGTGTGCCACGTAACAAATCCCTTACACCAGTGTGCCGTGAAGTATAAAAAATTTGGCAGACACTGGTTAAGAGCATTGGCGTCCAAACTTATTTGACCAATTACCCCCTTTTCAAATACATAAGGCCCCCTTGGAAATTCACCTTTTTTAAATGAAATAAAACAGAAAAATTTAGTGGACATTTTTTATGTACATATCTATAGTGTTTATTAAATGATCTGATGTACTGTCACCAATTTATTATTGTTTTGCAGTTTATTTGCAATAAAATTTCAGTAAAAAAATTATGCAACTATTAGAGTATTTTTTTAATTTCATAAAGGTGTTTTGGAAATAAAACTATTTGGAAAAGAAATTTAAAAGTTATTTATTAAAATAAGCAAGTAACCCCCCTACTTACTTCAGGACCTGCATGGCCCCCGCAGTTCCCTCTAGTATCCACAGGGGGTCGATGGTTTCACTTTGGGAACCTATGTTTTAGAGCAGTGTTCCCCAACCTTTTTAGACCTGTGGACCGTTAAAAAAGGAAAATTTTTTCGCGGACCACTAATACTGAAATAAAAATGGTTTTTTTATTTAATATTTTTTTACTCTTATATTGTGACAGATGGACATATATAACTATAATTGACAAATATACATATAATAGTGAAACAATTTTAATTGTAACATTGTCTGATACAATTGAAATTGAACAAAAACCATGCGGTTTTTGCAACAAACTAATGCGAAACCTGCTGTTGATCTTTGTTAATATATTGGATATTCTTGGCTGCAGTGCTGTCTCTGACAGACGAAGTGCTGCATTCACGTCCAGTATATTCCTTTGTTTTGATTTTGTTGAGGACATGGATGAAAATCCTATATTTAATATTTTTGCATGTCGAATTTCTTGAAATTTGGCATACTGTTTACGGCCCGGCGGAAAGTCTCTGCGGCCCGGCACTGGGCCGCGGACCACCGGTTGGGGAACACTGTTTTAGAGGGTTAATATAAAGATTTTTTTCTTTCTAAAAACACAATTTTTTTAGTATCTTGCATGATATAATTCTTCAGACCATATTATAAACTTAATTTTTCTGCACACGAGTATCTTGCAATTATTTGGTCTTATGACCATCTTTTAAACCCATTTTTCTTCAATATCTTGAGACTATCTTTTAAGCCCCACTTTTATTTAAGTATTTTGTATGGTTAAAATCTTCAAACACAATTTTTCTCAACACCTTGTAATTTTTTAATCTTTAAACCATCTTTTAAATCTATATTTTTTCAACATTTTACAGCCTACAACAATCTTTTAAACCCATATGTTTCTTAATAAGTAAAAAGGTTTTAAACTTCAGAAAACTGTTTTTAAACCTAATTTTCTTAAATATCTTGCATCTTCTGACTATCTAGAAATAAATTTTTTTCCCAATGATTATATATTTAATCTTCAAACTTTTTTAAACTCAAGTTTTCTAAATATCTTGGTTTAATAGTTTCTCAGATCACCATTTAAACTCAAGTTTTCTAAATATCTTGGTTGATTTGTTTCTCAGATCACCATTTAAATTCAAGTTTTCTAAATATCTTGGTTAATTTGTTTCTCAGATCACCATTTCAACTCAAGTTTTCTAAATATCTTGGTTGATTTGTTTCTCAGATCACCATTTAAATTCAAGTTTTCTAAATATCTTGGTTAATTTGTTTCTCAGATCACCATTTAAATTCAAGTTTTCTAAATATCTTGGTTGATTTGTTTCTCAGATCACCATTTAAACTCAAGTTTTCTAAATATCTTGGTTAATTTGTTTCTCAGATCACCATTTAAACCCAATTTTTCTAAATATCTTGGTTAATTTGTTTCTCAGATCACCATTTAAACTCAAGTTTTCCAAATATCTTGGTTAATTTGTTTCTCAGATCACCATTTAAACCCAATTTTTCTAAATATCTTGGTTAATTTGTTTCTCAGATCCCCATTTAAACCCAATTTTTCTAAATATCTTGGTTAATTTGTTTCTCAGATCACCATTTAAATCCAAGTTTTCTAAATATCTTGGTTAATTTGTTTCTCAGATCACCATTTAAACCCAATTTTTCTAAATATCTTGGTTAATTTGTTTCTCAGATCACCATTTTAACTCAATTTTTCTAAATATCTTGGTTAATTTGTTTCTCAGATCACCATTTAAACCCAATTTTTCCAGTATGTGTATGCGAATGTATATTACAGCAACGATATTATTTTCTATCAAAAATTTATTATTAAAAGAAAATGACATTGCTGCTAAGAAACTTGAGACGTGGTTTAGGCCAGGGGTCAGCAAATCGCGGCTCGCGAGCCGCATGCGGCTCTTTTCATGGGCATGTGCGACTCTTCAACTCCAGCATTACCTCCACTCCGCAGCCTCACCAGAAGAGCATGAACACGACCGCCGACCGGACACAAACAGCACAATAGCAATGCATACTCTCTAACTGCGTGTTCGCACCAGAACTGCCAAAATGTCTTCGAATGTTCAATTCAAATCGGGAGACCCGTTAGACTCTCATAATTACAGACCTGTAGCTGTTCTCTCTTTGCTTCCAAACATTTTCGAAACTGTACTGTGCAACCAATTGACCCACCAAGTATCAACAATACTTATTGGAAACCAGCATGGCTTTTTGCCAAAACGATCGCCTGTTACTAACCTTCTCTCTCTCACACAACAGATTGCGTCAAACTTAGACGAATTTTCACAAACGGACGTAATATATACAGATTTTCAGAAAGCTTTCGACAAAGTTGATCCCGATATATTACTTAAGAAAATGCACAAACTTGGCTTCAGCGATAATCTAATTGGATTATTTGCATCATACCTAAAAGAAAGATCTCAATACGTAACAATCCGTAACAAGTCTTCAGTGGAATTTATCGCAAGATCTGGTATACCACAAGGATCCAATTTAGGTCCCCTACTATTCCTCATATTAATAGACGACATTCAAAGTTCCATAAGTCACTCGACATGTTTATTGTTCGTTGACAACTTGAAAATTTTCAAAAATATCAATTTACCTCACGACTGTGCACAGTTACAACAGGACCTAGACTCCCTAGTCTCCTGGAGTGAGCAACATCATCTTCTGTTCAACATTAATAAATGTGTTTGTGTATCTTATAGTCGATCGTTTTCACCAATCCACCATCAGTATACTATACAGGGAGTGGCACTAAACAGAGATTCTGAATTCAAGGATTTGGGCGTAACCTTCGATGTCGGACTAACGTTCGTTAACCATGTCTCACGTTTGATATCGGACTGTTACAAACTACTCGGTTTTATAATGAAAATATCAAGAGAATTTAACAGCACCGATATCCTCCGAAACTTATATAATTATCTAATTAGAACCAAATTAGAATATGCATCTACGGTTTGGGCTCCTCATCAGCTCAAATATAAAAACAATATAGAACAAATACAAAAAAATTCTTCAGATATCTATAGTACAGAACAAAGGGCGATTACCCAAAATATGCTCACCATGCCGAACTTCTCACGGTGTGTAACTATAGAAGCCTCGAAACAAGAAGGCAAGAATCCATTGCGATATTCCTAATAAAGGTTTTCCAAGGTTCCTTAAACTGTCCCGCGATTCCAGAAGCACTAAGTTTATATGTACCCAATAAATATAGCCGTGCAAGGAATCACCCTCTGTTCTACATACCAACTTAGAGGACGAATATCATGGCTAAACACTCAGTCACGCGTGGTATAGATATATTGAACCAACTGAATGACACTGTTGATATATTCTCGGTACCGTCAAGCAATATGAGAAGAATCCTGGCTGATATTATTCCTAACGAATAAGCTAACGCTAGAGGCAGACCCTCTTTGTGTAACAGGAGAAATCCGTGCAAAGTGGATAAAAAAAAAAAGAAAAAAAAAATGTAACAGAGCCGAATATATTAAGCTGACATTTGCAATTACAATCGATGACTCATGTGACATAAGTGACACAGCACAAGTATCACTCTTTGTGCGATATATGGTATGTTGGCACAAGATCCCAAAGAAGAACTTCTAGTACTGCCGCCACTCAAGGGACAAACTCGTGGAGAAGATATTGCGAATGCTATATAAAAAAAACTTACTCATTGGGCGATACATGTCGGCACAAAATCCCAAAGAAGAACTTCTAGTACCGCCGCTCAAGGGACAAACTCGTGGAGAAGATATTGCGAATGCTGTAGAAAAAAAACTTACTCATTGTGCGATATATGTCGGCACAAGATCCCAAAGAAGAACTTCTAGTATTACCGCCACTCAAGGGACAAACTCGTGGAGAAGATATTGCGAATGCTGTATAAAAAAAACCTACTCATTGTGCGATATATGTCGGCACAAAGTCCCAAAGAAGAACTTCTAGGACTACTGCCGCTCAAGGGACAAACTCGTGGAGAAGATATTGCGAATGCTATATAAAAAAAACTTACTCATTGGGCGATACATGTCGGCACAAAATCCCAAAGAAGAACTTCTAGTACCGCCGCTCAAGGGACAAACTCGTGGAGAAGATATTGCGAATGCTGTAGAAAAAAAACTTACTCATTGTGCGATATATGTCGGCACAAGATCCCAAAGAAGAACTTCTAGGACTACTGCCGCTCAAGGGACAAACTCGTGGAGAAGATATTGCGAATGCTGTATAAAAAAAAACGTACTCATTGTACGATATATGTCAGCACAAAGTCCCAAAGAAGAACTTCTAGGACTGCCGCCGCTCAAGAGACAAACTCGTGGAGAAGATATTGCGAATGCTGTAGAAAAAAACCCTACTCTTTGTGCGATATATGTCAGCACAAAGTCCCAAAGAAAAACTTCTAGTACCGCCGCTCAAGGGACAAACTCGTGGAGAAGATATTGCGAATGCTGTATAAAAAAAACGTACTCATTGTGCGATATATGTCGGCACAAAGTCCTAAAGAAGAACTTCTAGGACTACCGCCGCTCAAGGGACAAACTCGTAGAGAAGATATTGCGAATGCTGTATAAAATAAACGTACTCATTGTGCGATATATGTCGGCACAAAGTCCCAAAGAAGAACTTCTAGGACTGTCGCCACTCAAGAGACAAACTCGTGGAGAAGATATTGCGAATACTGTAGAAAAAATCTTGAAAATAACGGAATTGACTTAAATAAAATGATTTCAATTGCTATTGATAGAGCTAAAATTATATAGCTACATTGAAAATTAATGTTGCGGCTCTATGAAAATTTTGATACTCTGTTTACTTAATATTTGTCTATTCTCACTAGAAAGTCTGCCGACCCCTGGTATAGAGAATCAACGACATCTCTATACAAAGAAGCCATTAACTATGTCACGTTGACCGACATTTTTCTTAACGTAAGAAAACTGACAAGTCACGGAAAACAGGAGAAAGAAAAATAACTTGATATTTCACATAACGTTTTGATTTCGTTACGCCTTTTGAAAGGCAACTATTCTATAACTTACGCAACAAATAATAAACTTGTTAAACAAGATTTTTGTTGCGTCATTGAAAAAAATAAAACAAGGTTTTTGTAGCGTGATTGAAAAAAAATAAAACAAGACGCATTTCTATAAACACAAGGATTACTTCGGTAAAAGTTTCGCTTTCAAAGAATGTCTCCAAAATGTGACTGCAATATTAATTACTTATCACGGCACGAAGTGCCACTTGTGATTTTTAATTGATTTTAGCTTTAGCGTGTGTCCTAGTAGGACGTGCTGATGATGATGTTGTTGACATCGCTGTATTCGCTTTAGTCGAATTCTGTGTTCCTTTTCGTTCGGGGTCATCAATTTAGCGGGATGCTTAATTTGATACGTCGTGATGATTCCGATTTGTTTGTATTTAAAATAAAATACGTCGATTCAGGAATGCGGGAAGTGAGAGTGAATAATCAATAAATAGTAAACAGCGATGAATGGTCAAGTGAATAATAACAAGTGCCCTTTATTCATCGATAAGTAGGTATATATAGAATTTCAGAAGAGGGCGCGTGAATGCGTCCGCGATATATCTCGATCTCACTCCTGCGCGTGCTGAGGTGGTCGCAGACGCTGCGGATAATGCAGTGGGTAGAATATTTATTGTCGAAACGGCGAGATGGCGTGATATGTTCTCTTTCTACCGTGGAATGCGATGTAAATATTATTTGCGTGTAAACAGTATTGACGTTCTGGTATGTGACATTTGTACATATCCAGAGGTTGATTCATCGGTCGTTGACCCTGCATGTTGACAATATTTTAGGGACGTGTGTATTCCCTACAAAGCCAATAAAAGATATATTATTTATAGTTAAGGCATTAACATTGTGGAGATTTAAAGATATTGTAATTTGTTTTATCAAACACTGTTTATTCCAGTTTTTGTAACGGTATAACCCTACCGGTTTCAAGGCTTTCACCTTATCTTCAGGGGAGCACAAACAAGACTGAATTCGGTTGCGAACTGGTACCGACATACATGTTTCTAACGGTAAATATTCAGGTTGGGGTCTGTGGGTGGAGGGATGGAGGAGACAACATCAGCGAGCAGCGGCGAGATTCTTGGAATATATGTGTTTGCCAAATGTTCACCCCGATGCACTGACTTAGAGATTTCTAGGGCCTGTAATCTGTCCAATTTATAATCCCGACATACACACTTCGAACGGTTTACCTTCTGGATGGGGGCTGGCGGCTGGAGGAGGCATGGGACGACCTCGGCGAGAGATTCTTGGTATATATGTGTTTGCCAGATGTTCACCTGACTTAGAAATTTTTAGGGTCTCTAATCTGTCCAATTTATTTCCGTTACTACTGATATATAAGATTTTGGCATCATCGATAGAAAAAGTATGGGTTTCACAGTGACAATGATTAGCCATTTCAGAATAAATTAGAGGATATGTTAAGGCGGATTTGTGTTCACGAAATCTATTTTCAAAGGATCTTCCTGTCTTTCCTATATAGAAATTATCACAGTCAGTACATAACAGTTTGTGAATATTTTTAATATACCACTAAAATCCAAAAGTTTCCAGACTGAAAAATTAGAGCGTGTATGAACAAATATTATGCCGGCCATCTCCAGCGCACGGTAAGATCATGTTACAGTTACAATTTGATACATTTTTCCTCAGTAAAGTGTCAATGAGAAACGATAGAAGATATGTTGTTTCGACATATTTTGAAATGTTAAAAATTTAATATAGCGCAGTTATCATATTTTTTCCAAATTAAGGGAAAAATTCCACATAAATAAAACAACGTTTAGAAGTTGTTTAAGAATCAGACATCACTGTAACGTCGTTTAATTTCAGCCGGGATTTTTTGAATGAAACTTGAAAACCACACGATACTCAATTTTGAACATTTCATTCATTCAGTTGTAGTTGATATGCTACTGAAGGTAGAAATATCAAATTTAACTATAATATTACATGAACATGTGATGGGCGTGCCCGGTACTATATCTGTCCATACACACTCTGACTTGTTCAGAATGGATTTTTGCGGACTTGAGTGATACAAGTCTCCATAGTCAAATTTGTTTGATGTTAGATTTGCGAGGCATTTACCCATTATAATTATTAACTAAATCTTGAGAAAGTACTATAGATTATTTATCAATAAGATTAACGAATCAACTGTCTTAACTCTTACAGGCTTAGTGGTCCACGTTATGTACCACCTTTTTTTGATGCAGTACTGCACAATGGTACACGCAATGTACCACTTATTAAACCTCTTTATTGCTGCACGAACGCTCATATTATGTACCACTTCGTATAATATAATACTTATGACTCATATCCTCACAGCTGCAGGTCTGGTCCTGTTCAAATTCATTTAGCTTCTAATATTATTGACAGTTAGTTAGTTGTTCTTGGTGTGCCGACTTGTGCGTATAAAATAAAACGTTATATATTTGTATTCAATTTTAATAAAAAAAAGTTGTGTTGTGATAAAATTGACTTCAGTAATTGTGGTAAATTTATATTTAGGTTAAAAATTAATTTTACTCGGATGTATTTCGGCATTATTTGGTGGTACATTAGAAGTACCAGTGGAAATATGGATTAGTGGTACATAAGTTGTACCACCTCACCAGGAGTTTCTTGACCTACCGAGGAAGTGGAAATATGTTAATTTAGCATTTGTATGCATCATTTTTCAAACACATTAAAAAAATAATGAGAAACTTGACTTTTTTTTTTGTGCAGTCTGAGTAAAAATAAGTGAAGTTTACCTGTGCCTCTAAGGGTTTTCATATGTCATAGCAACATTTACTTAACGATAAAATATCACCACAATTAAGAACACATACATCACATGAAAGCATCAGCGCATATTATTACAACAGTGGATAAAACAGTTGAATTCTAGATAAAATGAAAATAAAAAAATCTGTTCATCAGTAAATATCTAAGGTTGAGAAAACGCTAGAGAAGAATTCTCCTGAACTCAATAACACCGTGATTCAAAATATCTACTAAAACAGACATTGAGTAACCCAATTGTTGCATTTGCACGATTGTTAAATTACAATTTAAAACTGTCGTAAACAAATTACTAATGATAAATTTGAATTGAACTCGTATAAATAATATTCTGTGTGTTTCTAGCAAGAGTGTGGAAACTAATTTGAGCCAATATATCGAGCTTTCAGCAGCATAATGAAAAGTACTACAAAGATGCATCAAGTCTCGTATATAATCATTATTTCAGAGACTTTTAGAATACGGGGGGAGGGGGTGTAATTCAATAAAAGACCGTATTCAAGCCATTAAGGTAGGATGCTGCGGCGGAAATTAAATTGTCTTAGAATTTTATAACCTTTTGTGTTGGGATGCACAAGAAAGTTAGTTCAATGACTTGTAAAGTAATACTCCGATGTACTGTAGATTTTCAATGATGCACATTTTTACAAAGTCAGATGAGTGTGGATAACGAGTCTGCGGAATGGGAAAATGATGCCTAACGTATAGATCATTCAGCCAGAATAGTCATTTTGCAATAGTGTGAGTAACAGCGCGTTTACAAATATTTGTCACTTGTGAAAAGTGAAGTGAAAAAGCCATAAAATATAAAAATAATATTTTGTTAATAGTTAAGGCATTAACGTTGTGGAGGTTTAAAGACATTGTAATTTATTTTTATCAAACACTGTTTATTCCACTTTTTTGTAACGGTATAACCCTACCGGTTTCAAGGTGCACACCTCATCTTCAAACAAGTATTGTTTGCGCTCAACTGAAGATGAGGTGAAAGCTTTGAAACCGGTAGGGTTAAACCATCACAAAAAAGTGGAATAAACAGTGTTTGATAAAAATAAATTACAAAAAAATTTTTTTCATATTCAAACGTTGAAATGAACACACACGTTTTGTAAATTAAAAATGCTGTCAGATTAAATTGTAATAGTCATAAAAATAAAATGAAAGTAAGTTTATTTAACATATTAATTGTTTAGGCATGGAAGATTCTAGGAAATATTAAATAACAATAATGAAAATTTTCAAGATTAAAAATAAATATAAGTGCAAATATTATAAAGTAAAAATGTTTGTCACCTTAATTAGATTATAGCACATAAAAATAAAATGAATGTAAGATTATTTAACGTATTAGTGTATCATAATTACAATGCTAAGTAATAAAGTTTTAAAATATATGTACATTTGTTAAGTATAGTGCATTCCCATTTATTCACTCTCCCCCCCCCCCCCCCACAAGGTTTTTAAAAATAACCTTAAGTGATCGTTTCAAAATAAAGCCGAGTTTCAGCCAACACAGTTTAACCTTTCCTTTCCTGTGTTGGGTATCTTCTACACGTTGCTTCTAATAAACATCAATATCTCTATAAATATTATAAATACAAGGTTAAGATTTTAAGTATTCCTCCATAATATATTTACGCATTGATTTAAAAAATAATATTAATAATAATCAGAATTTATCGACTAAATCGAGGTGTTTTGTAAAGATCGAAAACAAATTCGCATTTAAACGCTGCGAGTGCCTCGTCTTGACGATAGGTGAATAGTATGCGGGAAGCGCGACACTATATTTGCATCTCACTCTTGCATACTAGACTGAATTGCGAGGAGCTGAATTGTCTCAACGTCGCAAGCAAAGGCGTAAGCGCCGGGGTATGCGACTGACGTTCCGCGCCACTAGTAGCTTCTAAGCTTGCAAATAGGTTAGACGTACGCCCATTCCGTGAGCGTTGCCAGGTGGTTTTTTTATGTTTTTAGCAAATAAATTTCAATTATTATAATTTTTAACTTCAATTATAATTAATTAAGGGGATTATCTATGAATGTTCTTATTTTTCCGATTTAAAATCGCTGATTTTTTATTGCGTACTCACTACCCAACACCGGAGCACGCGTATTATTTTTATCACCGTAAGGGAAGGGTTAATACAAAGTATGTAAGTTCAACGAAACATGACACAATTTTTACAGACATGCTGTTTCCTCGTTGAGTCCATATTTCCACACACTAGAAGTTACAAAACTTTGTATATTAACAAATATTCTTTTGTAGAAGAATATAAAATTATAATCCTGCATATCACAGATGTTGAATTTTAGTCTAATGGAATAGAACTAAACTATGAGTTGATAGCTATTTTTTATAGTATTTTCGATTTAATTTCTATTCAGAGTCCTATTTTTACTGCCAATCAGTTATTACTTAACCCCCGGTTGTGCGCAATACAAATCCTAACATGATCGGGCGCAACTCATCTGTGAGATTAAAAATTAAATTTCTGCTTAGGATTAAGGTAAAGCTTATCAAAGTGAAATTTTCACTCAAACATGATTATGTAACATTTGTACATTTCTTTGCACTTTTCAGTAACAACATTTTTAATTTTCTCATATTGTTTTTCTTTAAATAGAAGATAACTCGTTTAAAACATTCTCAGTCTTTTGTTGGCAGCTTATCAACACAACTAATGCAATTCAGTAACTTCACAATATTTTCAGTAATTTAATATCCGCAATAGGTTTGTAAAAAAGATTTAGCAAAGTAAAAAGTATGTGGAATTAACTGTCACATCTTCATAAGGTAGGTGTTTATGTGACGAAAATAAAAGCAATAACTTAACATTAGAGAACACTGTGCTAGCACTTTTTCAAACATAATTTAGAATGTAAAATTCAAATTCACTCGTGATCATAAAACGTCTTCACAAAAACAAAAGGGAGTAATCAAAATATAAGAAAGTTATTCCTGATTAGGCTCACGCTGAACATTCTTATAACAATTTTCCCATACTATGCGTGCATATTTGTATTCATCATTGAATTAGGGGCTACAACATAGATGTACGAACTATTGCAGGTATATAAAAAGAAATAGTGAGAAAAAAAATTTAATTTCGGAAATCAAAAATACTTACGTAATCGTGCGCAACTCATCCAGTAGATTAAAACGTCCGTCGTGGATACAAACTGTGCATTAGAGAAATAACAAAGATACCCTTGTGTGAGGGGTAGGGAGTCAGGAAGCTACTATGAGCTTCACCTCTTTGTCGGGAAACCTCGCCCATTGGCACAAAAAAAACTAAGTACCTCATCTAACAGATTAGATGCGCCCGCCCAAGGGTTAATTGAATAAGAACATACACAGGAACTTTATGGAGAAGACTTACCCTACTTTGTTTGGTTTGGCCAAGGAGTTAGCATTTCTATTTTTTAGTCACCTGTTGTTTTTTTAAATTATTTTTATTTATTTCTAACTTGTAGACAGTCTAATATCGTATGGATAGAGAAATGAGGACGTTTTTATTGTCTAACTAACGCGAGAAACACTCTTGTGTAACTCTAAAAAATGAGGACGTTTTTATTATCTAACTAACGCGAGAAACACTCTTGTGTAACTCTAAAAAATGAGGACGTTTTTATTGTCTAACTAACGCGAGAAACACTCTTGTGTAACTCTAAAAAATGAGGACGTTTTTATTGTCTAACTAACGCGAGAAACACTCTTGTGTAACTCTAAAAAATGAGGACGTTTTTATTGTCTAACTAACGCGAGAAACACTCTTGTGTAACTCTAAAAAATGAGGACGTTTTTATTGTCTAACTAACGCGAGAAACACTCTTGTGTAACTCTAAAAAATGAGGACGTTTTTATTGTCTAACTAACGCGAGAAACACTCTTGTGTAACTCTAAAAAAAAAACATTATGTGATGTTTATGGCTGTAGTAGATTATAAAATTATAAAATCGAACGACATAATTAATACCGTTCTGTATTGTCAACGATTAATTATTTTTATTGAAAAAAAAAACATGACCTCGTTAACTGACCTGTAAGATATTGTTTCCAACATGACAAAGCCGGTTCACCCCCCATACTACCCCGACTTGACATCTAGCAATTACAAATTATTCACCCCCTTTAAACGCTAGAAACAATCCTTAATGAGTTTTTCTCTCTAAAATCTGATGATTTTCATAGCGATGAGAAATATCAATTGACTCAAAGGTGGAAGAAGGTATCCAATAATGGAAATAAGATATTTGATTAAATAAACTTTGCTTCTTTTAGTCTCTTCGTAGTTTTTAATTACGATTTTAAAAGAGTTTTAACTCGTATTTAAAAGGGGTAATTTTGGTAATTTAATTTTGTTTATATAAACCTAATTATTGAAGACAAATATAAACCTAATTATTGAAGAAGACCAATGTCAATCAAATCTTTATTTTTAATTTGTAGATTATATAATAAATTAATTATCACGTTTTCGGAAATAATTAAATCAGTTATTAACCTTTCCCTTCCTGTGCTAAAAAAATCCAAACGTTCCGGTGCTGTGTATTTAATGCACATGTAAAAATGAGCGATTTAAAATCGGAAAAATAAAAATATTCATAGTAAATCGCTTAAATTAATAAAATTTTAAGTCAAAAGTGATAATAATCGAAATTTAATTGCTGAAAACATGAAAAAAAACATCGGCCGACGTTCACAAAACGAGCGAAGCGACCACCTCAAATGGATGCCCGAAAGCTACTGAAGCGAGAAAAGCGAGCGAACTGAGATTCTATTTCTTGCGTTCCCATATACCGAAATATAGTGAAACGTGAATAGCGTCGCTTGCTCACCCATAGTGTTTTTTTAAAATTAATATACCTACGTCATACACTGGCACACGTTTGATTGTATCGGTGAATTTATTATCAATTTTTACAAAATATCTCTGATGTGGCCGATAAGTGCTAATTATTATAAATATTATTTTTTTCATTCAATGCGTAAATGTATTACGGAGGAGTACCTAAAATCTGAAGCCAGTATTTATTATATTTATAGAGATATTAAAGTTTTTAGAAGCAATGTGTACTATTTACACATCACAGGGAAGGAAGGGTCAAGTAAACACTTCCATATTTACATATATCACGATCTATTCAGAAAACCTTATCTCAAAAGGCTCGATCCTGCGTTATATTTCCTGGTTCCGTGTCTACGTCTCCATCCCATAGAAGAGAGTTGCAAGCAATGTGTACTAGTTACACATCAGAGGGAAGGAAGAGTTAAAATGACTTATGTATTTGATTTCATATATGATATACATATTCCATCATCATCATTGTCAACCAGGGTCGATCCACTGCTGGATGAAGGTCTCCCCAAGTTGACTCCAAACAGTTCGGTCCTTTGCTCGCCGATGCCACGTGATGCTGCCATGCTTCCTGATTTCGTCCATCCAGCGTACCTTCGGTCTTCTTCTAGGCCTCTTTATGCCTCTTGGATACCATTGGATTATTTCATATTCACATATTCCATATTAATACAAAAATTAAAAAGTTGTCCTTTAAATTAATTTAAGGAAAATTGTTTTGTTAAAGTTTCAATTGATGTATTTTAAAGCAAATTCACGTTTCCTTCATAAGGTTTTTTTTTCAAGTGAATTTAACAAAAATACTAAGCAGAATTTTTATTAATAAAAATTAATCTCTACGTACAGTGATAAGCGTTTAAGTGCCAGATAAAAGTCGGACTAAGATTTATAGTTGCATCATTTTTCAGAAGTGAAGCTTTTGATTTTATATTTTTAGTACCGTGAAAACAGAGTTTTCACTGAAATATTTACCTCGTCGCTTCATCCCCCTCCCTACTACTCAGGCTGCCTCCCTACGGCTCCTACCGCCTTCCTACAGCACAGACTGCCTTCATGCAGCTCCTACCGTCTCCCTAGAGCTTCTACCGCCCACTTGCCACCCGTTCAACCTGTTGACGCACTTCAGTTTGCTTGTAATATTTATTTTAATAATCACAGATTCTTTCCACTTGATCAAGCTCATCTAATCTATTCTTAATTAAGTTCATAACATATTTCTATCTATAAAATTGACGTCCTCGCAACCAGGCTTACCTTCCTATTAAAAATAATAATCATATAATGACAATTTATATAGCGCCGTTTAGAAAGTAAATTCTTATCAGAGAAAAACAGCGACATATGGTAGACATGTGTCTCGATTGGAGAGGACGTGAACCCAGACCGTTTGGTAGCTTCTCTCTCAAATGTTTTTTTAAATAATGATTTAAGTCAATAAAATATATATTATTTATAGTTAAGGCATTAACATTGTGGAGATTTAAATACATTGTAATTTGTTTTATCAAACACTGTTTATTCCACTGTATGTAACGGTATAACTCTACCGGTTTAAAAGCTTTCAACTCATCTTCAGGGGAGCACAAACAAGACTGAATTGTGTTCGACCTGGTATCGACATACACACTTCTAATGGTAAACATTCGGGTTGGAGACTGTGGGTGGAGGGAGGGAGGAGACAACTTCAGCGAGCAGCGGCAAGATTCTGGGAATATATGTGTTTTCCAGATGTTCACCTCGATGCATTGACTTAGAAATTTCTAGTGCCTCTAATATGTTCTATTTATTTCCGTTACTACTGATATGTAAGAATTTGGTAACATCGATAGAAAATGTATGATTTTCACGGTGTCAATGATTAGCCATTTCAGAATAAATACTATAAGAGGATTATTTAAGGCAGTTTTATGTTCACGAAATCTGTTTTCAAAAGATCTTCCTGTCTTTTCTATATAGAAATTATCACAGTCAGCACATAAAAGTTTATACTCACCACTGTTGCTAAGTATTCCATTTTTGCCTTTCCGGTTAAATAATTTTTAAATGTTTATGCTATGTTGCTATCAACACACCTATATTTATCTGACATATGATATAAATGTTCTTTGTTAACCCTTCCTTCCCTGTGATGTGTAATTAGTACACATTGCTTCTAAAAACGTTAATATCTCTATAAATATAAAAAATACTGGCTTCGGATTTTAGCTATTCTTTCGTTATACATTTACGCATTGATAGAAAAAAATAATATTAATAATAATTAGCACTTATCGGCCACATCAAAGATATTTTGTGAAATTCAGGAATAAGTGCACCGATACAATCAAACGTGTGTGACGTAGGTATTATATATTCATTTTAAAAACCAATATGGGTGAGGAAGCGACGCTATTCACGTCTCACTATATTTCGGTATTTGGGAACGCAAGAAATAGAATCTCAGTTCGCTCTCTTCTCTCGTTCAGCAGCCAACGCGCTTTCGTTCGAAGTTGTCGCTTCACCCTTTTTTTTTTCATGTTTTTCAGCAATTGAATTTCAATTATTTTCACTTATGACTTCAAATTTTATTAATTTAAGCGATTGGCTATGAATATTCTTATTTTTCGGATTTTAAATCGCTCATTTTTACATATGTATTCAATACACAGCACCTGAACTGGCGGAGTTTTTTAGCACAGGAAGGGAAAGGTTAATATCATTAAAGGTTCGTATATGTAAAAAATCCGTACTCTACATTACAGCAAATATATTATTATATAAATTAAAAGGTTCTTGAATACCGCCAACCAGCGTTCTTCGATTCTGCCCCTTGATTTATGTAAAACCAGTTGTTGCATCGGACAGGACGTTCCTACGCAGAGCGGGGAAATCTAATTATATCAAGATCCGAGGGTGAAATTTGTCGTATTCAGTGCAACCATCGTCCAGAGGGTGAAAACGGAAATGAATGGTCAGCCAGGAAATATCGGAGTATTAATACAAAATAAGGGTCGCATATAAAATTCGAGCTCACTTCTTTAACTTGGAGTATATTATTAAATTTCTTTGATGAATAGGACACTCATATTCAAATTGAAGCTACGACGTTTCGTGTTTGAAATTATTCGCAAATAAAAAAAATGAATTTTCAAGGGAATCGACATATGTTAACCGAACAAGTTTGTAAATTTCAATTAACGAGATGAATGCGCTGTGGTTTTCGATGATGAATTTGATAATTGATTTATTTATTTATTACAAATACATTCTGGCGGGCTTATTTCCAGGCGGCAATCTCTTCCAAACAACCAGACAAAAGTGAAAGAAGCAAGTTACGTAGTCGCATAAATCATTCAAATGACTCTCCATTCCCACAAAATCCATAAACACATACGTGAGCATATGCCCACGAAGCCCACAAAGACGGACAATCACCCGAAAATTATTTTTCATATAAAGTGAGATATCATCAATCAAAAGGAAAGGAAGGGATGGTGGAGAGGAAAGGAAAAGAAAAATCAGGAATGAAACACGTTATTTTACTGACTAGAAATTAAGAGTTTTTTCAGTAGCTTCTTAAAGCATGCCAAGGACGGAGCAAGTCTTATATTGGCTTGTAACTGATTCCAGAGTCTCACTGCATGGACAGTAAAGGACGACGTAAAAAAAGAGGAGCGGTGAACTGGAAATGCCAATAAACAATCTCTGTTTGAGCTTAGCGTTAAACCATGATTGGAAAGACGCTGAAAATTTTCGCCAAGATAAGAGGGGGTGGCGGGACAGTTAATGATATTATACAATAGAGATAGTATGTGAATTTGGCGTCTTTTTCTAACATTCAACCAGTTCAATGCCTTCTGGTATGAAGTTATGTAATCGTACTTTCGTAGGTTGAAAATAAATCTTAGACACACATTTTGAAGATGCTGTAATTTGTCCAGCTGTTCTTCTTTAACATCCAAGCAACATACGTCCACATAGTCCAGAATCGGAAAGAGCAGATATTGTACGAGTAAAGTTTTGGTTCCCAGTTTCTCTAATATTAGAATCAAACAAGACACATTTCCGCGTGTATATTAAATTTTGAGCGATAATCAATTTTTATTACATTTAACGAAAATTCACTTTCGTAAAAGTTAGTATCGCAAATTGAACCAGGGTCATAAGAGCTTTATTACTCAGTAAAGTACGAGGCGTATCCAGAAAGTAAGTGTACTGAGGCTCTCACGACCGGATGGATTTTATTTTCGACATGTTGGCTACACTTCCGTGTAGCCTGACCCTTCCCCTCCGCAACGAGACCGGTTAGAGGCCAGTACGTTGAGAAGTGTTGACGCGACAACACGTTTCGTGAAAAATGTCAACCCAATCTCCCGCCAAGTGCGAAATTTTGTAAAAAGGCAAGAGTTTTTGAGGCGCTGCAAACTCCATGGAGATGAATTTCTCCGCTCCATCGTTACTGATGATGAAACTTGGGTTGCACACTACACGCCTGAAACCAAAAGGCAGTCTCAACAGTGGCGTCACACCTCTTCACCCTCCGCCAAAAAGTTCAAAACCACAATTTCAGCCAAGAAAATCATGGCATCCGTGTTTTGGGACTGTCAAGGCATAATTTTAATTGAATATCTGTCTCAAGGGGAGACCATCGACTCTGCAAGATACTGTGAGACCCTAAAAAAATTGCGGAGGGCAATTCAGAACAAGAGGAGAGGCATGCTGACAAAGGGAGTCTGCCTGCTGCACGACAATGCAAGACCACACACGGCCAACGCCACGAAGGAACTGCTCGCCTCGTTTAAATGGGATGTCCTGAGGGGTTGGCGGGAAACTACTTCGAGGAAGGCATCAAAAAGTTGATACCTCGCTTCACCACCTGCATTGAGAGGAATGACGACTATGTCGAAAAATAGCTTACATATGTACTACGGTAACCACGTAATTTTTTTGTTTAAATAAAAAAAATTGTTACCTACAAAAATTCAGTACACTTACTTTCTGGATATGCCTCGTATATTCATTATTTCAATCCAAAAAAATTAACCAGTTTCATATCGACGAATTTAATTTTTAATTTCCAAATAGTTCAATCAGACGTCACTCTCCTCTGACATAAAATCAGATATACGAGTTGTTTGCTGTGAATCCACGTGTTATTCAATTCTACATTGAGAGAATGATTAACGGTGTGTCAAATAGATGCCTTTGCTTATCATTATGTCTGTGAATCGAAATGCATGTAATTTTCATACAAATTATATATACGGCATCTCTCCTGGTTTCACGCGTTTCTACCTTCCATCTGAAGCTGTCTTTAGGTGAAATGTAGGAGATTTAATAATAAATTACAATGTTATTCCACGAAAAAATTGATCACTACTACTTGTATTTCTACCTATTATCTCGAGGTTTTCTTCAGTTGGAAAAAAAATTATTTGAAAATAAATTTCTTTGTTATTCCACTTATTAAATACATTTCCTTGACACGCGTTTCTACCTCATATCTGAGGCTCTCTTTATTTATTTATTCAATTTATTTATTTAATTAACGACACAACAGTGTCTATATATACTGTATCGGACGTGTGCCGTCACCCGTGTGTGTGTATGTGATATGATGAAAAGGACACTGTGTGTAGATCTGTATAATAAACTTAACTCTGTATGTAAATCTATGGAAATATGTATTGTGTCATTCTAATGTTCCTGTATTTGTATAAGTAAAATGCTTGTATGTAAACCCTTGTATTTCCATATGTTAAAATATATGTTTGTTTGACTCCGATCGCATTCGCGACCGCACTGGAAAGAAGTGACTTGCTAGGCGGTGCGATCGGAGTAAGGCCAAGGTCAGTCGGGCTAAGCGGCGCCCCGAGCCATCAAAATGGTTGTATTTTGCGGGTAACGGGCGCTTGCTATGACCGATTGACCATTAATATAGAGGCCCCCCCCAATTTGGAAATCACTTCTCACTTCTTACTTCTAACTTCTCACTTCTTACTTCTCACTTCTTACTTCTCACTTGTGCTTCTCACGAGTTCTTAATTGAAATACATTCTCAGTAATACCGATTTTACCGTGTTTTTACTTGAGACCCGCTACCCTACATCGACTGCCTGAGAGGAATCTCTCCCTGCTCATCTTCTTCTTCTTCTGCTGGATCTTCGCTACGGAATTCGCTAGCTCGATTCTCTGAGCGCTACGCGGCAACCAACCACCTATCTACAGTCTTTGTACCTGTCCGGTACATATACAAATCAACATGTGACAGGTTATACAAGTACTTAAAATTATTGACAAATAATACAACTTTATCTTAAACTAACATGAAGATACAAAAAGCAGTAGAATAAATTACAGTCATCGTTTTAAAATTATTTAATAATCTTTGAGAATTTTGTGGGAATTTTATGGATATATATTGAGATATAGAAAACACATGGCCTCATTAGTGGAACGAGATGCAAGTTGCTTTGCAGAATTAAAAGCTTCACACATGTTTATGCAGGGTTACTCAACTCCAGACGCAAAATATTGTCCTTAATATTTGGTTTGTATTACGTTATTTATATTAATAAAGGAGAGCACAAAGTTAGTAGCTATTTCTAAATATTGTTGTAATATTCTGGCGAATACTATACTATATATACTTATATTAAAAATATTTAAATTGTTGCAAAACTCGTTTCCAAGTCTTTGCATACGAGACGGAATGCTGAAGATTGAATAATAAATAAATACTTTATTTCAATCATCTAGACATGTATTTCTAACTCATATCTTAACGCACTCGTCATGCGGCCAAATAATAAATTACTTTGTTATTCCACTGATTACATGAATCACCGCGATACGTATTTCTACCTCCTACCTGAGACTTTCTTAAGGTTGAAGGAAGAAATGTCTATAAAAAATTACTATGTTATTCAATGTAAAGCGTAAATTCTCACAACACGTATTTCTACCTCGTACGACGAGGTTCTCTTCAATAATATAAAAAAATATAATAAATAACTTTGATAACCCTTCCTTCCCTGTGATGTGTAACTAGTACACATTGCTTCTAAAAACTGTAATATCTCTTCAATAAATATAATAAATACGGGGTTCAGATTATAGGTATTCCTCCGTAATACATTTACGCATTGAATAAAAAAATATTACTATTAATAATTAGCACTTATCGGCCAAATCACATATATTTTGTGAAAATCGGGAATAAACTCACCAATACAATCAAACGTGTGCCAGTGTGTAACTCGCAACTGGACAGTGCCCTATACCTGATCCCTTAAGTCCATTCCCTCCTTCCAAAGGGAATGGTTCCAAAAATTAGCGGACCTGACATTAGTGCCCCTATATAAACTACCAATCTAATGTGATGAACACGTGCGATGATTGGGGTGGAAGTTTGATAGTTCTCTCGACTACACTTGAAAAGTGCAGAGGAGAGAACTAAAATTCTTGCCTTACTGAAAGGCTCCCGGAGACTTTATTTAATAATTGGAACCATCCGCTTGGCAACAGCCGCCTATTGTTCTGACATCTATGGAATATTATTAAAAGTTTTTAACAATAAAATTTGCATAATGTTGCTGTGCATAACGATGCAGCGGTCGGCAATGCAGTCCGGCCGCTGGGAATCAAGTTTCAAAAGATAACAAAATATGTGTCATCATTTGTGCAATGTTCGTAATGTCGTCTTAAAATCTTTCTTATTTTTTTAACATCGTCATTATTTTGTTGATAGTCGTTAGCAGAGTAGTCCATATTTTGACATTAACAAATATACTAGCTATTCAAAATAGACAATATTTGCATTGCAGTCAGAAACAACCGCTCGGTCAATATAATTTTTTGGTACTCGTAATTGACAGCAAAAATAATATAATAACGAAAAATAGGGTAAATAAATATGTTTATAAAAAAATGTTTTTCCATCTTTCAAGATAACAAGTATGTTACAATAAATCTGGTGACGACAATTGTACCAGTCTGTATTTATTGAAAATAAAACAATTATAAAAATCTACATCACTTTTCCTTCTTCCTGGCTCCATCCCAACTCACTGTCTGCGAAGACTGCTGGGGTCAGCTCTCCTCGTCCTTAGGTTGTATGCTGTTCTATCCCGGACTACGTCCCCAGGCAGTGCCTCCGCATCAGGTTATCTTTTTACACTACCCATGAATTATTTGGTCTTTCTCTGGTTGTTATTTGAGGAAGATCCATGGAGATTGTCTGGTTCACAATGTGATCGGGTGCTTTGCGTCCAACGTGTACATACCATCTCAATCCATCCGCCTCTCCTCCATCTTGCTGTTGATGTCTGTAACACCTAGGCTTCCACGAATGCGTGAGCGTTTTATTTTGTCTCTTAGGGACGCACCAGCTGACCATCTTAGAATGCGCATTTCAGCAGTTTCTAGTTGCCTAGAGTAAGAGTTATACATCGTCCAGCATTCGGAGCCATAGAGGAGTGCGAGTCTGACAATCGCACTCTATAAAAATCTACATTACGACACAAATATTTCCAATGGTTTTAGATAAAATATTTTTGAATAATAAAATATCTTGAATATATGGTATATCTAATAAAACTTAAACGTAATATATGTCGACAGTTTTTATGGTATAAAATCATTCAACTTCAGAGGCCAAATGAGACAATATTTTATTTCCAACAGGAGGTTTCGGGTAGCACCCAGATGGAAGATAGAAGAACTTGATATTATGGCGAAACCCCATCTGATGATACTGTGTGGCGTGAATAAAAAATAAATCATGGATAACAACATTTTAGCAAACATCCCATGGAAATAATGTTCATTTTGAAACAGGGGAATATTTGAAATATTTTTTTCAGCATTTCAATGTACAGTATAATCAAATTTTCTTAACTTTTCAATTTAATATTGTTATGTTGTTGTTTATAGTTAAGGCATTAACGTTGTGGAGGTTTAAAGACATTGTAATTTATTTTAACAAACACTGTTTATTCCACTTTTTTTTTTTTTATGACGGTATAACCCTACCGGTTTCAAGGCTTTCACCTCATCTTCAGGGGAGCGTAAACAAGACTTGTTTACGCTCTTGTTTACGTCTTGTTTACGCTCCCCTGAAGATGAGGTGAAAGCCTTGAAACCGGTAGGGTTATACCGTCATAAAAAAAGTGGAATAAACAGTGTTTGTTAAAATAAATTACAATTAATATTGTTAGTTAGTTATCTATAGTTTTTATGTATTTTTTTCGAATCGTTATTTACTCCGTTGGTCTAAAGCAGGGGTCTCCAAATTTTTTAGCCTTAGGGCCACACTGACTCCTCCACTAAGTCCCAAGGGCCAAGACCTAGCTATACTTGATAAAATGTTGCATGGTCCCTGTGATAGTTCACAAATTTGCCCCGATACAATCTTGTAACGACGTTCAGTAATTTTAATTATTATATTTTATCAACTTTAACATTAGCCTCGATTCTAATAAATAGCAAGTTATTTAGGTAAATGCATTACATAAAACTAGCAATAATGACAAATTAATACAGCTTGTTTCAAATTTGCAAAAATGTGGCAGTTTGTTAAAATCAAATAATATTTGGTAACGTTTGTCAAAAGTCACTACGTTAGTCTGCATTGGCTAGGGATGGGGTATACGATAGTTGGATTTTCGATTTTTTTATACCTAAAATTAAATGTTCGTAATTAGTATTAATTCATAGAGGATCTTGGCTTATTTAAAGATAGATAGACAATTCATACAATACATTAGAAAAGTCAGTATAATGAAAATTAGGAATTAAAACCTCAGTTAAGAGAAACACTATTTTTCGATTTATAAAAAAAACGATTCGATTTGTAAAAAAAAAACTATGGTACAGAACAAAAGCAAAATATCTATGGTATAGTACAAAGGGCTATTACCCAAAATATGCTCACCATGCCAAACTTCTCACGGTGTGTAACTATAGAAGCCTCGAAACAAGAAGGCAAGAATCCATTGCGATATTCCTAATAAAGGTTTTCCAAGGTTGCTTTAACTGTACTGCTATTCTAGAAGCATTAAAATTATATGTAACCAATAAATATAGCCGTGTAAGGAATCACCCTCTGTTTTACATAGTAACTTACAGGACGAATATCATGGCTAAACACTCAGTCACGCGTGGTATAGAGATATTGAACCAACTGAATGACACTGTTGATATATTCTCGGTACCGCCTAGCAGTATGAGAAGAATCCTGGCTGATATTATTCCTAACGAATAAGCTAATGCTAGAAGCAGACCCTCTTTGTTTATAATTTGTTTTGTCAACCATTTTATATAACGGTATAACCCTACCGGTTTCAAGGTTTTCATCTCATCATCAGGGAGCAGAAACAAGACTTATAAAATAAGGTGGGAATATGTTGAAAAAATAAAAAAAATATTCTAAGAATTGTTCAACTCACTTTCATATACACACAATTGGTAGACAAAATTATAAAAGAAGAAAATAATTTGAAACAGTTATAAATGATGATGCTGACATCCAGTCCAGGGCCGGAGACATTCCTGGTGACAATGCCACTAACAAGGTACATCCCCGTCCCTACACAAGAACGACCTCGAGGGATGTCATGTCAGCGTTGTAAAGCATTTCCGCAACACCGAACAAATGTATTTGTTTAACCCTTCCCTTACGGTGATAAAAATAATACGCGTGTTACGGTGTTGGGTAGTGAGTACGCAATAAAAAATTAGCGATTTTAAATCGGAAAAATAAGAACATTCATAGATAATCCCCTTAATTAATTATAATTGAAGTTAAAAATTATAATAATTGAGATTTATTTGCTGAAAACATTAAAAAACCATCTGGCACCGCTCACGGAACGGGCGTACGTCTAACCTATTTGCAAGCTTAGAAGCTACTAGCGGCGCGGAACGTCAGTCGCATACCCCGGCGCTTACGCATATGCTTGCGGCGTTGAGACAATTCAGGTTCTCGTAATTCAGTCTAGTATGCAAGAGTGAGATGCGAATATAGTGCCGCGCTTCCCGCATACTATTCACCTATCGTCAAGACGAGGCACTCGCAGCGTTTAAATGCGAATTTGTTTTCGATCTTTACAAAACACCTCGATGTAGTCGATAAATTCTGATTATTATTAATATTATTTTTTAAATCAATGCGTAAATATATTATGGAGGAATACCTAAAATCTTAACCTTGTATTTATTATATTTATAGAGATATTGATGGTTATTAGAAGCAACGTGTAGAAGATACCCAACACAGGGAAGGAAAGGTTAACGACCCCACATATTAAATAATCGCTGCATCGGGTAATTTTTTTTTATTGTATTATTTCATTTAAAATATAATAAGTGTTGTTCATACTCGATACATTGTTTACTGATTAATAAGATGTTATATTATTATTGATTGATAAGATATTACATTTGTTTACTGATTAATAAGATATATTATAAATTGTTTTTGATTGATAAGATATTATGTTATAAATTGTTTACTGATTAATAAGATATTGTATTTTATTATATTATAAATCGTTTACTGATTAATAAGATATTATGTTATAAATTGTTTACTGATTAATAAGATATTATAATGTAAATTGTTTACTGATTAATAAGACATTATGTTTATATTGGTGGATATTTTAAATTTAGACGCTTTTTTAATTTTTTTTATTTTAAAGAATAGATATGACCGAAGTCATAGGTATCCTTATGTCATCGAACACTAGGCGGAAAAAGTATTAGCAAACGAACTCAAAGATAGAAAGCGTAGTTATTTGTTATAGAATAATCAGGAAAATTATTAACTCGGATGTATCAGTGATTATTATATTTAACGGACTCAACTACTCGTATACACACACAGTAGTTTACATAAACCTCTCAGCGGTCAGTTGATGGTATGAAACTTGCAAAATCAAACATATTACGATTTGGAGTTCAAATCTAAATATGAGATGTGCACGTTGAACAGTGTGCAAATACGGAAACACATCGTGCGGTCTTCTGCAAATTCTGGTCTTTCCTGTTGCGAAACCAGCAAATGTATATAAACTAATGTTACCTTCTGACTGTAGTTTAATTTAAACATATTTACATGAAAATGAGGCTGACTGTTTGTTTTATAATGAAATAATCGCATTTAACTAAGTACGTTAATTTGATGATATTCAAAACCTGAAAGATATTGAAAACAGAGCACCTGAATTGTGGAAATCGGAAAAGGGTGTGTTTTACATTAGAAGCGAAAGGCTTTCGACCGTGAGAGAAGTAAAAGCATGCACCACTTTGAGACAAAACTTTTTAAGTTTTACAACATCTGATTTGTAAATGCAACACTTTTGATATATGATAAAGAATTGAATTGAATGACATTATCTGTGAAGAATATATTAGAAGGCAGAATACAAAGTGGTGAATTTATGAGTAATTGTCGTTGGTGTCAATGGAAATGACTATATAAGCCAATTTGTGACAGGCATATCTTGTTACGTTTAGGGAAAGGAGTTTCTGCACTTGCTTCTTGTCCACGTCTATTTTATGATGTTTGGCACGATCTGCTGCTATTGGCTCTCATCAGCACGTCCTTATATATTTTGCGTTGCCAACTGTGCTTTTTTTTGCATGCCTTCCGTCAGCCCAACAACAGGGATATTTTTTTAGCGTGTAGAATTCGGCATGCGAGCTTTTCATGATTTACTATCTAGACAGCATAAGTAAGATGACAAAAAGGATGGACATCCATTTCTTTGTATTAAAAATATCATTCCAAAATATTCGACAGGCAAAAGCATCGCACTAAAAAATCAACCCCTTTAGGAATCTAAAAACGGTCATTAATATCAACTAAAAGTCCAAATTTAGCATAAATACCATTCGAAAGTTCGTTTTTACAACAACTTAAACAATGTCATCTAAATGAAATTAAATAATAAACTACAACGTCGAAAAATAGTTAAAAATTTGAGATTTAGGTCCAATAGATGAAACAAAACTCTCAATAGAGATTTGCAGATCACATGTTCACGAAAACCAAGAAGCAATAGGGATTTGTTTCTTATCTCCTATATAAAATTACATACCATATTGTCGTACATACCATAGTCCATTAGAAAACAAACAAAAAAGTGCCTGTGTCGTTCGAGGAGAGTAGCATAGCGCGGGGTTCGAACCGACGACTTTCCGCACGGAAGTCCAGTGTGTTACCGCACGACCACGCATCTCTTAAACGTTGATGTATGTAGTCGAGTCCTTTTGCATTTACTCCATCTTAGTTCTTGACTTATTGATTAGTTATTTCATTTTATCTTCACTCTAAAAGGTTATTAATAATATTCCTGATAGCTCTAAAATATTGGTTCAAATTGGTTTCGATACTCCTGCTAGAAACACTGAAACATTTTGCGATGCTAATATGTCTATATCAACTTGCTAACGAAAGTTGTAAATCGACAGGCCTTTATTATAAAATTCCACTTTACTAAAGACATGTTCAAGTGTAGCTGCGAATAATTTTGGGGAAATAGTATCTCCTTGACGAACTCCTTTACCAATTCGGAAGGTTTCGGAGGATTTGTGGAGATGTGTTTTTGCTATTCTATCCTTATAGATATTATTGAACAACGAGATGTATGCTCTATCAATGCCTTGTGTCTTTAGAGCTTCCAGTATGATAACTTTCTTGACTGAGTCAAATTCCTTTTCGAAGTCCACAAAGGCTAGGTATGGAGGAATCACTTTAATATGATCCATGGCACTGAAACCCTTCCTGAATCCAGCCTGTTCTCGTGGTTGGTTCGTGTCAAAAGTACTTGAGAGTCAGTAAGTTAAGATCTTGGTAACAACATTATATATAGTAGGTAACGTGCTGATCGGACGGTAGTTCTTAAGATCCTCTTGATCGCCTTTCTTATGGAGAAGTATTACTGTTGCAGATTTCAAATCTTCTTAAATGTCTTTTTCTAGAAGGTAATTGTTGAAAAGTGTTGATAAGATGGTACCCACTTTAAGGACATCAATAGACAAACCGTCGGTACCAGTGGCCCTATCGGATTTCATTAAGTTAATTCGTATCTGATTTCTCTTGATAAGATCATCGGGATATTTTCAACCTCAGTTGTTTCCAGATTTGAGTTTGTTTCAGGTACAGTTACAGTATCCGTATCGGCATATAGTTCCCTATAAAATTCTTCCGCTCTCTTCAGGATAAGGTCTCGTTGCTTAGTTACAGTATTATCAGACAGTTTAAGTGCAATGATGTGGCGTTTTCCTAAAGACATATTTTGCTTTAGTTTTTTCAGACTTCTTCTATTCTCAATCGTCCTTTGAACCATTTTTGTGTTATATTCGCGGATATCTTTACGAATATTTTTGAGTAGCATTCTATTGATCTCTGAGAAATATGGTGATGTAGAAGCGAGTTGTGAAGATATCATTTTTTTTCTTTGTTTCATAAGATCTAATGTTTCCTGCGACAGTTTTGATTCTTTTTGAGAATATGAGCCGCCGTAGTTTGTTCCACTTTGTTCTATCTGTTCTGCAATTTTTGCTGTTGATTCTATTGTAATTGGAAGCTTTAGTTCACTGAGGATTTCAAATAGATTTTTAAAGTCTAGTTGAAACCCATTTTTATTTTTAACAAGTAAACACCTGGTTTTAGTGGACTATGAATAGGCCTTTGACTCAATCAAAAAATTGCCATACTAAAGGGTCTTTCAAATTAAGAAGTTTTTTTAATTCTTAGATAAAACACAGATGGCGTCGCGAACTTGCCTGAGTCTTATGACCTTTAAGAAGTGTAATAAAAATGAAGTCGCAACAACGCATTGAAATTGAGAATTATTTTATGTATTGTAATCTCCGGAAACGGTGATGTTAATTGGCCACCAAGATCATGTGATCTGACACCGTTGGACTATTTTCTCTGGGATTACGTGAAAAGCCAGGTCTATAAGAATGACCCTCGATCAATTCCTGAGCTGAAGGACGAAATTATTCGCGTTATTGGTGAGTTAGAACCGCAATTATGCCAAAATGTCATCGAAAATTTTAACAAAAAAGTGGACATCTGAGGAGCTGCAAGAGGTGGACATTTGGCAGATATTGTTTTTTTTTGTGTTTAAACGTCATACATTATACTTCGATGACCAATAAAACGTTTTTTGAAATCAAAGCAATGTTTATTTCAAGAATTAAAAAAAACTGCTCAATTCGAAAGACCCTATAGAAACTTAAAAAATACAAGGTATTGAGAGGGTATACATCAAGTTGTTGAATAACATATAATATATAATATAAGGATGCAACAGCCAAAATACATCTCCACAAGTCCTCGGAAACTTTCTATGTTAGTAAGGGAGTTCGTCAAGGAGATAGTATTTCCCCAAAATTATTCACAACTACACTTATGTTTATATGTTTTTAGTAAATTGGAATGGGACAAGGAAGGCCTGGTGATTGATGGAAAATACCTGAGCCATCTGAGATTTGCAGACGATATCGTTATATTTTCGCACTGCCGCGCGCGGGAAAGATACCGCATCACGTCTGAAAATCTATAAAGTGTTCGTGAGGTGAACTGAACTGGACGTGATTGGAGAACACCGTGAACGGAGATTTAAATAGAGATAAGTCAAAATTTAAACATATTTAATAATTAAGTGACTTATTGTAAATAACTGTTTCACGTGTGGACGAAAAATGCTTCTTGCTAAAATGTATTAACGTCTTTATTACACACATGCGACCATAAGTTCTGTACGTTTATAATTTTTTAGTAACTATGTGAGCGATCGATAAAGATACCTCTTTAACCTTTCTTTTCCTGTGCTAAAAAAACCCGCGCGTTCTTAGCCGTGTATTCAACACACATCAATACACATGTAAAAATGAGCGATTTAAAATAGGAAAAATAATACTATTCGTAGTCAATCGGTTAAATTAATTAAATTTGAAGTCAAAAGTGATAATAATTAAAATTTAATTGCTGCAAACATAAAAAAAAACATCGGTCGACCTTCACAAAATAGGTGAAAAGACCACCTCAGACGAATGCCTGAGAAGCGAAAGAAGCGAGCGAACTGAAATTCTATTTCTTACGTTCCCATATACCGAAGGAGAGTGAGACGTGAATAGCGTCGGTTCCTTGTCCATAGCGGTTTTATTGAATGAATATACCTACGTCACACACTGGCACACGTTTGATTGTATTTGTGAATTTATTCCCGATTTTCACAAAATATCTCTTATGTGGCCGATAAGTGCTAATTATTATTTATATATTTTTTTATTCAATGCGTAAATGTATTACGGAGGAATACTTCAAATCTGACTCCAGTGTTGATTATATTTATAGATATATTAAAGAAGGAAGGGTTAGCCTTTCCTTCCCTGTGTTGGGTATTTTCTACACGTTGCTTCTAATAACCATCAATATCTCTATAAATATAATAAATACAAGGTTAAGATTTTAGGTATTCCTCCATAATATATTTACGCATTGATTTAAAAAATAATATTAATAATAATCAGAGTTTATCGACTACATCGTAAGTGTTTTGTAAAGATCGAAAACAAATTCGCATTTAAACGCTGCGAGTGCCTCGTCTTGACGATAGGTGAAGAGTATGCGGGAAGCGTATATTCGCATCTCACTCTTGCATACTCTACTGAATTGCGAGGAGCTCAATTGTCTCAATCGTCGTAAGCGTAAGCCACGCCGGGGTACCGGTCCGCGCTGCAGTATCTTCTGGACTTGCAAATATATTAGACCTACGTTCGTTCCGTGAGCGTTGCCAGATGGTTTTTTAATGTTTTCAGCAAATAAATCTCAATTATTATAATTTTCAACTTCAATTTTAATTAATTAAGGAGATTATCTATGAATGTTCTTATTTTTCCGATTTAAAATCGCTTATTTTTGATCGCGTACTCACTACCCAACACGGGAGCGCGCGTTTCAATTTTAGCACCGTAAGGGAAGGGTTAAAATAACTCGAAACAAGATGGCGGACACGTGTTCGATGCCTGTATGAGAAACTAACTATATAACAAACAATGAATAGTGACTTTTCGAACCGATCAATAACCTTTCAAATATAAAAGAAAAATAATTATAATGTAAGGAATAACTAAATAAATTAAAATGGCGGATCACTTTAATTAATGTTCGATGTCAAACGATGATCTTTATAAGATAAAACGTCCATAATCTTTACTCCATTTATTACAATAATATAATGCGCCAATGTACGCTCTGATGACCAATTACTTTTTGAAATATGCTATCAAATATAGTAAAAAGTTAAAGTAACTCGCGAAATGGGCGAAAGGACAGTAAAAAAATTGGCACCAAAGGATTAAATCAGGGCTGTGGAGTCGGATGAAAATTTACCGACTCCGACTCCGGCTTTATTTTATACTCCGACACCGACTCCGACTCCGATTCCGACTACGACTCCGACTCCGACTCCGACTCCAACTCTTGACACTGGCTTCAATTTTTATTTTATTTTATAATTTACTGCGTCTACCTAATTTATATTGACTTATTAATAACGGATACAGGTATAAATAAAAAAATAATTATATTCGTACACAAATGAAACAATTTAATAAAAAAATATATAAACAATACGCATTAAGCAATATCTTCACACAAAAATAATATTAAAAATATATATTAATATTTAAAAAAAGAATTAAATAAAACTTTTAAAATAATTAGAAAAACAACACAGGTAGGTATTGAAAAAAATAAGAAAACACTTTAAAATAAAATAAAAAGGTTGCTTCATTTGTTTTCATACGTTAACTAAATCTTATTTATATTGTTTATTATTTTTTTTATTCAATATTGAATAGAACACAAGATTTTTGAAAGTAAATATACTTTATATAAATTATATAAATTATTAAACGGAGTCGGAGTCGGTCGATTTTTTCCGACTCCGACTCCGGCCCCGCCTAAAATGTTTCGACTCCACGACTCCGACTCCACAGCCCTGGATTAAATTCATTCTAACGATTCGATAGTAATACTTAAAGGATGTCAGGTGTAAACGAAACGACGAAACAAAGCCTTCTGAAAACAAAGGAACGCATCACGCGATATGCAACAGATATATAAACGTGAGTGCTCCGGGGCGGGTTAGAGACTTCGTCAGTATTTACCTTATAACGAGCGGGAGACGAACGCTCCGCTGTGCACGGGAAAGATATCGAATAACATTAACAATCACATCTGAAAATGTTTGAAGCGTATGAAGCCAACTGATCCGAACGTAATTAGAGTTTCCACGATCGAAAAACAAAAGCGAGATGAGTCAACATTTAAACATGCACTAATTAAGTAAGATAACAACAAGGGAGTAAGACAAGGATATAGTTTAAGCCCATTTGTATTTAACTTGGTTATGGATAAAATTATAGAAGAAGTTTCCGACCTTAACCTGGGATACAAGATGGGCGGACATTTTTTTTTCTTTAGTACCAACTACTATATAACGAACGACATTATTTCTTATCAAGAATCTGTCGATGATTTTTGTTTCAAATTTACAAAAGGGCTCCAATCATGTCGACCAGCTCATCCACGTTCTTTTATGACAATATATAACAGCTGATAACATCCTGAATTTTAATTTTTAAAGTTTTTTTTTTGTACATTCTCAAATTATCAATAAACAAACTGTAATAAATGTATAAGAAATAAGATATATTAAGAAAAATATTTCGTCACATAGTACAATGTATTATATAATATTAAAGGAATAAATATTCATGCTGATCTCAAAATAATATTCAATATTTCGTCACATAGTACGAGAACAATGTATTATATAATATTAAAGGAATAAATATTAATGCTGATCTCAAAATAATATTCAATATTTCGTCACATAGTACAATGTATTATATAATATTAAAGGAATACATTTTAATGCTGATCTTAAAATAATATTCAATATTTCGTCACATAGTACAATGTATTATATAATATTAAAGGAATAAATATTAATACTGATCTCAAAATAATATTCAATATTTCGTCACATAGTACAATGTATTATATAATATTAAAGGAATAAATATTAATGCTGATCTCAAAATAATATTCAATATTTCATCACATAGTACAATGTATTACATAATATTAAAGGAATAAATATTAATGCTGATCTCACAATAATATTCAATATTTCGTCACATAGTACAATGTATTATATAATATTAAAGGAATAAATATTAATGCTGATCTCACAATAATATTCAATATTTCGTCACATAGTACAATGTATTGTATAATATTAAAGGAATAAATATTAATGCTAATCTCACAATAATATTCAATATTTCGTCACATAGTACAAAGTATTATATAATATTAAAGGAATAAATATTGTATTAATGCTGATCTCAAAATAATATTCAATATTTCGTCACATAGTACGAGTACAATGTATTATATAATATTAAAGGAATAAATATTAATGCTGATCTCAAAATAATATTCAATATTTCGTCACATAGTACGAGAACAATGTATTATATAATATTAAAGGAATAAATATTAATGCTGATCTCAAAATAATATTCAATATTTCGTCACATAGTACGAGTACAATGTATTATATAATATTAAAGGAATAAATATTAATGTTGATCTTAAAATAATATTCAATATTTCGTCACATAGTACAATGTATTATATAATATTAAAGGAATAAATATTAATACTGATTTCTTATCAAGAATCTGTCGATGATTTTTGTTTCAAATTTACAAAAGGGCTCCAATCATGTCGACCAGCTCATCCACGTTTTTTTATGACAAGATATGACAGCTGATAACATCTTGAATTTAAATTTTTTAAATTTTTTTTGTACATTCTCAAATTATCAATAAACCAACTGTAATAAATGGATAGAAAATAGGACCTATTAAGAAACATATTTCGTCACATAGTACAATGTATTATATAATATTAAAGGAATAAATTTTAATGCTGATCTTAAAATAAAATTCAATATTTCGTCACATAGTACAATGTATTATAAAGTATTAAAGGAATAAATATTAATACTGATCTCAAAATAATATTCAATATTTAGTCACATAGTACAATGTATTATATAATATTAAAGGAATAAATATTCATGCTGATCTCAAAATAATATTCAATATTTCGTCACATAGTACGAGAACAATGTATTATATAATATTAAAGGAATAAATATTAATGCTGATCTCAAAATAATATTCAATATTTCGTCACATAGTACAATGTATTATATAATATTAAAGGAATACATTTTAATGCTGATCTTAAAATAATATTCAATATTTCGTCACATAGTACAATGTATTATATAATATTAAAGGAATAAATATTAATACTGATCTCAAAATAATATTCAATATTTCGTCACATAGTACAATGTATTATATAATATTAAAGGAATAAATATTAATGCTGATCTCAAAATAATATTCAATATTTCATCACATAGTACAATGTATTACATAATATTAAAGGAATAAATATTAATGCTGATCTCACAATAATATTCAATATTTCGTCACATAGTACAATGTATTATATAATATTAAAGGAATAAATATTAATGCTGATCTCACAATAATATTCAATATTTCGTCACATAGTACAATGTATTGTATAATATTAAAGGAATAAATATTAATGCTAATCTCACAATAATATTCAATATTTCGTCACATAGTACAATGTATTATATAATATTAAAGGAAATAAATATTAATACTGATCTCAAAATAATATTCATATTTTGTCACATAGTACAATGTATTATATAACATTAAAGGAATAAATATTAATGCTGATCTCACAATAATATTCAATATTTCGTCACATAGTACAATGTATTAAATAATATTAAAGGAATAAATATTAATGCTGATCTCACAATAATATTCAATATTTCGTCACATAGTACAATGTATTATATGATATTAAAGGAATAAATATTAATACTGATCTCAAAATAATATTCAAATATTTCGTCACATAGTACAATGTATTATATAATATTAAAGGAAAAAATATTAATGCTGATCTTAAAATAATAATTAACATTTCGTCACATAGTACAATATATTATATAATATTAAAGGAATAAATATTAATGCTGATCTCAAAATAATATTCAATATTTCGTCACATAGTACAATGTATTATAAAATATTAAAAGAATATATATTAATGCTGATCTCAAAATAATATTCAATATTTCGTCACATAGCACAATGTGTTATATAATATTAAAGGAATATATATTAATGCTGATCTCAAAATAATATTCAATATTTTAAGTAATCTACCACAACAGTTAGAAATTCTTTCATTAAAATAAAACCTTCTTTCATGCTTCAAACTGAGAATTCTAATGGTTCCCTGCTACACCTTCTCAACTCTCTTCTATGGGATGGAGACGTAGACATGGAACCAGGAAATATCACGCAGGATTCCTGCCTTTTGATATGAGGATCTACAGACGTATACTTCAGGTTTTCTGGATAGATCGTGATATATGTAAATATGGAAGTGTTTACTTGACCCTTCCTTCCCTGTGATGTGTAACTAGTACACATTGCTTCTAAACACTTAAATATCTCTATAAATACAATAAATACTGGCTTCAGATTTAAGGTACCATATTCCTCCGTAATACATTTACGCGTTGAATGAAAAAAATAATATTCATAATAATTAGCACTTATCGGCCACATCAGAGATATTTTGTGAAAATCAGGAATAATTCACCGATACAATCAAACGTGTGCCAGTGTGTGACGTAGGTATATTCATTTAAAAAATAACCGCTATGTTGGAGGAAGCAACGCTATTCACGTCTCATTCTACTTCGGTATATGGGAACGCAAGATATAGAATCTCAGTTCGATCGCTTCAGTAGCTCTCGAGCATTCGTTTGAGGTGATCTCTTCACCCGTTTTGTGAACGTCGGCCGATGTTTTTTTCATGTGTTCAGGAATTAAATTTCAATTATTATCACTTTTGACTTCGAATTTAATTAATTTAAGCGATTGGCTATGAATATTCTTATTTTTCCAATTTTAAATCGCTCATATTTACATGTGTATTGAATACACAGCACCGGAACGCGCAGATTTTTTTCAGCACAGGAAGGGAAAGGTTAATGTAAATATAGGGTTTATTGATAGCAACATAGTATGCATATACTCGTATATAAAAACATTCCGGTATCGCTCATATATTTCAAGACAAATAGCAGAAAATACATTTATAAGATAAGCTATCAAAAGGTCTGGGCTGATCTCAAAACATCCCCTTGGCCAGGGTACACCCTACAAATATAGAAAACCCAGTCGCGAGGACATCAGAAGTTTTTCAGCTCACACTTGTATGTATCAGAACAAAGAACTGTTAAAAACTGTGCAAGGGTTGCAAGTTGCCGTATTTTAGTAATTTAATGAGAAGCATGTAATTCATGAAAATACAACTCATCACTTAGGGAAATACAAATACAAACGAGGAAGTTTAAAACATCAAATTGCGGGGGTGGTTTTGATGTAGTCCGAATGTATTGTTCAGCGGCTTCATGCTGCATTAAATATAGTAAGGATTGCCATGATATTGATATTGGCCAATCTCCGATAAAATACGGCACTTCAATAACAATAATCAAGCGCAATATTTGATTTGAAATATAATATCGTGTCTAGCAGGGATCTGCATATACTCGTACGTGGGTTAATAAATTAAGTTATTCCTTGCATCTGTAGTACGAGCATTTAAATAAATACCTTGTTTTGAGTAAGGATAATCAAAACTGAATCCTTTGACAGTTTTTTATCCTTTATTTATTTAATAAATAACGGGTGTTGTGCCATATAATGACGTTATGTCAAACTATGGATGAAGGGGAAAAAATAGAGCATATGTTGTAAAGATTTGTACATATGTACTATGTACTAATGTACATAAATGTATGCCGAGAGTACATAAACATATGTACTCTCGGCGTGGGCGCCCCCTAGATAGGGGGCGCCCACGCCGAGAGTACCTGGAGGACCTGTTGGTGGACGTGCGCTGCTCAACATATACAGATTTAAAAAGAGCCGCACAGGACAGGGAGGAATGGAGGAGAAGAGTTGAAATTGCTGCAAACCAGTCTTAGGACTGCAACCACGGAGAGAGATGTTGTAAAATTATTAAAGCGTTATACGAGGCATATCCAGAAAGTAAGTGTACTGAATAGGTTACAATTTTTTTTTATTTAAACAAAAATATTACATGGTTACCGTAGTACATATGTAAGCTATTTTTCGACATAGTCGCCACTCCTCTCAATGCAGGTGGTGAAGCGGGGTATCAACTTTTTGATGCCTTCCTCGAAGTAGTTTCCCGCCAACCCCTCCGTCCACTTCTCCACCTCCTCCTTTACCTCCTCGTTGGTTGAAAACCTTTTTCCACCCATGTGCAGCTTCAGGGAGGTAAAGAGATAGTAATCTGAAGGTGCTAGGTCAGGGAATGCGCGGGATGGTTCAGGACATCCCATTTAAACGAGGCGAGCAGTTCCTTCGTGGCGTTGGCTGTGTGCGGTCTGGCATTGTCGTGCAGCAGGCAGACTCCCTTTGTCAGCATGCCTCTCCTCTTGTTCTGAATCACCCTCCGCATTTTTTTAGGGTCTCACAGTATCTTGCAGAGTTGATGGTCTCCCCTTGAGGCATATATTCAATTAAAATTATGCCTTGACAGTCCCAAAACACGGATGCCATGATTTTCTCGGCTGAAATTGTGGTTTTGAACTTTTTGGTGGAGAGTGAAGAGGTGTGACGCCACTGTTGAGACTGCCTTTTGGTTTCAGGCGTGTAGTGTGCAACCCAAGTTTCATCTCCAGTAACGATGGAGCGGAGAAATTCATCTCCATGGAGTTTGCAGCGCCTCAAAAACTCTTGCCCGGCCTCCACTCGATTCAACTTGTGTCGGTCTGTCAGCTGTTTTGGGACCCACCTCGCGGACAGTTTCCGATATCCGAGGGTTTCTGTGATGGTTTCGTGTAGTAGAGATCTGGAGATTTGCGGAAACATCGCAGAAAGTTCATCCACAGTCAATCTGCGATCGTCACGGAGCGCATTTTCGATTTTTTCCACAATTTCGTCAGTCACAATTGAAGGTCTTCCGCTCCTCTGATCATCACGCACAGACGTACGACCGTTTTTAAACTCGCGACAACCACTTGTACAC